>KQ965759.1:151855-301406 GCA_001574975.1 Gonapodya prolifera JEL478 | reverse complement strand
TTTGTGGTTTACATTAATCTGATAATGAAAACAGTGTTAGGAAGAAAATATGAACTATCAAACTGGTAACCCACTTCGGGTCGACCCGACGAACCTCGGGTCGGGCCAAGGCTCGACCCGAGGTTGGCCCGAAAGTTCTCTGACCCGAGTCGGGCCGACCCGAAAGGTGCCTGGCCCGACCCGACCCGACCCGTCTGCAACACTATACCAGTATCTTCTTTTTATACGCCGGTGCGGTGGACGTCTTCCCCATGTCGTAGGACCGTGGGTTAGACTTCAATTATGATCATTGAAGTGGTTCAGTGTTGTATTTTCAGGGAGGGAATTCTTTCGGTCCTAGTACCCATTATCTGCAGTCTTTCCATAGAAATACACTTTCATCTAAAGCTACTCTAAAGATATTTTACATTTTCTAGTGTTAACGACCCCGGCAAGTTGCATGACGTGTTGAGGCCGCTTCAACGTTCTTTTACGACTTCTGGCTCACTTGGTCAAAGTACCCGTATCCTATGTCGAGATCTGGCATCATCTTATCCGCTATCAAGTCCCTGTTGGCCGTTGTGTGGTCTACTTTCGGGATAAAACTCTTCCACCCTGGGGACTTTTTAAGCTCTGCTCTGTCTCATCAAAATCGATGTACCGAAATGACCTTTGGACTTCAGGAATCATGCCACGTGTTGGAACGCGATGACCGCACTGCACCATTACACAAACAATGAAATAAACCAGGTCTCCCCAATTGAGATGACACTTGAATCCATTATTGTAGCACGGGAGGAGCATGAAGAACCGGTTTTTCAGAACGTGACGCACCTCACCATTGGACATTATTTTATCAACTGGGCATTCACAATACTTTTGGAACAGCCGTCCCTGGAAGTGATATTTGAACGGGTGATGAAAATGCTTCCCGCCCTCACAGATATTCGAGGGACTCGCTTGCAGACTCCAGTAGAGGCGAGCCTCATTTTCCAAACCGTTACGAGGAGGCAACGGTCACTTGTGCGCACACTCATAGTTCCACCCATTGAGCCTTGCAAGCGCGATCCTTCATACCTGGTGTGGGAACGCTCTCCCGAGTATCTTTTCACGACAGTCTCCGTGTTCCCCAACGTGACGACATTTGGGGTTCTTCTTTTGGGATCCTTGAGAGCTTACGATTCGTCGCTGCTTCAGGCACCCTAGATCCAAGGCCATCCTGGAGACCCAACAAGTTTCCTCTCCCACCTTGAAACCATTCACGTTAGCATCGAAGCTTTCAGTGGAAACTGCGATAAGCCACTTCCCCCCTCACTTGAAAAATTTACCAATGGTTGGCGCAATCTGTGCCCAATCTCAGACATATCCACCTCACGATGGTCTTGGTGATGGAGCGACGGGGATGGAACTTGTCGAACCCATCTGTACATGCTACGGAGGACCACGCGCTGGACCTTGTGGAGCGGCTGTGAGGATGGTTCAAAAAGCAGGAGTCTCAGTTGTGATTCACAATATAGAGTACCGAAAACGCGCTGATATATTGGGCCCTCTTGATGGATCAGAGCAGGTTCTCTTCAAGACACAGGGGTGTTCTTGGGGACCCAAGTCGGCACTGAATGCCAGACGAACACTCGCAAGTCGAGTCGAGCAATTAGGGGAGGGAAACTGGCGCGAAGGTGACCATAGTCCTGCAACGGACACAGTGGTGACAGCTGGATGGGGTACCGAGCCTGCAACCCAGTGGCGTTCTCTCCAACGACCTTGTGAACGGGAGATATTGTGTGAAGGTCACCGTAGACTGTTATTGTTCTCGCAACTAGATGTTAGTTTGACATGAGCTCCCCCTCAAAAAATGGCAGTGGAAACTGGAACTAATACGACAGCGCCACAAACTCGCATTCCCGCGAATCTCTCACGACGTATACTAAGTTAAATCTCCTAAATTTTCTGGAATCCAAAAGCGGGTCTCACTTCGGTCGGCACTTGCTGTGGTAGACCCCACCACTTTCCATCGCACTCTCCTCCACCATCCCGCAATGGCCTCGGAAGACGAACTCGCGCCGACAACCACAGAGGGGTGAGATCTGCAGCTGTACCCTGGTGTGTTTGAATGGCGTTCACATGTGCACGCGTGCACCCTTTGTGTTGCGTACTCCGCCCCCCTCACCCATCCCGTGTAATCGCGGTCTGTTGCGGTAGATACAAGGTCGGAGAGAAAAAGACTCTCGCGGAGCTTCAGCAGCTGGACCAGGAGGACGAGAGGTTCGTGGCGGGAGTGTTTGGCGCGTTCGGAGTGGTGTCGGTGTGTTTGAACATGTTCTTGGCTGCTTACTCCCCAGTCTCCGGAAGTGGAAAGAGGTGATGCCAAGGAATGGGTTATGAGGATGAATTCTGATTGACATGGGATCACTACGTCCTGCCAGTCGCTGGGCATAAAGGGAGGCGCGACAGGCCCGGCAGACGATCCCCGACGCGTGGTTCCCGTATCACTGGCGATGGAGGTTGAAGGGCGTGAGGATGTGACGCTGGATATTTCGACGCCAGGTGAGTAGCTGGCTGCTGTCGTGGTATTGGCCACTCCGAAATGGTTCGAACTTGCTGTTCATAGATGCCATCAGCAAGCTCAAAGCGCAGCCAATTATCGTTAAGGAAGGGATCACGTACAGAATGAAAATCGCGTTCAAGTGAGGACAACTCTCACCTTCCTGGTTTCACTCTCGATTCACAAGGATGATCGAAAATTGTCGCCCGCTCCCCAGGGTCCAGCACGACGTCGTGGCCGGGTTGAAGTACTTGCACGTCGTGAAAAGGATGGGTGTGCAGGTCGACAAGACGGAGGAAATGATTGGGAGCTACGGACCCCAAGCAGGTGCCGTACCAATCAATCGTAAATGCTAGTGAACCCATGTGATACAAAGGTCCTGGTCACACTAGCCCCTTATGTGAAGAAATTCCTCCCGGACGATGCGCCAAAGGGGATGGCGTTCCGTGGAACTTACGAAGTTCGGGTGAGTCGAAACATTAGTACTCAATCGGGCAATTGACGACGTGGCCATTAATTGACCGACTTCGCCTTCCTTCACCAGAGCCGTTTTATCGACGACGACAAGCAAGTTCACTTGGATTTCACCTGGGTGAGTTTTCGCGTTGGGTTCACCCAACCAAAAAGCCTCGAGAATAACCGGTTTTGATGACGTTGATCACGTTACAGTTCATGTCCATCAAGAAAGACTGGGAGTAAATAGCTACTATCATCGCTTTGAAATACAGAAATTAGGTGGAGTGGCAGGTGCTTTAGATATCATCCGGCGTGGTCCGAATACATCTACCCGTCCTGTAAACACTTTAACTGACCTATATAACAAGTGAGACCGACGGTGGCGAGTGGCTAAACATCCAAAAGAGTTTCAGAATAATTCGATTTCCACTGGGCAGGATTGGTCGTCGATCGTCGGAATGAAGTCTCCTCGCGGTTCCTCAGAGATTTCGGTGACGACTAGGTATTGGAGTATTGTTTTGTTCTCTTGTTTGATATGCTCTAATATGACTATAAAAGGTAACAAGCACCACGTGACACCCCTGACACCTGCATCCTTTTCTTCCCAACACTTTTGAATCGGAAGTTTTCCTCGCGCAGCCCACAGCTCAGCGTCTTCTCTCGCCTTTTCTGCTCCACGCGCCACCGCAAGAAGCATCTCTCACGGTCGCCATGGCTTTACCCGCCCAACATCCACTCACAGCCCCAAATACCCCGATGCCTTTCTTCTCCGGCGAGAAGTTCCTCACCTTCGACGACATGTGCGACACCGGAAAGGACGACGCTCAGCTCGGCGGGATGCTGGGCTGCATCGTGCTGGATGACCTCGAAGAAACCCCAGGAACAGACGAACTTCCCGACGAGCTCACGATGAGCTTCGATGAGCACATGAAGGCGCAGCAGAAAGTGCTCTGCTCGTTGGGAAAAGAGAAGAGAGAGACGTGGGAGGATTACGTCGCTGCAAGGGAGGATAAGGCTTGGAGGGTGAGTAGCATTGTCTCAGCATGGCGAATTGTCCAGAAGTCGCGTCGGGAACGGTTTCTTGTGGTCAAAACGACTAAAGAGCCTACAACCACATAATTTTGAGTGTTGGAAGGTTTTCTTTCGTCGTTCTGGCTCCTTTGTGTCGGTTTAAAGTAACCTTTTCCTTACCATGTGCTTTCTTCCCCTTCAGTATCCTGCCTCAACTCCGAACAATGCTCCATCGTCACCGCCATCGTCCATGCAATCTTCAACCAATCCACCACCTTCGGGGATTAAGCTTTCGCTCATTTGCGGTCCTTCTCCCACCCGGGCTCGACCTCCTTTACACCCACTCACCCCAAGTATCGTCATTCCTCCTATTCCCTCCTTCCCTGGAGGATACAGAGACACGAGCGCCTACCCTCTCACTCCAACATCTCCATACCCTGGCTCCGAGGACGGTAATTCAAAGCCATGGGACTCGGACTCGGACCCTGTCACGTCCATGTCCGACGACGACACGACGCAGGAACCACCCCGTCGTGCGCGACCCCTGCTCGTCTCTCGCGCCCTCTCGGTCGGGGCTCCAGTTCGGAGGAAGCTCTCCATCGTGGGACCTCGCAAACCTCCCCACCTCAACGGCGCCGACGGTGGATCGGGCGTGTCACCAAGCGTATCCAGAGTCCAGAGGCGCGCACAGTCGGAGACGCGCGACCCGTACCCTAAGATGACATCGCTTTCCCACTCCTTCAGCCACGGGATATCGCACCTCAGTACCGTGCACCGCGGGCACAGTTCGGATGTGGTACACGACTCCGACTCGAGCTCCGATGCGTGCAGCGAGTTTGGGGAGGGCGACGACGGCGGGTCGTACCGCGGGTACGCGTCTTCGACCGGGGGCGCGAGCAGAAGGAGAAGGTCGGCTGGGGTAAAGAGGAGTCGCAACTCGGCCAGCGTGGGGTCGCAACATGGGGAGAGGAGTGACGGGAGGAAGTTTTGGTGTCATCGTGAGTATTGTGTTCTCAAGTCTGGCCGACAGCGGTTGAACGCACCAGTGAATAACCGTTTCCATGATTCTCCCTCAGGTTGCGAAACGTCCTTCACCCGTGCTCACGATCTCAAGAGGCACAACAAGCGCAAGGTTCGTTGCACGTCGACACTGTCCCATCCCATTTCATCATTTGACGAATGCCTCATCGACTTCTCGCAGCACCCAGAGCTCTTCGTCCCCTCTCGCCACTCAACAGGTTCGACCCACTCGGCAGCGCCGGGGTCCCCATCTCTTCCTCCGATCAGCCCTACTACTGCTCTTGGGGGAAAGCTCGGTGGTCTCGTTCTCTGAAGATTTGATCATGGAGGCAAATATGCGAATGGACTGGAGTGGACTGTGGAGCGATTTTCCTGGAGACGAAACGACAGCAAACAACTTTATTAGACCCCCGACAATATTCGCGATGCTGATATTCCCCCACGACACGTGTCGTTCTAGTGTGGACTCTTTGAAGGAATGGGCTTTTCTTTTTTTCTTACACGGTTCTCGCATACAAATTCCCCTTTCTAAATGATTTGGAAAGCGACTGGCGGTTGGCTCGAGTTGGCACGCTTTAGAATATCCCCGGCTTTTTGCTACCGACGCTGTGGTTTGCGACTTGCGTTTTTAACCAACAATTCTTGTTGCATTGCTCCCCAATCATTTTACTTTTTTTCATCTCTCCCCCACTTTAGCACAGGGTATACCCGTGCAAACACTTTGAATGTACAATAATAAGTAACACTCATAATAACAAACTTGAAAATAATGACTCAATAATTTCCGTACCAATTACGCGACACTCAGCAGGTGAAGAGGCACGTTGCTTCCGGTGCCCTCATCTCCCCCTTTCTTCGCTCTTCCTTCCATTCTTTCACCTTCACCCCACGATGGCACCCGCAAAGAAATCCGACGGTCCACCGTCGTTCGTTCGCTTGCCCAACCTCGCGTCTCTGGACGTCGGAGCCAAAGTGCTGTTCGCGACGGACGATTTCTTCCAAGTCGCGGAGAGTATGCTCAAGAGCGACGAGCCCGTGTTTAACGACGAGTACACGGAGTTTGGAAAATGGTAGGCGTCTGTGGGTGGAATGGAAAAGGGCCGCCTTGGTGAACCGTCCTCATTGTCGTCGGGCTTCCCAATTTTTGTCGTCCTGCCATCATGCCATCCCTCCTTCTCACCACCACCCCGTCTTTCATCCAGGATGGACGGCTGGGAAACGCGACGCAAGCGTATCGCGGGGCACGACTGGTGTATCGTCGCGCTGGGACTTCCGGGGGGCATTGAAGGGTTTGAGGTGAGTATGAGTGACCATACCGGGCGAGAAAAACGCGGTTAATGATCTTTAATGCTTTTGCGTTATCTCTCCCCGTTAGTTTGATACCGCGCACTTCACGGGGAACCAGGTGCCTCGTGCCAGCGTTCAGGGCATCTACATCGCGCCTGGTGAGTGGATTTCGACCCGAGTGGGTACTTGTGGGCTATTCGGAGCAGCTGTTTTGAGGTGATGACTTGGGAAAATACGTCGAACGTTCACCATCACTCTGATCCTCCGTCCGCCCGCTCATAAACGTTTCTTTCCTTTCCCCCAACAGAGGACCTCCCCACCCTTCCCGCCCGCAAATCCGTCATGGGCTCCGCAGCCACCGAAGAGGATATCAAAGCCGTCGAAGCGTTGGGCAGCGACAAGTGGCCCGAGCTGTTGGCGCAGGTCGACTTGAAACCTGGGTATCCGGAGACGAGGCATAATTATTTCGAGGCGGAGAAAGTGGGGAAGGTGTCGCATTTGAGGTGGGTTTGGTTGACGTTGGCGAGTTTCGGTTTTAGAAAAACGTTGATAATGTTTCTGCCGTGTCGGCAACAAGAATCAATCTCTTCCCGGACGGTGGCATTGCTCGCTTCCGGGTGCACGGCGTGGTGGACAAGGATTGGTCCAAAGTCGCAGACGATGAGGAGATTGATCTCGTCCGAGTGGAGAACGGGTGCGTGGTTCTGGGTTTCGAAGTATCGTTGAGGTAGCATCTTACAGCAGGTGTACTCGTACTCCCTTGTCATATTAGGGGTCTCGTGCTGGAAGTGTCTGACTCACACTACGGGCACCCTTCTAGACTTCTCCTGAGTGTACCGCCCAAGAACATGAGTTCTGGTTGGGAGACAAGTACGTACCTCCGTGCGTCGCTCAAAGTACTGGACTCACCCTCGCACCTATCATCTTCCCAGGTCGAAACCCCAACCGCCCAGCCGTGTACGAAGTGGCCGCCGACGGGCAACTCAAAATGGGGGAGGGCAAGCAGCACACTGTGATCAAGCTGGGTCACCCCGGGTTGGTGGAGAAAGTGGTGCTGGATACCAGTTGGTTCAAGGGAAACTTCCCGGAGAGCGTGGTGGTTGAGGTGTGCACGATTTCTCGGAAGTTATCGAGGTTCTGGTGGACTTGATAAAACGTTATTATCGTCAGGCTGCTTTCCTTCCGGCCGGCAAGACACCCAACGATCGAACCACATGGCACCCTCTTCTTCCACGTGCCCGTCTTGGCCCACATGCCGCGCACTCATTCGCGGCTTCAGAAGGAAAGCTCGAGAATGCGGACAAGCCCGTGTCGCACGTGAAGCTGACCATGTTCCCGGACGGGGGCATCGCGAGGTTCAACGTTGTGGGTAAAGTGTTCCGAGGACCGTTGCCTGAACCTGAGCCGGAAGAGAGCGAGGACGAGGAGAAGGCGGCGAAAGGAAAGCGGAAGGCCAAGGAGGATACCACCGGTGGAAGGAAATCTGCGAGGAGAAGATAAAGTGCTGTATAGCCTACGATATTTGATTCGTGAAAAATCGAACGTGTTCACCATTTCAAGGCCAGAGTGGGTGAATAAATTTCAAGCCAGGCCACGAATGATCGGACCACAGACCCCACAAAGAACACCAGCAGCATGTCGCCGACTGATCCATTGCGCAAGACCAGCGAATCTCCCTCTCCGCTCAGCGATCTCTCTCGCCTTCTTCCGTTCCTTCCGGGCGCAGACTTCTCGCGGTCGCTGGCACACAGGACGGGCGGTGGCGCATCTGAGCCGAACTACAGGAAGAGCCACGTGTTCGACATCAAGAACGGAGTCACGGTCTATGTGGAGGGGAAACCGGGCATCGGTGAGGAGAGCGGATGTGGGGCGAGTCGAGTCGATGATGGGGATATTGAGCACGAACATCGACGGTTAGGTGGAGACGCTATTCCCGGCCAGACTGTGACAAAGATCAAGACATCACTTGATGTGTATCCGAAGGCAGATGACGTCGCAGAGGTAAGAGCAGCCGTTGATGGCTTCAAAGAAAAGAGATGATTCAGTCATTCTCCGCACTGTAGAGTGTTCCAGCTTGGGTTGCATTCGACAGGAAAGTTCTTCGCTTCTATGGCTTCTTCCAAGAGGCGGTTCAAGAACGCAGGGAGGAGCAGCACCGCATTCGCCGGTAATTAGTCCCACTGTTCGTGTCAATATTCACCACCTGTCACAAACGACCCCTCTTCATCAGAGTCAACATATACTTCTACCTCGAAGACGACACCGTCCAAGTCACGGAACCGCGCGCTCCCAACTCAGGGCTCATGCAAGGGACTCTGATTCGGCGTCATCGTGTTCCTCTCCCAAACGCCGAGGACGGGCAGCACCATACCATCACCGACTTTAATGTGGGGAAAGAAGTGACGCTGCATGCGAGGACGTTCAAGATTATTGGGTGTGATGGGTTCACTAGGGTGAGTTGATAAATGTTTCTGATCAGACACATAAAACACGAATGAATCGAAACAGGAATTCCTCGGAGCTCTCGGGATGCCCGTCGCCGAAAACACCGACTGTCCACCCGACCCCGTAAGTCTCTCGTTGCCTCCCTTCCCTTCCCGTCCTTCCATCCTCACCATTGCCATACTCCCTCCCTCCTCCTCCCAGTACACCCTCGTCCGCGCCGAACTCCAATCCCGGCTCAAAGCCACCCGCCCCTCCGCTCCCCACACCTCTCTTAAAACCTTCCTAGAAAACGACCGCCGCGTGCTCCGCTTCTACGCCTGCTGGGACGACCGTGGGGAACCCTCTGGCGAACTGCGACACATGGTCGTGCACTACTATCTCGCGACGGAGGAGCTTGAAGTCAGAGCGGCTCAGGGCCCACATGGGCAGGGTACGGGAAGGGTTTTCTTGAAGAGGGGCAAGGTGGCAAAGAGGCCTGTGAAGGTGGTCATGGGAGTGGGGGTAGCGGGGCCCCAGATTTGGTATGGGGACGGTGACTTGCAGATTGGCGCGATTTTGCATATCTATGGAAGGCCGTGAGTGGACCTGTGCCGCTGTCGAGCTTTTCACTGGGTTCTCCAACTTTGAAATTCAACTTCTATCAGGTTTATGCTCGTGGACTGCGACGAGTTCACAAAGGTGAGTCACAAACATCACTACTCTCGACCTGCAACCGAACCGCAGTCCTTACACAACCATTGCAGGAATACTACCGCGAGAAATACGGTCTCACCGACTTCTCCCCCATCAGCCTCGACGATCCCCACCCGCATGCGCACCAAGTCTGCATCCCCCCTGCCCCACCTCTCGTCCCGCGTCCGCACAGGAAGGACTTTGACCGGTTCGCCAAGTACGACACGACGGTGTTGAGGTGGAGAGCGAAGCTCAGGAGTGATAAGATGGTGGATAGGGATAGAGAGTTTGTGGTGGGGTTGTATATGCAGGTGCGTATGACAGCTGCTCGGCACGGAGGGGGAAACGACACTCACATGCTCCGCCACTCAACTCCACTCCCCATGCCACGCCAGGACGAAACCATCTCCGTCGACGAAACCACACACGCCTCTGGCATGTCCAGCGGTCGGTTCCTTAAACGCTCTCGGATCCCCAAACACCCGATCCCGCCCTCGGGGTCCGGATCGGGGGAATCCGAAGACGATGGAAGCGGTGCGCACGAGTACCACGGCACGAAAGACTTTGCGGTGGGCAAGGTGATTGAGTTGCACGGAAGGGTGTTTGAGATCACGGCTTGTGATGTGTTTACGGAGAGGTTCGTGAGGGAGAATAAGGGGTTGTTTCCGGAGGCGAAGTAGATAGGGAAGAAAATGATTTATCCTCTGTTGACCCTGTCGACGTGTTGGAGCAAACCCTGTGAATATATCACTGCAGCCGGTAACTGCCACAAACCTGTGGCCGAAAAATATCGCAAGCACAACATAAAAACGCCAGCTGCACAAATCTCATTCTATTCGCCGTCCCACCACCATCCTCCTTCGCTCTCCATCCGAGGTCGCCACCGCCGTCTCGCCGACCTCCTCTCCCGTCACCACCGACCTGGTTCCCTCGGCGTCCAGGGACGTGCTCGAGTTTGTGAACAAGGGACTGTACCAAGTCCACTCGGCAATCCGCGGCGCAACTGAAACCATCATCGCGCGCGCGCCGACCGTGGTGGGAACGCCTGGGGCGGCAGATTATGTGAAATATGTGGATACTTACCTTCAATTCGTCCGAGAGTAGGTATTGGGGTTGAACCTATCCGGCATCACACATTTATGACGTAATTCTCTTCGAAATTAGCCACCATCGACATGAAGACACAATCTTCTTCCCCGCTTATACCACGAAAGAGGTCGACGTCAAGGCGTACGAGGAAGATCACCACGTACTCTGATGCTCCCCCAACCTCTTTTTGGGGGGGCTCTCACCATTTTTTCTTATTCATAAAGGGGCTCCACGCCGTTCTCGAAGCCTTCTCAGCGGATGTGAAGGCGCTGAGTGGTAGTGGCAAGAAGATTACCAAGGCGTTCGACGCTAAAGCCGGGGAGACGCTTGCGGGCCAGGCACAATAAGTGAAAGTGTGACGATGTGCTTTGCATGAGCTTGAATTCCGTTGGAAGCATGTACTCAATAACGCGAAATCTTTCTGTTTTCTCGTTTTCTCGCTTTTAGGACTTTCTGTTCCCGCACTTGAAGAAAGAGGAAGACTTGATATTCAGTGATGGGGAGATCAAGCTGAAGTTCACTCCCGACGAGATGAGAGAGCTCAAAAAGGTTCGTTTGCTTCATGTCGAATGCACTCGTCTTCCTTCGAAAACGCCCTCCGACTCATTACACAACACCTCCTTCCATCTAGAAACTCGACGCCCAGCTCCAAGCCGAAGACCCCCTCACCTCTCTACCCTTCTTCGTGTACTTGACACCCGAGACAAGGGAGTGGATGCTGTTCGAGGACATGCCGTGGATCGTCAAAGGGGGTCTTGCTGCCGTACGTGTTCTTGTGGAGGTTCAAGGGTGCGTGTATGTATGCGCCTGAGTATGGCACTGGAAAAATTGATAAGATGGAGGAGGATGGGAAATGGGTGGCGATTTATGATTTGACTGGGGTGGTATTTCTTTTACAATTCTTTGTACCCACTAATCAAATTTCATCCAAAACATATCGCGCATCTTTGGGTTGCGTAAAAAGAGGAGAAACAGATCACGGCGATGCCCGGATGAAGTGCGGCATCACCCGGCTAAACTGTTCGGAACCTTGCCAAGTTGAATCATGCACCAATCAGCTGCGAAGCCGAACAGATTTCACTTTGGAACTTCTGCAGAAAACTTAAATGAGCTCGGCCGTCACCCGTCGCGCGGCTGCAACTCGCGGTGCAAAGACGATTCTCGACATTCCAACCGATCTCCCCTCAGCGAACGGGAACGTAAAAAGCAACGGCAATGGGTTTCATTTTGACAGCAAATCTACGGATCGACGTACTCCCTCGTCGCGAAGGACATTCGGTTCTCAATCACCGCTTGCCACCTATTCCCTCCTCGCTCTGTACCTCCCCTGCCTCGCCTTCCTCGCCTCTCACCGCCTTTACCACCTCCCCGCTCCCGTCGACAACCGCAACGCAACCTCCGAGGAATCGTTGCTTCAATTCTCCGAAGCGAGAGCGAGAGAGCATATTCACCACCTTGCGTCCACGATTGGCGGCAGAATGGTCGGGTCTGTGGGGGAACGATGGGCGGAGGAGTATGTGGTGTCGCGGCTGAATGGTCTCGCGGACGGTGTTCCCGATGATGGGACTGGAGTGACGTGGGAGGTCCAGGTTGACAGACCTTCCGGAAGCCATACAGTTCCAATGGCTGGCACCAACGTGCATAAGCAGTGAGTACAGGTCGCGAGTCGTCTTTCTATGACGAGCTGCCCCTCAACAATGCCTCATCCCCAGCTTCATGAACATTTCCAACGTGATCGCACGAATATCCCCACCGTCCTACAAAGGGGAGAGGACATCCATTCTTCTCAACGCACATACGGACACGGCGATCGGAACCACGGGGGCGGGGGACGACGCTGCTGGAGTCTCGATACTGCTCGAAGTGGCTCGGATTCTGCTTCATGACAAAGAGTTCCGAAAGAATCTCAAGAATCCTATTATCTTCTGTGAGTTATACTTTCTCAACCCTCACGACCCCATTTGGGTGACCTCCCATCCTCTCATGCCCTCCAAAGTATTCAACGGCGCCGAAGAATCCTTCTACGACGGCTCCTACGGCTTTATGCGCTCCCACCCATATGCCAACACTGTCAAGGCCGTGATCAACCTCGAGGCATGCGGGCAAGGCGGGCCGGAGGCGCTGTTTCAAGCGAATTCGCCGGAAATGGTGAGATCTTATGCGAGGGGTGCCAAGTGGCCGCATGGGAGTGTGATGGTGAGTTGTGGGGCTACCAGGGTTGAGGATTGGTGTGAAGCTGAAGTTCTTTTTTTTTGCTTTTTTGTGTCAAGGCAAACGACGTCTGTGAGTTTTCAACCACAAGCACAATTATTATATGTCACGAGTCCCTCGCTGAACCTTTTACCTCCCACCAGTCCGAACAGGTATCCTTGTCTCCGACACCGACTTCCAACAATTCGTCGGCTACGGCCACGACGACCTCGTCGCGCTCGACATGGTACGTTCTTTCACTCCCCCTAGTCCGCCTTACACAAACCCCAATCGCGTCTCACCTCTCACTCCACATTCTCCAGGCATACTACCAGAACTCCCACGTCTACCACACCATGTTCGACACCGAAGACCGCCTGGAACCTGGATCCGTGCAGCATTTCGGGGATAACGTGTTGGGGGTTACGAAAGTGCTCGCTACGGAGTCCGAGTTGCACGGGTACAGGCGGGGGTACGATACAGTGTACATGGACGTTTTGGGTGAGTGTGGCGTTTCGGAGCATGCTGTAGCTGTAGATGAGCGACTCCTCGGCTAACTTGAACGGATCCAAGGCTTTTGCGAGGTCGTCTTCTCCATCCGCACGATGAGAATCATCCATGTAGCCTTACTCGTGCTCTCAGTCGTCCTTATCATCTCCATAACCTACAATCGCCAGGGCGGACAAGCTTCAACCCCACTCACCATCCTCACACTCGTACTCTCCCTCCTCCTCGCTCTCCCCCTCTCTATTCTCGGCTCCTTCCTCTCCGTCTCAATCCTCCACATCGCCGGAGGTAACCTTCTCACCTGGTTCAGAACCGGGCCGGTTGGTCTTCTGGGCATGTACGGATGGGGAGCCCTCGCGGGACTGGTCGGGTCGCAATGGATCGCGCTGGCCGTGTTGGAGAGGGTTCGGAGCGGGAGATGGACGTCAGTTCCAAGTGGGTTAGGAGAGGCCCACTCTGGAGCGATGGAACATTTGTCAATGGTCGCTCAGCTTGTATTGTTCACGTTCTTGCTCGCGATTGGGACGTACGTGGGGCTGGGATCTACCATCCTGTTCGCTCTTCGAGTGACCTGTCTCATGATCGCCATTTGGTTCGCAACACCCAAATCTCCCAAGCCACCTAAAAAGTACGACTCCAAACTTTCCTTCACTTCAACTCAGGACACGCGAACTGAAAACCTTCCACTAATGTCATACGCAATCATTTGGACCATCCCCTTCCTCATCGACGTCCACTCCCTTCTGCAAGCCTTCGCCATCTTCCTCCCGCTCATGGGCCGCGCCGGCACAACCACGCCTGCAGAGTACGTCGCGGGTGGCGCGCTTGTGGGGATGTCAGTGTGGTTGGCGATGTTGCCCATCACGGGGCTCGTGTACCGGTTTCGTAACGTGCACTCTGCGGAGCACATTGCGAAATGTGTCGGCGTGCTGATGCTTTTGGCGATCGTGGTTCCCCCCCTGGTCTCTGTGTTCACGTTCCCCTTCGACTCGCACATGCACCCGAAACATCTCGTGGTTCTTTTGAGCGAGAACGTTACTTCGGATGAACACTCGTCGTCCTTGCCGCAGAAGTGGGTCTCGGTCGGCAGAATGGATTCTGAGCGTCGGGCATTCGACATTGCGTTGGATGCACTGGAAGAGAGGATCTGGTGGGCGCGGTCAAGGGGAAGGGAGATGAACGAACCTCACGAACATGGATCAAACGTCAACGTTATATATCCCCTCGGGTGAGAACATGGATGGTTCTGAAATTTAATGACCGCCTCGCTCACTTCCTCTCTGCGACGTAGCAACTTTGTGGAAATGGTATCGTACCCATACGACGCCTTCAAGGCCGTCGTTCCCAAGAATGCGTCAAGGCTCCTACAGGGGCAAGAATCCACACGCCCGACGCCTTCAATTCTCAGCGAGTCCACGTACATCTTGACAACCCACTCTAGGCACATCACTCTCCGTCTTGAACAAGGCGGGATGGGGTGGTCGTCCCTGTCTTTCACTGCAGATCTCGTTAGGTGGAGTCTTGACTCGAACCCTAACACGGGACGGGAGCAACTTCACGTCGTCAAGAACGCCAACGGGTACAACATTTCCACATGGGCTCTGGACCTGGAGATCCGGTGCCCTAAAAACACCGACCCTGTCGCGTGTACCGAGAGTAGGATCACTGCGGAGTTGTGGGGGTTTGATAACAGGATGTGGAATGTTGTGGGTCAGAAGGAGGATTGGGGTGTGTATGGGGACACGGACTGGTTCCATGTGGGGAATGTGACATGGGAGGAGGGCGAGGTGCTCCGTGTTATAAGGAGGGCGATGCCGGGGTGGGTTACGCTGTCGATAGGAAGTGCTGTTGGAGGGGCGTGGATGATTTAGGAACCAGATCCAGACGTTGCAACTCGCATTGAATTCACTTGACATGGGATGTATTATCACACATAGCAAGCATTCACTTTGTACTGGCTGCATATAGATCTCTGGTGTTTTTTTCGTCCGTTTACAGTCCTGTAAGTAGAATGTATGTATCTATTGTGGACAGCGCGAAAGCGTTTCGATGAGACAACGACTGAGACAACGTCGAAGAAAACTGTCGACGGGAGAGCACTCACTGAGAAAAGTGAGACTACCGAGGATGATACTTAGACGAAATGGACGTGTCGGGCTTATGGAGGAAAATTGTTGATGCAAATTCATTTGAGTGCGTCACGGGATCATCAGCGCATAAATTACAAAGATACGTAGGTCGAAAAGAATACAAAATGAGGGACTAGTGAGAGTGGAAGTGACTGAGACGAATACATGGATGGCAGCTGTGACCGGCCCGCGAAAAACGTTCTAAGAACCGATACCAGAATCCACGCCATGGCCAAATAATCTAATCAGAAAAAGCACTTATCCTTCGGTCACCACCCCACCCTCCACTTCCGACTAAGAAATCATCGAATGCTATAATGCGACCTTTGCAGCAGTACACGTGATCGTCCTAGTGCTCCACGCACACAAAGTTCCCGCACGATTCACAAAGCGGTACTGTCCCAGGAATTTGAGCGCATACCCGACAAATAGCGAACGCGCAATCGGGCTCAATAAAGTACCGACCACCAGGCTTGATGCAATCCTCTGACCCACACTTCGACAGTCCGCGTAAAAGCATGCATTGTGCGCGATCGCTCAACATGACCCGTGCACGTCCTTTTTCCCAGCGGATGGTGTAACGCTTTATCGCAGACGTCGCAAACGCACTCGTGCAGACACTTCCAGCACATTGATTTTGACAAGGTTTGCGCCGTGTGGTGGTAGAACGGCCTGCTCATGATATTGTGGGGATCGTCCACAGCGACGATTGCGCGTGTGCAGGTATGGGATATGGCAGGTTGAGCGTGACGTTGGGGAACAGCCGCTCGAGACATGTCCATGGGGAGTATGTCGAGTCGCTGATTGAAAATACCAAGGCACCGCCCAGCCCCAAGGCTACCAGGGTGGTCACAACACCGGTAAAGTCAATGTATCTTAGCGAGAGTCATCGTTCCATCTAGCATTCCGGTTGATGGCCGGTGGGGGGTCCATGAACTTGTGGTGTGAGAGAAGGTTTTCCAGCTCGACCTTGCGCCAGTTGCGGAACGACAAGCGACGAATAGGGGTTAGCTTCATTGCTGCAGAGACCGTCCAATTGGGGACTCTCGATCCTTCGAATGTCAGTTCCACGATTGCCATCATGGCAACGCCCTTTGCCGTCAGGACGTCGCAGTGAAGACCCGGGGCGATCAATCAAGCGATTTGAGCGAGGCAGACCAAGTAGAGCTCTTCATTGAAGGTGCCGGGTGAGGTGTCTGAGAAATCCAGACGGTGCCACGACTGCTGGTCCGACGCGATTCGTTGGCGGAATGTGCGAGAGGGAGTGGAGAGACACACGAGAGCGCGGACGGGGAGGAGGTGGGCGATCGCGTGGAGGGTTTCCGATGGGAGGTGAGTGAAGAAGGGGGTGAGGTCCATTGAGGTTTTTGGAGCGAAAGCCGCGGTTCACCTGAGCTCGTATGGATTCGAACAAGCCACACTCGGGTTTGTGCCACCAGTTTTGTGTGCAAGTTCCAAACCACACCCCTGGTGTGGGAAGTAGGCTAGTTCGGCAGCGCGTTGGAAGGTTTGCGAAGCGTCGTAAGACATACTTTGTTGCTGCATGTAAAGCCACTTGGAACGACCTTGACAGCGCTGGGCTTGAAGTTTCCTTGCTCGATCCACGCGCAGACCTTTCTGAAACACCTCCTCGCAAAGTCAGGCCGCGGACGTGGACCGACCCGACGCCCGTCCATCGTACGGCGACATTCTTGGGGATTTCCGTGTCCCGCTACCGTCACTTGATTAGAACTTGGGGCAGGTGGGCGAGTTCGGTGGATGATGTTATCGAACCTGATTTATCAGCATGCGCATGGAATGGCTCCAGAGACCAGAGGGGTAGCGTGGCGGCAGCCTCAAACAAGGTTTTGGGGCCAAGAGGGAATGCTGTCCACGAGAGTGAGCGGAGTGGGTACTGCGCACCGCGGCCGGTGTTTTTGGTCGCCATTTGGTGAAGGCACCGACCTAGAAAAAGTCGGTGTCGTGTCCATGCAGATTAGACGCCACCGCAACGTGCGATACGGAGGCGTCTGTGGTGTGGTTGTAAGCGGAATCGGAAAAGGCACGGCTAACCTGTTTTTGTGTCGCAATGATTCCCGACTTTTTGGGATCGACCGTGCGACTAGTACATACGGCAGCGTGGCATGATCACCGAAGGAACATTCAAGTCTAACGTGTTACCGCCAATGACTCGACCGCTGTGCAGTGGTCTCAGCACTGATCGTCCATCGTGAAGCTTTGTCGGTGACCTGACGTGATGATCTCTCACCGTAGGTACGCTCCGCTAGGGAATGAGGTCACGCGTTGCAGTTTTGGGAACAATGCTTCTGCAACAGGAACGTACAGTAAATGATACAACGGGCTCAGATGTTGTTGGATTGATGAGTCGTTCGGGGTTGACTGTATTGGTGCCATTTTTCTATGACGAATGAGTTCCTTCGGAGTGAAGACAATTGACCACCTCCACCACTTCACGACAGCGTTGTTTATTGTCTCCAAAGTACTATGTATTGAGCGACAGAGTCCTGGGAGCGATGCAAGGTGGAAAGCCCTACACGCCACCTCTCAAGCGGGAGAATCCCCAACTTAACTGCATCTTTGAATTCTCGTCAATCCACCACAAAGCCAAAGGAAAACGACACGTATCGATCTACTCGTGATTTAAACTTCAACAACCGAATGATTTGCGGGTGGAATCGCCCTCGGCGGCATGCAAGATCGCAGACCCGGTCACTACCCTCCCTTGATCTCTTCTCTCATTACGCCCCACGCCCCCTCCTTCGGAAATGAAAACCTTATTCTCGCATCCTTATGAAATCGGTCATCCGTCGATACATCCCACGCCACTCGCATCAGCAAACAGTCATGGTCTCCGTCACTTTCCTTATCGCATTGGTCCTACTCCTGGCCTCTTCGGCGCTTGCATTCCCCCAAGGTGGTGCCCCAGTATGCTTGTACGAGGACACCAACACAGCTGCGTGAGTTGGTATATTGACCTTCATCTTCTGGAGCAGGGCACCTGACTGCCTCTACCGACTATAAACGTTTACCTCAGCATGCAGCGTCCGCATGGTAAAGGAGTCGCACCTCGCGCGACAATGGTGGCAACTCAACAGGGAGCTGCGTATTCTATCGCATTGACCGGCATTCGCTCATACAAAGGACTCAGTGCGTATCCTCTCCTTCTGCATTCTTGTCCCCAACCAAGCCAAAGACCCTTCTGCTACCAGTCATGTGGGTCCGCGATGCCGCCGGCACACAACACGTCGGTCAATTCACCATCCCCGACGGCATCGGAATGCGCGGCAAGGACTGCACTGCCATGAGCGGTGCCTCGTCGGGAGCCATGAGCACCATGGGTCACTTCCAGGGTAACACAAAGACCACGCTCGCATACACGTGGACGCCTGATGCGGCTGTGACGCCCGGTATGCAACTCGTCGCTGAAGCGGTTGTCGTTGAGAACGATGAGGATATCTGGTATACCGCTATCCCGGGCATGTTCATTGCTGGAAGTGAGTTTCGCCTTTTCCATTTTGTTCACTCTTTTTATGACTTCATCTCATACGACTCCAACAGCACCACCCGCCGGTGCCGGTGGAGCAACCCCCCAACCTGCACCAGCCCCTGCCGCTCCAGTCGCTGCCCCTGCCGCCCCGGTTGCCGCGGCTCCATCAACGACGAAGACTGCCGCTGCGAAACCCGCCGCTACAAAGGCCGCCGCCGCACCTTCACCTCTCCCAGCGTGCGCTGGTGAAGTCGCCGCTGCTCCTGCTACTCCCGCTACTGCTGCACCAGTCGCTGCACCAGTCGCGGCACCAGTCGCGGCACCAGTCGCGGCACCAGTCGCGACACCCGTCGCCAAGGCCAAAGCGAAGGCGGTTCCTGCCCCCGCCCCTGCTCCCGCGCAGGAGATTGAGGGCGACGAATTCGAAGAAGAGGATTGATGTTCGGGTTGCTTTGATTTTGGAATGTGGATCGTTTGCACTTATCTTGGTTGTGGAAGTAAAAGAGCAATCATCGCATGAAGTCAAATGTTGATGTAACAACAGCTGTGCTGAAAAAAATCCATCTTGTCATCGTCACAAACTATGTACATAATTACAAATCTTAAACCGCATCGAACTTATCATCCGACACAAACTCATCTTCCTCCTCCCCATCCAACTCCTGGGCGACCTTGTACCTCAACAATGCCCCAACGTCACCAAATCCTCGCACAAACTGCGCGACCTCTGGGCTCTTATCGGTGACGATCGCCAGGGCCGAGCCGAACTCTTTGTAGGACTCCGCGAGCCACTCGATGAGGGGGGTGCGTTTCGGCGAGCTCCATCTCTACATCACCGACGCGTCGACGCGCTTGACCGTCTTCTGGCGGAGAACGATATGTCCGCGGTATCTCCACTCGCCGGATACTTCCACACGCATCTGTTCATCTCAAGACCCTCTTTCGCGATCTCCTAGAAGAAGGACTGGACGAGTTTGCGTTCCTGCGTGAACTTGACGATTTTCAAGGTATCGTTGGCAGGTCGATTGCTTGGTTGAACCCATTCTCGCCGCCGTAGGAGATATCGACGACGCAGAGGATTTTTGTTTGGAGGCGGGCGTCGAGGAGGTCGGACTGGTGATGAATACAAACATCATGAAGCACATTAGAAAGGATGTCAGGAAACACGAGATACTAGGAATAGCGACAACCTCTCACCCACCTGAGAAAGCTCCGTCTTGAAATCGCAGACCCCGCCAGAACCAGTCCCTCCACATTCACCCGATCATGCGAAATGAAGAACCGGACAGCGAGCTCCGCAACACGTCGCACATGATTGTGCCTCTTCTCGTCTCGGAGTCTGGAGAATCTCAGCGCAGAGTGCCCTCCACGACCATGCTTCTTCGGGAGGTCCAGTTGGATCTTATAGAGCACCTCGCGGTTGTTTCCGGACACGGTGCCGAACAGGGTTCCGTGGCCATCCATGACGATGAATCCAAAGCGTGTGTCAGGCTCGAGAAGCTCAGCGAGGGGCTCGACATTGTGAAGTGGCTCTGCGATTAGATGTGATCGACTTTGTAAAGGAATGCAGAAGGGGTTCTTACATGAAAGCGACTGTCACAAAAGTATAGAGGGTGCGTCAAGGCTTTAAACGGCACCAAGTCGATGTTCATTCTCCGCTCTTTCCCTTCTCCCGTCACGACTGTCCCACAGAACAACGCCAACCCATTCTTGGCACTTTGTTGGACAACTTCAGTCTCGCTTGAGCGTGCCCGATAACCGACAGGACTGAGCGGCGGTTAGATGGCGACTTGATGTTGGTCGCGGTTCCGAGCTCGTCGTCGAGTACCTTCCTGACTCGGGAGATTTGATCTTGGAGGGATAGATTACGTTGGCCGAGAGGCATCCAAAGGTCAGAGAGAGCTCAAACCGCAAACCCGCAGCAACTGTGTCTCACTTTGGTGTGGGATGATGAGGCTCATCATGCTCGGGCCGTTTCCTCTCATCGATTTCAGAGTGGTGATGAATCGCTTGATTCGCCAAGTTTCTAGATCTTTATCGAGCTGTTGCGAGTCCATGGTGTGCAATTAGAAGCTGACGCTCAGTTTTGATTATCTCGCTGGATGACAGGAGAGTCTGTCCGTGTTTAGGTTGAGCTGAGGGGCGAGTTCAGTTAGCGTGTGCGCCGACACCACGTCGGATCCCATCCTCGACTTGTCGAACAAGTACAAGGAAATCAAGAGAGCAACCATCTTCAGTTGAACATGCCCTTTCATTGTATTTCGGTTATCTTGTCCCAAAGATGCGAATTCACTGCCGGACATTTGAAATTTACCCCTCCACCTTGGGATCCTATTCTCATTGCTCGACCTCACACCGTCTTCACCGTGTTTTCATTTTTGGAGAGCGATTGATCAAAGAAGAATCCGCTGATGTCCCTGCCTCCGGCTCTCCTGCTGCCATCAGTGTCAACACTCCATGCCCGCCTCCTGCCTGCAGAATCACGGACGCGCTTCGAGTATCCTCTTTTCTATGTGGCGATAGACGTACGCCGTCTGGAGCGGACGATCGAAGGCGTATCGTCGTGGTTGTGGGGGATTGATTGGGAGAGTTCTGTACCTCCGTTGTTCGGATTGAGGACGAAGGACTATTTGAAAGTTCAAGGAGCAGAAGGCAATGGCCTTGATACAATTGAGAAGCGCATGTTGTACTGGCTTGAGCAAGTGGTGGGTTCTTTTTGAGTTCGTAAAACCGACTCGACAAGATTTACTGAATACGAATGCCGACCTGCAGGGTATCGATCCAACCCGTGCGGGATCCTCGTATCTCCTCACTACACCGTGTGTCTTGGGGTATGCCTTCCGGCCTCTTTCGGTCCACTATGTCTTGAAAGCGCGGGACGAATCGAAGCCTGAGGACGAACAACACCACCGGGAGTTGCTTTGTGTGATTCTCGAAGTGGCAAATACCTTTGGGGACTCGCATATCTATATGCTGGATGAGCGAAACAGAGTGAAGACAAGGACAGGGTGCGTGCTAGTCGGGCGGCGTCGAAAAAACCAACACAAATAATTAACCCTTCTTTGTTGATAGCTATGACACCTCAAACGTCGTACATCGTTCTTTTCACGTCTCACCCTTCAATCACAGAAAAGGATGGTACGTCGTCCACCTCACCAATCCTTTCAATGGCGGGATCGGGGAATCTCGAAACCTGGACGTGTCCATCACGTTTCACGACAGCCCTTCGGATCCCAAGGAGGACGTCGCGCCGGGAGAGTACCCCAAAACCCCCAAGGTGTTCTTTGCGCGCCTTTTCTCTATCCTAGAAGCCCCAACTTTCGCTCCCGTTACCCAACAAAATCTCCTCACCTTATTTGCCACGATGCCCCTCACCGCCTTTCTTACCTTTCCGCGAATACTCTACCAAGCCGCACTTGTGCATTACGGATACACATCCAGCAGAGGGAAACTACCCGTTTACAGTCGACCAGAACCTGTCCCAAGCTGGACTGATATAAACGGAAAGCCGGTCACTGGAGGAGAACTGATTGAAAGTAAGATGAATGGAAGCTGGGTAAAAGTTTATGAGAATCGGGCAGACGGCACTGGATATTTGCTGCAATGGCGGGAAGGCTACACAATCTTCAAAGATGTCTCCGATGGCGGGTGGTTTGGCAGGTAACTCACACGAGTGCTTGGACATTTCCATGGCGAAAATCTTAACGATATCGATCTTTCGACATTAGGAGAGTTCTCCCCCGCTTTTTATCACAGCTTTCCGACATAGCTCACTCGAAATCCAAGAATGTTGTTGTTACATTCACCGACCCGTCTCTGCAAACGTTCTCTGTTGCCGTCACTCCCACCTCTCCTTCAGATTGTCTGTCGCCAGCAAACACGATTCGCATTCATCTTCCCCACCTACTACTGCCGTACTACCTTGCTCTCGTGGGAAATGACTCTCAATCAACGTACGCTGTCTGGCGTGCGGGTTACGCGGCTGGCTGGTGGGAGGGCAATCCACGGGACATTGTGAACTTTTTGCGCGTTGAAGATGGAGAAGGAGGACAAACGGTCAAGGGCGTAGAGGGTCCCATTCGACGGCATAATTCTGGAAGACTTGCCGAAACAATTGATTCAACAGATGCGGCTCTTGAACCCCTTGCGGCGACGGGGTCGCTCTATGACGTTGTGCTTTTGCTCTGGGCATCTGTGGAGTATAACCTGTTTGGGTCATTGGGGCGCAAGTTGGCATGGTATGTCGAAGGAAGTGAACCTGGAATCGAAGAGGTAAGCGGACGCTTGGTAACTTATTCCGATGGGTCGAAGGGTCCAAATGAGAATGAGTTTGAACGATGGAGCAGATGGGAGAGTGACGTTGGTAGTGCGCGGGGAAGATGATTGGCCAGTTGCTAGTTGATACAAGCTGATCATTGTCAAAAATAGTAGGGATTTGTATGAAATTTTAGACATATAATTTACAATAGTTTCAATCTAAGAAGAGAGAGTAATACCCAAGTAATCAGTGTGACGTTGTTCGTCCGCTTCTTCACTATGCTCATCACGCAATGGTACGGGCTAACTGTCCCCATTGCCCCAGCCTTCCCTCCCGGCAAAGTCTCACTTGATAAATACCAAGACGCCCTGTCTCGAAACCCGCTTCACAAAATGCGAAGTAGAATTCCCATTTTCTGCGGAAGATAGGCGTGTAGAGTGATGGTTTGATCGGTGCGATCTGCGAGGTGGATTTGGGCAAAATCAACCAGAGGTTCCGTGGCATTCGATCATCAGCTAGTCATCAACGCACCTGGTCGAAGTTGGCCAGGAATCGCTCCCGCCACATGCGGAGGGCTACAGCGTAGTGTGGTCCGATTTGGTTTGCTTCGTCAACGATGAGGCGCCCCGAGGTGCCTTGGTACACAGCCTCGACGAAAGATGTCAAGGACGGGAGGTGACCACCTTTTGTGTCAAGAGAGATGTAAAGCAAGTGGACTATTTCGCGACAAAGTGTTACCGAAGAACTCACCGGGGAAAATGTGCTTGTTGATGTAGTCGGGACCGCCGGTAACGTATTCGTTGTAACGACTGTCTGGAATCGAAATGAACTGAATAGCGGCAGCTCCGTGGATAGGGTGGACGAGCTGTTGAGTTTGGTAGAAATCGCAGCATCGACATGTGGTCAGAATAGGCGGCTCATCGAGTGAAAGTTCGAAGCCGACTCACTTTATCAATCTTTGCGAAGTATTCAGCCAGGAACTCCTTTCCGACCGCTTCGATCATTTCACAGGAAACAAGACGGTCAAATGGTTCCTCACACTTCCGGAACACAGTTGTTCAGAACTTCGACCGGCCGAGTTAACTCGTTTGGGAATATTTACCTTATCGGCATACTTTCGGTAATCAATAACTTCACACTTGACGACTTTCTCGTCACAGCGCCCCCTCACAACAGCTGCTTGTTCATCGGCAAGGGTCAAGGTGGTAACATGTTTCGCGCCAAGGGCCGTGAGTTCCAGCGACATCGACCCCCAACCGGAGCCGATCTCCACGACGCGATCGCCTGGGCGGAATCCAGATAGATGAATGAGGCGTCTCAACTTCGCCGTTTGGGCCTGAGCGAGGAGACTGGAAGGTGGAACGGGGTAAGATCGAAGGTACGGGAGTGGTACGGGTTTCTGGGGTGGTGAAGAAGTCTCCGGAGGAGGGCTTGGCATCCGATCAGAGCAGATTGTTTCATCGTCTTCAGCTGTAGACGTTGCGGTGTCGGTGTTTAGCGAAGAAGGTTGCGGTGCCATGCCTGGAAAGATGGGACAAGAGTATGTCATCGTTTCGTCCTTTGTCGAGTGTAACAATTCGATTAGCTCAGATGAAATCACAAGAGTGGTTTTTTTACTGACCAGGAAGCCCTCAAACAGCTCGTTTCCAATGTCGTAGTGTTCCTTCACGTTTTTCTCGGAGCCCCCGCGAGAATCGTTTCTCGCCACAGTCCAGTAGTAGATGACACCACGAAGATACTCCATGAGATTCCACAACGGTTGTGGGACCAACGAGTAAGTCGCAGCAGCTGGGCGATTGAGCGCCAGAACCTAATTGACGTCGAAGCAATTGAGTTTCACCCGGACGTTCCACGACACACGAGGAGGATCCCGCTCACCTTCAAAAGCTTTGCAATATCCGACGTCTCGAATTCATCATACATGAACGCCTCGCCGACTCCCTGGTACAAAAAGAAGGGGGAGCAGTGGGGATCACGTGTCAGAGACTCTTAGTTTGATTTGGATCAATATCCAAGTTCACCAGCGACTCGGTGCCAGCCACTCGCCACCAGAAGATTTCGTCCTTGACTGTGAAGTCAGCTCTCAAGGTTTCGTCGACGGCATCTCGACTGTTGACATTGATATCTTCGTGTGTGGCACCGGTCTCATCGATAATAGTGAGGTAGCCCGTGGTAATCGTCCCTTTCAGAGAAGAAATCATAGAGTTCCGCAAAAGGGAGGTTGCTTCAGAGGTGGAAGGTAAATGAGAAAGGCTTCATGTTCTTGATCGACTTGAAAACAAGCATTCTGAGCGAATCCACCGGGCGGCTCTGAAGGATTGAGTGGAAATACATTCCCGCAATCGAACTCCGCCGTGTGACAAAGATTTTGCTCGCGAAGAGCGCGTCCATGACTTTCCGGTCTTGGCAACAAACAGGTGGCTCCCTCTTGATGTACCCTCCGCCATTCCCCGCTCGCGCAAGACGGAACGTCTCCAGGAGAATTCATTTCCGCAATTCGAATTCAAAAGAGTCCGCCGAAAATGGCCAATGCTCGCTCGTCCCTTTCGCGCCCCCCAAAGTGTGTTGACTGGAACTCACCGCCATCCCACAACTTCCCGAAAACGCCCGATGTCGCCACTCCTTTAGATTGAATCGGGCTCATTTGAGTTGTTTTGAGGGAGACGTTGCGGTTTCGTGTGTGTTTGAGTTCCAAGGTTGCCGCAGCCTGAAGGTATCGATGACAAGAAAAGTAGGGGTGGCCTGAAAGATGGCTCAAAATGAGGAAGAATCCGTAGCGAGAACGTGCAGCACCTCGATTCGACGTGGATTTGAAGCGGGAAGTTCAAAATCTCGATCGAAAGTCGCAAAGGACCTGGGCCGATCTCAAGTCGACGGGATGGCAGTGGAGTCGACTAAAACAGAATATACCGCCCACAGACTTTGGGGTGAGATTAATTGTCTTTTCTTCTCCGTATTTAATTCGTGCCTCTTTTGGCTGGAAGGTCGGATCGTAATCAGCAGGAGAAGTTTATACAAGGTCCTCAACACTAGTCAGGGACATCAACTGATTTGGTCCACCAACATGTCTAAAACTTATTGATGCCATTGCCTCAGCTATTATAAGTGCACAATGTCACATATCCACCCCTCAAGAAAGGTAGAGCATAATTTCGCTGAAGTCACCCTCCGAGGGGGAAAGCGTGGGTAGTCCAGCAGTTGGTCCCAGGACGGTGATACTCCTCACGTGCTCATACGTATCTTCCTCCGCTTTGTTGAGCAACGACACAGACCCGGTATATACTCGTGCGTGCGGCTGCTTCCTCAACAGTTGTGCACGAACCACATGAGCACGAGTTAGTGCCACGACCAAAATCGAGGGAGAGCTTCTTTGAACGTGTAGTTGAGTGCGTACTCTGGAGGTTTTATCATCTGGAATCATCGCTGATTTTCGGTTGTCGAACGTGACGCGTCTTGTAATTCCATCGCGCTACAGCTGTATGATAGCTTTACCCCTATTATCACCCTTCAGCATGCCCACGAAAAAGCTCGGCGCCTCTTCCAGCCCTTTCCTGGCATCCTCTTTGTACGCCTTCCACTTTCCTTCCCTGATCTGCTTCTTGACATCGTCAAATACTCGACCAATCCACTCCACTCTATCATCGCGAACAATAAAACCACGGATCATGAGACGGTTTGGAACAATGAAGCGCCCGTTTGTGATGGAGTAGTCCGATCCACCTGATGCGAGGTTACTTTTCCATGAGAACGGGAGTGTGATGTGTCAGTGTTTGAAATCACATCATCTTACCAAATTCTTGCTGATCACCGACTAGTTCGAAATCGTGCCGCAAATTGGCGTTCGCACAAATGGTTTCATGCACGCAAGGGCAGCGTCAAACGTCTCTCCACCTAGCACAGCAGAAAATGAGCATGAAATTTTGATATTGTGGGGGTAGTGTCTCAGCATACGAACCAACGTTGTCAAAGTAGATGTCTTTGGGTGCAAGAAACTGTGAGGTTTTGTTAAGACAGGATTATGCGTTCCGAACAATTCGTCTCACCCAGTCCATTTGGAGCGATGCTCTTGATCGCCAACAGGATCGATCCTCCTGGCGGCTTCTTGTAGTTGCTATCGCCGGGATTCATATGTCAGTGTGACCCAAATCGATGCGCGAAATAGAACCCCACTTACAAGACATCATCACACCCGAGCTAAAAAGGTAAATCTTGAAGTTGATTGTGACCGCGTTCTCGCCAATTCGATTCAACCCACTTCCAAGCAATAAGCAACCTTTTCGTCACTCCCGCAGATCCAATAACACGAAGACTAAAGCTTTTGGCCAAAATGATGACGGCCTGTCCGACTGATTATGGAAAGAGCAGTTCAGTCGACTATTGCTCAGCATCCCCTCTCCCGCACTCTGCATGTTTCTGTCACTCACCTGCCCTTGAAACCCCAGATACAAACAACGTCTCGCCCTTTTTGGGCTCGCCATACTTGAACAAGCCCACGTCCTGATGTAAAGACCGTGCTCGATTGTTAATTGAACCTCACATGCAGTGATCCCAGGGCTTCCCTACAGCACCGAAAGCAAACAACGACTGTTGATATTTGACGACGACACCGCTCAACTGTCCCAACTCACCAACGGTCCCACATAATACGTCAACGGAACATCCGGCTCGTCCTCCACGAGAATCCACATCGTCGCCTTCTCCAGTGCCTCTATCGTCGCGCGTTTGGTAACCTGATAATTGGACCACCGCGTTACGACCGATGTGACGTGTTGCCCGGCGGGGTTTCGGAGGTTGCGGGAGTGGAGGATTTTGGACACGCCGTACCTGGCGGCCGCCGAGGGAGGCCGTACAGCGAAGAACACAGGCACACGATAGTCAAAGCGAAAGGCGAAAACGGGCGTACGGAACGCACCCATCGATAGGTTGCCAGAGCTTGAAATTGGACGTGTAGCTGTGCTCTCCTTGTGCAATTCGACCGCGCACTGTTTGAGATTCCGGTTAGATGATGTATTGGAGGAAAAAGAAACCTGTTCGATTGAGTGCCGAGTACTCACTGTATGGGTCAAGCGAGAGGTACGTGTTCTCCAGCAGGGCTGTCGCGGCGTGATTCAATCAATTCGTTTGGTTCCGGAGGAGCGATAGGCACCACTTCAGTCGCGTAACCCTCCAATCACACGCATCCAAATCTCCCTTACCATCGCCATCATCCAAAACATCCTCCATCGGGCCATCAGGATCGATTGCCGGCACGTCCACGAAAGTGAAGTGCTCGGGCGTGAGCCAGCCGTCTGGGAAGGAAGCGAGAGCGAGGGCGGAATGTGGCAGTGGCATTGTGGGAGGGAGTGATGGGGACGGAGGATGCGGGAATGGGTGCTGGGAGATTCGGGCCGAACAAGAAGACTCGATCATGTAAAGCAACCAGCACCGTGAGTTCAGAAACAAAACAAAGCTTTTGTCAAAATAGTCCAAAGCAAGAATCTAAAAGAAAATGCCTCTATAGTGTCAATCTAGTTATACCAGCACGCTCCCAAAACACATCTCTGCCGCAGGTATGTATGATCAAATGCCACCAGGATGAGCAACACACACTCACACCTCAAGCTTCTCCGCCAACCCTCCCCCGCACCGTACTCAAACACCGGTGCACCCGCCCCTCCACCTCTCACACCGAATTCCTCGCAATCAAGTTCAACACCGGCCTGATCGCCCTCGCCACATACCACCCCCATGGCACGCTCGTCGTCCCATGAGACTCCTGTAGCGACCCCGCTCTAGATGGTGCGCAGTATGAGCCGGACTCCTTGCCATCGTAGTCGGCCGTGGGCCGTCCACCATACCTCCCGCTGCCACTGCCGCTGCTTGTACTGGCGCCCCCGCCACCGCCCCCGACGTAACTGGCAGTGGAAATGGAATTGCGGCCTCGAGTAGCCCGGTTGCGATCTTACGCGCGGTGGGGTCAAAGACGAAAAAGACGGTCCAGTTGATGAGACCTCCGCCTTTGAGGAGTTGCTCTGTATTCAAGTTGAAGTGGGCAAATGACCAAGTGGGAGGTGAGAGGAGAAAAGAGCAGATCGTACCTCCGACGACCAATTCCGTCGCAAGACCGCTGCGTTGCGTTGATTGTGACAGGAACCGCCAGATGGCGATGACCATGAACACACTGATGGTGGCGAAGATGCCAGTCGACGTTGTAGGTGGTTAAGGCGCGCCAGCCGAGCATGTCGTGGAACCAGCAGGCGCCGTCGCGGTTCATGGCGCCGGTTCTGGGAGTGGCGGAGGGGGAGGGGTGACGTCCGAAGTCCACAGTCAGACGTGGGCAGAAGTGGCGATTTTTCAAGGGTTTGATGGACAGGAGCGCTCACCCGCCAATAGTAAGGGATCCGAACACAATGACTGCGAGGAATGGAGTAAGCAAGGTCGCGTACTCGTTGAATGTGCTCATTCGGCCGTGCAGGACGAGAGTGAAAAAGGAGCCAGCAGATGCAAGATGACGAGGAATATTCTCCGAATACAAAGCCAAGAGCTAGGAACATGCTAACACTGTTTGCGTACGGGGTTTAAGGATTTTATGTGGAAGACTAGAGTCGCAAATGACGAAGTCGGTGGTACTAACTGGCAGAAGCCGTCCGGCGGAATCCAGTACACGATGTTATAAAACGTGGTTCCGATGAGGTTGCAAACGAAAAAAATGACAATCAGTTTGCGCAAGGGATGCCGCAGGATTGGTAAACGCGAGCTACAAAGACGTGTTTTGCGGGGGTGCCAAGCAGGTGTCGGATGACTAGCCAACCGCAACGATACCAGACGCGATCAAATCACGCCCATCCAGCTCACCCAAATGCAATCGCGTAGAAGAGTAACACCATGGTGTCCCTGAGGACCGTGATAGAGTACACCGGGATATCCCATGGGCGCGCGTTCCGCTCTTGGAAGATTTCCGTTCCTCAGCGCGACGGCCGTCGCTTCGTCGACCCACGACATGTCGCTGAGTTGCAGCGGCGTACGCGTACAAAGGAGTCCGAAATGGCCGCTTGGGGTCTCTTTTTTCTTTGGATGCACTCAGGTGCCGGAACTCCGAACCCCACATGGAGGCAAACTGAAACGGACACTGTTCCTCGGTTGTGCCTCCCAAAAAGCCCCAGCTCCGCGGTCCCTGGAACCTGGAAGAACGTTGGATGCGGGAAAGACGCGGCGGCGAACGGAGTCCTCGATAGGCAGGTGAAGGTAGCTAGGCGACTAGGCAAGACCGACTCCGCGTGCCTCCTCTCGTCATCACCAGATGTCAGGTGTTTTCTCCAACTATGCATACACTTTTCTTGCAAAATTGGCGGATTATAATTCTATTCTGTCTCCCCATAAAACGAGAGATTCTCGCCTGCCAGGGACGGCGTCCGTCTCCTGAATCCTCACCTGTGGCAGGACAGAATAAGCCCCACCAACAAAATCTCTGCTCCTCGACGTCACAAAAATACGCGGTGATTAAATGTTACGCTCCTGAGGGCGCTTGGTGTCGTCAAAAGCCTTTATGAAATGCCCCGTCGCCATGACGCTATCATGCATACAGTGCACCGAACTTCATCTATACGTCCGTAACGAATCAGGTTACCTTCGCAAACCGTAATGAGACACCCCGTGACCACCCATGACGCGATCGTGCACCGAATTTATTTCTACGTAACATCGGAACGGACACCTACTCACTCCGACGCTTGACTCATACAGTCGGATGAAATACACAAAAACAGGCAGGGGGTTGTGTCCACCCTTCCAGCCGGGATGGGGCAGTACGAGACTCGAACACATCGCCATCTGTCTCCGTCATGGTCCCAGAACTCACAAAACAAAAAGACTCCAAAGTCCCCGCCCTCGCACGCCCCGACCCCATAACCTTCTTCACGAGTCCTCGCCATCCACCCCACCCCAAACGCTCGACCTCCGCTTCCACTTCACGAATCCTCGCCATCAGCCTTATCTTCCCTCCTCGCCTTCCTCACGTTACCATCCTCGCCACCCTCTCCATCTCCTTCCCCATCCTGCTCCACATCCATCGCAACATCCTCGTCCTCATCGGGGACATCCGCAAGCCACGGATTGTCCAGCATCTCTCTCGCGGTCGCGCGGCGGTCGGGGTTGATCTCGATCATGGGCAGGACAAAGTTGGCAATGGCTTCGGCGTCCTCGCGTCCGAAGCGGTACTTTTCGTGAAGAACGTCCCCGAGCTTCCAGTACCGCAGGCGGTGGATGTGGCGGAGCTCTCCTGCGAAGAGAAACATCGCAACATCAGTGATTAGTTTCATCACTTGGTCTCCAACACGAGCAAAATAGAACGTATCACACTTACCCCTTCTGTTGAAAATCTCGTTCGAGTACTTCCCCGACAGCGCCAAATGCTTCGGGAAGTGTCCCAACAGCTCAATAATCTGGGCAATATGATCTAAAACACCCAACCCCAGTCAATAAAACCAACCCTGGACCAGTCTTCAACCCCACACTCACCATCATCCTTCGTATACCTCCCACCACCCTGCGGATCAAACAAATAATCCCCCGTGATGAGCTCAAACACCATACACCCCACGCTCCACATATCCGCGCTGGTGCCGTACTTGGCGCCCAAGATGGCCTCGGGGCTGCGATACTGCCGCGTCTGGATATCGTTCGTGAAGTGGTGGTCCGTCCAGCACGCGTTGCCAAGGTCCGCAATCTTCACGTGCAAGGGGTCAAGCCGCGCACGCTTGCGCTTCCTCTTCGGTGCCCCCGCCGTGGTGGTGGTGGTCGGGGACGCGAGGCTCGCAGCGGCCATTGCGACGGCGACGGGTGAGACTCCTGACCCGCCAGACTCCGTCGGTCCCGCCGCGCCGGGCGGAGGGGTGGGTGGCTCGGACGGCACATGCAGACCGGGCAAGGTGCTCGCCGAGGACGAGAGGCTGACGGCTTGGATCGACCCGTCGCTCCGAGTGCGGTGCACGTCCGATTCCTTGTGGTGGTACGGTCCTACAAACCAACCCAGCACCAGAATCAAATCCAATGATTCGATGACGCCCCGACCAGCCCCTCCATAACTCACCTTCACCCTCCATCATCTCCTCCACCGCCTCGACGTCCTTCTCTCCAATCGCCATTCCCGACATATTCCCCGCAAGCCTCTCTGCGACGTCTTTCCCCGCCTGTGAGCGCCCACCAAGCGCCGGTGTTTCAGGCTCGGTGATCAGACCAGGCGCCTCTCCTGCCGCTCCTTTGTAAGGTAACCTGGCGTACGCGTCGATCCGCTCCGAAGACCCCATGGAGGCAAGAGGGACTTTCACGCCGGCACCAGGGGGTGCCAGACCCCCTGGAGTGCCGTCACTTTCGCCAACCGACCCAATCACAACATCCGCAGCACCCTTGACCGGCTTCGTCGCAGCGCTCACATCCGTCATCGACTGTGCCGGCGAGGTCGACATGGGGGATCCAGGAGGCAAGGTCTCCCCGAGCGCCTTTGGTCGCGCCACGGGAACACCGTCCTGCTTGGCGGCTTTCTTCTTCGCCTTTTGCTTGGCCTTCTTTTTCTGGTTCTTGGTCATCTTCCGTTCCAGTCCCGTACCGCTCCCGTGAACCGTGGGCGACGCAGGAACGCCTCCGCTCGTCGTCGTATCCGCCGTGGAAGTGACCTCGTCGTCCACGTCATCGTCGTCGTCACCCGCTTCGCCCTCTTCCATCTCCACAACGTTTGTGTCCACCTTAATGGGGTCCGGCACGACCCCAACCGCAGCGGCTGCCTCCTGCATGCCCCTCGGTTTGGGCTCCGCCGCTCTTGTCTTTGCGCCTCCGGTTCCAGGCCTGGCCCTTCCATCCGTATCGTCTTCCTTTTCCTTTTCTTTAGAATCCTTGGCTCCCTTCTCTTCAACCTTCCCCTTGCCGCCTCCCCTATCCTTGCCCCTCTTCACAGCCTCCGCTGCGGCGTTCGCGACGGGCATCTCGTAGTGCTTGATTGGATGGCTTGGAATAACGGGAGTACCGGTATTGATGGGTCGAGGGTGATAGGAGTCGGACCGAGGGTCCAAGTACCGCGCCTCCACAGGGCGCATGTCAACGCACATGAGCACATTCTGGGTTTCGAAGAACGGAAGAAATCGGGTCAGACGTACTATCCCTTTTCCCCACCACAGAGCCAACATCTGGTCCAAACTCACCTCTGGTTTCAAATCCGTGTGGATGATCCCACACTCCCGGTGGAGGTAATCCAACCCCCGCAACACCTGCTTCATCACCCTTTTCACTGTGGGTACTGGGATACCCCTATGCTTGTACTGTCTGATAAGGGTGAGGAGGTTGGGGCCCAAGACTTCGAAGGCCATGCAGATGTCTGAAACAAGAGCAGTGCGATGGTGGTGCAACGTTGAGCGCATGACAAAGAGAGGTACACTCACGAGTTCCGTTCACGCCCCTCACTTTGAACCAGTCAACCAGTTCCACGACGCAAGACCGACCGCCCTGGTTCCCCCGAGCAGACCTGCCGCCCCTTGCCGTAACGACCTTCTCCAAGAGTTTTATTTCGTCGAGGGCAGTCTCGGTGTAGTGGGGAGCACTCTTCACAATCTTCAGCGCGACAAGCCTGGTTCCTCCACCCTGCGGTCCACCAGAGTCCCGCGCAAGCCACACCGTGGAGAAGTGGCCCCATCCCAGCTTCCGTACCACTGTGTACCGCCCATCGCCCACGACATCCCCGAGGCGGACGGGATGGTACCCACCACGGGCGTAGTCGGTCAAGTCTTCTTCTTCCTCGTCGGGATCCGGGGCCGAGGATGCCTGCGAGGACGCGTCGTCGCCGTCGTCCGCGCCCGACTCGGACGATGAGTCGGAGCCGGATGGGCGGTCCTGAGGCTTGGAGCCGGACCTGGACGAGTTGGAAGTGTGAGTCGCCCCTGAAGAGTTGATTGGAGGGGTGCCGCCGTTGGCACGGTTCGAGGACACATGTGCGCCGTGCCCTGTACTACCCGCTCCCACATCGTTCGCAGCGACCCGATGAGACAGTGCGGCCGCCGAGGTCGACGCTAGAGCTGCGGATGGTCGTGGTGGAGGGGGCTGGTGAGGGGGCTGTGGTGAGGGGGCCGAGAGGCCAGGACCTCGAGACGGGTTCGAATTCGAGGAGTGCGTGGTATAGTAGGGTCCTTGGTGAGACTGGTGGGTGACGTGGGGTGGAGGCATGGGGAGACCGTGAGTGGGATGTCCTGGGTGCCTCGGGAAGGGGTGGCCTGGGTATCCAAGCTGGCCCTGCACAGCATAGCCAGACGATCCAGGATGACCAATGTGACTAGCATGGGCCTGCGCCATCCGGGGCGCCAACGGGGCGTACGAATCCAGCGGCTCTGCATCGTCCTCGCTGTCGTCTCCGTCCGGGGCTGCACCTCGTCGTTCAGGGTCAGCCGAGAGGTCCAAGTCAAGATCGTCATCGTCATCGTCATCTGGGCGGTTGTGCGAGTACGACCCGGGAGCACCCGGGCGAGGAGGAATCTGACCCTGTTCGTCGAAGGAGCCATCGTCGGGAAGGTCCATGTCCGGGTCTGGGGTAGGCACGGGAAGATGAGAATTGACATTTCTTGGGCAATTCTGCGCGAGCCCTTCTTCCTCGTCATCCGAATTGAGTGGGGACCCGTCGGGGTCCACGTAGGGGACGGGTCGAAGGTAACTTGGATCTCCAATGATTGTCCCACCCTGGCGAGCGTGCGGGTCACTGGATGGGTTGTGGGGGAGGTCGTAGCCGTCGTATCCGCCATACGATGCATACGAGGTGGACGCCGGGTGGTTGGGGTACGGATAACCTTTTAGGCCAGTTTCTGGGCGGACGGACACCCCACCCGCCGATCCGTCTTCAGGAAGGAAAGGAAGGAAGGAAGGTCGTTGGGCGTCGACGGAGTCGGTGGGGGATGGGGTGCGGGAATCGAGCGGCATGTGGGATGCGGTGACCAGGTTAGGAGAGGTGATGGTTGGAGAGTAGAGTGGTATTTGGAACGGATCCGGAAGGGGCTGGTTCGGTTTGCGAAGAGAAGCGGTGGGAACGAGAGGGCGGGTGTTTGAAGAGTAGGAATAGTCAGGTGCCGATCGTGGTCGTTGGTGGCTGGCGAAAGGGTTGAGAGCGATGGCGGAATCCGAGTCTGAGTCAGATTGGTGGGGAGAAAGAAATGAGTTCGGTCTGGTGGGCGATTCGATGAGCGGATGAGGGATGTTACGGGATGGTTGTTGATTGGACCCGGCGACGTTGTTAGCAGATACGAGCGAGGCGATGAGAAAGGGAACACAGTCGTAGTGAGAAAATGATCAAAGAGACGCAAAGGGATCCTCCAAATGTTCCTTCTACTGCCATTTCTGCTCCTCGTCTTCAAACTTGTCCCGAAAGCCTCACCCATCGGCTTGTCCGTCCGAATCAATCAGCAAACGCTCGCCTCCCCTTATTTCCGATTGAAAAACGAAGTTGCAGTTCCTGCGCACCGTTCCACTTCTCGGTTGTTCGCCGCTCTTGTCATTGCCGCCCGCCACCACCTCCACACCTCGACACCCAGCCCATCCACACACTCACCCGTTTCCTTTACTCCGCACATACTCCTCCTCTTCTTCGACACCAATCCCTCTGCCCGCCATTCCTCCGACTCTTCCGTCTCCCAGACTCATGGCCCTGCCCTGCCCGCGAAAAACAATCAATCAATCAACCGTGGAACACCGACTCGTACAGGGCGGCACTCGAAACCATCAACCTACAGCGCTCGGTGATCCGGAATCCGACGTCGTCCGGTGCCCGTGGGGTGCGACAAGATGCGCCTTTTCCGTCCCCTTCTCAAACGCCCTGCCACCGCACACAAAAAAGACTGACACTTAAAGTCGATAATCGATCCACCTCTTTCCCCTCTTCCCTTTTTTCCCCCCCCTTCTGCTCTTACTTTCCTTTGACCATATTTTATCGGATTGAGTCTTTTCTGTTTTCTCTAAAACTCAGGCGTGTGCTGAAGTAAGCAAGAAATGCTATTGGGCAGGGAGCGAGAATGATGCTACTGTGTGACGCCTGAATGATGTGTAAAGTGCTCACAAGGGTACACAAAGAACGAAAAGAACTGAGGAATGGTCTGCGTCGAGATTGTGAGAACTAGTCTTGCAAGACAGTATATGATCACCTGGTCATAACATTTCCCTTTATTGGGACGAGCTATCGGACTCAAACCACTGTCGGATCAACGCAGTTCGCTGTTGTCCCGGACAATGCTGATGACAAATCGCTCGACATAATGTAAATACATTCCGTGACGCGGTAATGGCAGATATATATATATATGGTTTGTGTGAATGGTGTGAATACCTTGGTAAGGTTGAAAAGTTCAAACTTTGCGATAATGCACATTTTAGGACGTGTGACCCCATAGTCCCGCTACTCGAAGTCGTCCGCTGGCGCTAAAGTCGGCTGCGAGTCGAGACCACCCTGAGCCATCCACCCTGCCCACGCTTCGCCTCTTCCAGGCGTGCCCATGCTCATGTCCCCAGGTGCGGAGGAGTCGGGCACCATGGACCCACTCACGGAACCCATTTGAATACTCGGAATAGACGGAGGAGCCGACGAGTCTGTTATGGGCGCTGCTTTACGGGTGGGTGAGGGTTGTTCATACACGGGTGGTAACGAGGAGTCGGTGCCGTTGTTGAGTTCGTCGAGCGGTACGAGAGTGGGGCGTTCCAAGGGAGGAGCAGATGAGTCCATTGCGATGGAAGGAGTGGGAGGAGGTTGTGCCTACAGTGAAGTCCGGAAGTTCAAAGCCCGTATTCATTATTTCTTCTCTGTGATGGACGCAGTTCAAGGACCGCCAACCTCGGATTCCACCTTCAAGACGACCTTCCCCGTCCCGTGATTCAACTCTCTCACGTCATTGTCCGAATCCACACGTCGAAACCCTCCTCGGCCTTCCTCTCGGGAGATACGGATTGTCTTGGCGGTTTGGAGGCGAGGCACCGATTCTCGCAGCCAGTCACGGAGGGAGGATAATGTATGAGGGGGATTGGTGGAAGGGAAGGGAACGATGGTCGTGTGCCCGTCCGGTTCCAAAATGTGGATAGGGCGCGTGCGGATGGGTGCCATTCAGTTTTGGGTGACGGAACTAGTTTTGATCTTTATTCCCTCAATAACTTCATGGTTTTGAAGAAAATATAAAAATATGCATGCCTCCGAAATTTGAGATAAAAATTGTGACAGAAATGAGTCGCAAATTGGGTTGGACCTGTGAGCATGACCAGCACAAATACTTTTTCGTCTCAATTTCGTGAGTGCATAGAAGCTCTCTCATTGGACTACATGAGCTCCGAGGGTCCTATGAGTTCTCCGGCAAAACCCCAACTTGGTGCTCCACAACATCATCCATTAAACGCCGCGTTACAACGGTCACCTCGCGATGATGGCGCTACTCGCCGTATCCTTGTTAGCGCTCGCACACACCGCTATGGTCTCAGCCAGCCCACTCCACTCCTACAAAGCCAGTCACGGGGACACATTTGCGACGCAAGTACCCCCGCACTCCACCAAACACAACATCACATCCGAATGTTTTCAATCGATACACTCACGACCCATGTACCGCAACATAGCTCGTGCTTGTATCCCGCACGGGGACTGGATCGCGGACTTGGACGAGGTCGCAATCTTCAAGGCGGTCGTGACGTTCGGGGCGAGCGATTTTCTCATGCGTCAACTGTACGAAGATGACGGACCACTACGAGAAGGCAAGGGGTGCTGGGCGGAACAGTACGTGCTGCAACGTTCCTACCTCCTCCTTTAGTTTATCAAGATGATCGAAACCACCCGCACCGTTCAGGATATACGCCCACACCACCGCGTACTGCTCCGATACTTGCTCCTCCGCACTCTCCGCGTACTTTGACTCCCTCCACCGCGCATGTGGGGATCAATCCCTCTTCCACCCACGAAAGTGGTTCGTAGACCCGACGATACCGCCCGTGCCAGGGTCGAACAAAGACTTTGACTCGGTTGACACAGATCAATTTTTGTTTGGGGAGCCGCCAGAGGAATGCGCTGGCGCCAACAGCAGGACTGACAGTAGAAGTAACGCCAACCATCCCCTCATGACATCCCATCGTCCTCGAACCACTCCATCACAACATCCCCTGACCACCGCATCACCCCCTTCCCCACATTCTTTCACTTCCTTCCTCCTCACACCTCTCGAATCGCACGCTGAACCAACGACGACGTCCACCCTCTCCGCCTCCCACCTCTTCATTCGAACAGCTACATGCACCAAAGCGCACCAACCATTCACTTCTCCGACGGAACAATACTGTCCCGTCGAGGCGCGCCAGATGGTAGGGCCCCAGGGGTGGCTCGCCGCGATTGTGCTTCGCAGGGTTGATGGGGAGCTGGGCTTTGACTGGGTTTTGGACCAGGCGTTGGTCAGGGCCTATTGGGGAAAGGAAGGGAGGAAGTTTGGGGATTTGTGTGCGTGGTACGTTTCATCTTCCTTCAGCTCTTCCAAACTGTCCTTCAACTGTCACGATAATGCACCGGGCTTCCTTCCCACAGCGCAACATCAATCTCGCGTGCCCTCTCCTCCATACCCACCGACAACTTCGACCCATTCCCGCGCTACCTTGCCTCCGAGTTCATCGCCTTCGTCTGCTCCTCCCCTCCCTCCGCCCTTATCCCAAGCATTCCCCTCTCTGAACCCCTCCTACCAGACCTTTCCCCTCCCTGCATCGGCGCACTTCACGACACGAGACACTTTAAGGCCGTATCAGAAGCGTGTCTCCCACCGTTGGCACTGGAGCGGATGCAGGAAAGGGGCGATGGACCAGTGGTGGGGATGAGGGCAATTTTGACGTACGGTGCAGTGGATGTATATGCGCGAGAGCTGTATGATGTGGATGGTGGCGGGAGTCCGTGTTGGAGGAACCAGTGAGTTCAGTCTCTGCTCAACAATCCGCGACGTAAGGTCTGTTTGTGACGCCTTTGACGCGGTCACTCTTCCACACACGCCGTGAAGCTACGAATCCCACACCAAATCGTTTTGCGATCGGAGATGCGGCGATTCCATGGAAGTGTACTTCGACTCTGTCATTGAGGCGTGTGGGACCGAGGTGAGTTCAAACAGGTATCATTCAAACAATTACGCAGAGCGTTCACCGGGGCACCTTACCCGCTCCAGGCACTTCGCGCAGTCCGAGAATACCCACAAGGCTTTGACGAATCATTTCGTGGCAGGAGACGACACCCGGAGCCACCATTGCATGGCCGGATTTCATTGGGTTATGACGGGTCAGAGCGATGTCTGGGCGGAGGTGAACCCTCAAGGGGCGGTACTGTGGCTGTTTTGGAGAGCCCAAGAGTCGATGACATTGGATTGGATGACCACCTGACTGCCGGGACGGAGAGAATCGCTGCTGAGATGCGAGAGCGCTTCCGCACGTCCTCGGCGCCCTCAACCGTCAACCCCACTATTCTCACCAACAACCAGCACACACCCTTTCGCACTCTATTCCAGATCCTCAATGACACCCGACCCAACACTGCCGCAGACCTCCATTTCGCATTTCGCCTCACCCGGTCGGCCCTTTGCGCCCAAGCCCCGCAGAAGTCTGGCTGGTGGGGGTCGTTCCCCCACCCTCGACTGACGTACTGTAACGTGGAGGCTTGGAAAGCCTTTGGTGCGTCACTGGGGCGGCCTGAAGTGGACAAGGAAGGGGTGTCAACAGGGTGGATCACAAGACCGGGATTCGAGGGGTACTTGTTTGGAGGACAGTGGCCGGAGTATAGAGCTGATACGGACACTTGCGCGTGGTGAGTTTGAAAGTGTGAGCATGCATGACGTGGAGTGGCCCGCCCAACTAATTAGCAAATGACGCTGAAATAGTTTGACAGCGATATTCAACAACATGCCCGCGGACTCGCCCGATGACGCACTCTCCGCCAACTTTGCGTACAAGTGGATCTCATTGTTCAATTTGGTTTGTAGGATTTGAGTGGATCGGACATATACGTTCTGGTATGGTCGGACTCCTTACGACTTCGGTGATTCAGATGTCATCTCTGTTTTGGCGAGCTTCATTGACTCCTTCCGAAGCGGCGGGCGGGGTGGCAAATATGTTTGTTCGCAAGTACAAGATTCGGGTCACGCCTATAAAAAAATTTTGCGCATCTAGCCATGAAGCTTTGCATACATCGTCATTGAATCAGACAAATTGCCATAGTCGTGCGGACGATTTCCACATTGAAGGAAACCTTACTGTGCCCCGGATGCCACAAGCAGGCAACCTTCGCAAGCTAACTCCCTGGCTACTGGCATACAGTCGAAAGAGATCATTTTCGCGGAATCCAATAGCTTTGCGACCCGACTCCGTGGGGGACGACAAACCTTTGGACCACCTCGAAAAACCATTTTCACGGCAGCGCAGAGCAGATTTTTCACGTGAAGATCCGCGATAGGCTCCCGTAGATGATGAACCTACCATCAGTGGCCTACTGAAGCGTCCGCGTCTCGATGGAGCTCAGATTGGAAAAGGAATCACGGGGAGAAACATAAAACCCACTCTTTCGGCACTTTTATCGTCCACAGATGTGGATAGAATGTCTCGAAGAGCTGACCACTTTCAGAGAATGAGTGTAGAGCCTCTGCCGTCGCGGAAGGTGACGGCTATGGCGCTGAGAGCGAAATCCAGAGAACAAATCGAGAAAGCAGGGGAAGGTGATTTCGCAACGAGAGCTCCTGTCATATCCTCCAAGCATGACACTACGACTTGCTTGTCTCGCCGTGCTTAGCGTACATGGCGGTCATCAAGAGTCATAACGAAGGGCTGATTTCACTCCACGACTCCTGTGACGACTTCACACTCCTTGCGCGCGCATTTTGCTCCAGGTTTCCCAACAATACCGCAGATGATGCGAAGAAATCAGTTGACATGGTCCGTCGCGTAATTTCAGACATTCGAGCCGTCTTTCGCAGATATAGTCTCCGAATAGTGAGCTCCAATGGGTAAGTTTCCGGAAGACTCGCCAGCCAAGCTTTAGACCTTGGCACGCATATTGTGGACGTTAAGATGCTACTGTGGGGTCTCCAGCCAAATGACACCACTGGAACAACGGAGCCGCCCCTGCGTCTCCCAGTGAGCTGATGCCCCTCTGACACGTCTCTCTTCCGCTGCCTCTAACGCCCTGCTGCACTTGTTTCCCCCCATCATCCCGATGCCAGTTAATATTTGTACTTGGCTTCCGTATCCTCTCTACACTGCTGAACTAGCTCTCCCACGGGCTGGGCTGCCGAGTTACTCCTCCGGGATGCTTCGGATCGTGAAATTCCGAATCGTGCGACGAATGTGGTGACCTAGTGACGATGCAAGCGAGCACTGCGAACGGTCGACCATGCGGGAAGCCAGTGAGGATGGCTTTCTCGGGAGGTGTCGCGGCGACTCACCAATGCACTTGCGGTGAGTGGTCTCGTGGTTCTTGTCCGGCTTCTTCGTGACACAAGCTACTGGATTGTTTCCCCTCGTCTATTGTCGCTCCGGTCTTCGACCACCCGCTCATTCTTCTCCTTCCCACCTCCATCCCGACCTTTTAGTACTTCCGTATCATCTCTACACAGCTGAGCGGGCCCGTCAAGCTGTGCTTATGCTGCCGGCGTGCCTTCACGGGTTCGTCGGATGAACTTGACACATGGGCGTCGCGACGAAGCTAGTGAGTACTGCGAAAGGTCCACCACGCCGGGAATCCGTGGTACCCTCGAGGTATCCCCGTGAGTATTCTTGTCTCCTCCTCTTCGAATTCAGTCTGCCACTGACGAAAGCTTCGCTGTACTTTTCTTCCTCGTGGTTCGCTCGTCCGCTTCCCCCGCGTCCTCTCCTCCCCTCTCTTCCCCTCCCCCTCCCCCCGTAGAATACTTTTGTATTGCGTGTATACTAGCTCAAGGCCCCAGTCGCGTCGCCGCGGGAGTTTGTGCGGGTCAGCAACACCTCGCAGAGAGGACTTCCCTGGGCTATCGACGTGGCTGGAGGTGAAGAATAACAACACATCCGCACGAATTTTTTGCTTGTTCGCGGTTCGATTTTGTCCATTAGACTCTAGTCCGTATGTCGTCGCCCAAAGGTGGGGGTTCACAACTTCTACGGAGGTTCAGATGAATGCACTCGAATACAAGAGATACGTTCACTTCTGTATGTGCCCTCGCAGGTGTCGTTCAAGAGGCGTTACGTATTCGTGCGAGCGCTGCCTCGCGATGTTGCCCTGACCCAGGGCATCATAATTTCGACTGCACTGATCCGAAACGCAGTTCTCGCTTGATCAGAAGAAAACGAGTGGTACGAGTCTATTTATGGCTTGCTTTTACAGTAACAAATAAACCGCCCGCTGGCGTCGTCCCTCATGACAAATTGGAGTTGCCGGGACCCCTGCGAGTGATCATTGTGCCACGGTCTTCCCTCACGCGCAAAAACGACCTAGCCTTCCGCCAACGATCTCTCCCCATCGGAACGTTCCCATCGACCTCCGCAACACCGATTTGCCATCGCATCGCCACTTCCTCCCCTCGTCGTGTCCATCCGGAGCCTTGTCGCCAACAGCTCTCACGCCATGATCCCGCGAAAATACACCATCGTCGCCCTCGGGGCCCTCCTCCTCCTCGTCGCGGCATCAACCGACGCCGCCCCGACGACCGTCCGAGCAGCCTGCCCGGTTGCCAACGGGACCTATGATTCGACCAAGGACTACTTCCCCAACAAGGCTGCCCCGGTGTTCGCGACGTACTGGAATATAACCTACTTCTCTAACTACAAGCTGTTGAGGAACAAATTCACGAATGAGATAATGGTGTTGAGTGAGTCGCGAGGGTGGTCCTTCAGGCATGGGAAACGAACCAAACCTCGTCGATCCCACCACCCAAGCCATGTGCAACACCCCGCCGCCCAACATCACTTCCGCCGTCAAGTACTTCACCGTTCCAATCAACTTGGCCGCCGTGGCCAGCTTGTCTGTGTCGCGATTCTTCGAGGTAAGGATTACCTGGACGTTTGCCTTTACCTTTCCCCCCACCCCCCTTTGACGCCCAACACCCCCTCAGCGCCTCGAACTCCGCGAGCGAATCCGATACGTGCCCGCTATATCCACCGTGACCTCCCCGTGCCTTCAAACCCTGGTCCAGCAGGGCTTCACGCGTCCGTTTCCGGCGAACGCTACCCTGGCGACGCTGTCGGACGTCGACGCGGTGTTCTCGACGGGAGGAGACGACCAAGTGTCGCTGTTGACGAATTTGAATATCACTGTTCTGGTGAGTTAAGTCCTCTTCACCCCTCGACACAGCGGACCGAACCCAAAGCTAACATCAACCAACCGTACTCGACCCCTCCCGCAGTTCCGCCCCATCGCCGAGAACGGTGCCATTGCGCGTTTTGAATGGATCAAGTACCTCTCGGCCTTCTTCAATGCCGAAGGAACCGCCAACACGGTCTTCGAATCCGCGCGGACGCTGTACCAGTGCAATAGCGGGCGGGTTGCGACGCAGAGCAAGAAGACGGCCGCGTGGTTGAAACCCAATACGCAGAATCTGACGTTTGTGACGACGGATCCGGTGTATAAGAATGAGATGTTGGCGGACGCTGGTGGGTCGACGGTGATGGCGTTTTGGAGCTGCACCTGGAACAACCGGCCGGGCTGTACCTAGGCATCACACCCGTGACCACCTCTTCATCCACCGACGACGTCGCGTTCTGGTCCAGCGTGTCCAACGCAGACGTTCTCATCGACGATAGCGGAGCTACCTCGTGGAACGCCCTGCTGACAGGCTACGGCCTCTCCGCGTCGCCAAGCGCGAACTCCAGTATCAAGTGGGTGCAAGAAAGGCAGGTGTACCAGTTAAATAGGCTGCGGGACTTGGATGCGTATGATGGTGAGTGGTCGTCGTGGTTGGTGGAAGGGGGAGATGCCTCAAGTTCTGTTTTGGGGATTGCGAACGGCAGATTTCACGCAGTCGTACCTGGCGATGCCCGAGTACATCCAGTCGGACATTATCAGCATCGTGTACCGGACGTATAACAAGGACTGGAAGTTCATATGGGCAAGGAATGTGTACGATGGTGAGTTGAAGCCGGGTCCCAGTTCTGTTGTTGACTCTTACGAGATGGTAACCCTTGAAACTCTCTGCGCGACCAGAGGACGGATACACTAACCTCAATTCGACCGACTGCCCCGATAACGACACCGCGTCGGCGTTCTACCGCTCGTGGAAGCAGAACGTCACGTGTCCCGACCTGCCCGCGACGTCGACGTCTGCCCCAGTAGCTGCCACCACTGAGGGAACTGCTGCGCCTCCTTCTGCCACGGCGTCTGCGCCAGCACCTGCCGCCGCCGCGACGACGACTACAGCTACGGGGTCGCCTCAAGCAGGGTCTTCCAATAGCACGGGTGGAACGAGCACGGGCAGCACAGCTGGAGCCGCAATCGGAGGGATCCTCGCTGTCGGAATCGTCGGTGGTGCTGCTGCGTTCTTCTTCTACCGCAGACGCCGGTCGCAGGGCCAGGACTACCTCACACGGCGTCAGCAGATGTTCGCGGCTGGGCAAATCCCGGGCACGGACGGGTCGGCCGTCATGGTTGGTGAAGACACCCCGCCTGCTGACGTTGCTGGGGAATGGGCGGGACAAGGCGCCACTGGGGGAAGTGGGGAGCCAAGAGGGGAATGGGTGCAGATGGACTCGGTTGAACCGGCGGCTCTTAACGTCGTTGTTTCTGACGGGCGGCAGGGGAGATGAGGACTTGGGAGTGATGGTGAATTGGAGGGGCATTCGTGCAATCGTATCTAATTGGAAGACTCAGTCAGGGTAATGGTATTTGTCGGGAACGACAGTCGTGTATCGAGAAAAATTGGCGTAGTGGGAATACAAGGGCAAGTGACATAGCATTAACGATCGTTGAGAAGATCCGGCTGGATCGCGCGGCGTCAATTCCGGCAGGGTGTGTCCGCAGGAATAAGCCAGCATGTCTTCAACCTAACCCACGCCCCCACGTGCGCCAAGAGAAGGAAGGACTCTGCCCTTTATTAACGAGCGCCATCTGCCACCTGCCACTCGAATTCTGCGTGATGGATCCCAGCTTCGTGTCCCATCTTGGTCTGGCAGCGGGTGTCGCCGTCGGTGCCACGTTCGCGCTTCTCGGCACCGGCGCCCACGCGGCGTCATGGACTCTCCAGGTTCTCTCCTACAACGTGGCTGGTCTTCCTCAGATTCTGTCCAGTGCAACGACTCCACGTGATACTTCTCCAACCACAATCGGCCAGAGATTGGGTCCCTGTGGGTAACAGCTTCGTGATGCGTCGGTAATCGCAAGCGCGCCTTGATTCGACTTCTTTTTGGACGACGACCTTGTGCATGTGCAAGAGGATTTCAACTACCACGCGTACCTCTCCGCCGGCGACACCACGCACCCGTACAGAACTCTCACAAGAGGAGGAGTAAGCATCGGCAGCCGTCTCAACTCTCTCTCCAAGTTAACTTACGACGAGGACGACTTTGAGCGCATCCACTGGAATTCCTGCCAGATCGACTCTGGAGACTGTCTCACTCCAAAGGGGTGCACCTTCATGAGATTGCGCCTTGCCGAGGATGTATTCGTGCACGTGCACAACCTTCACACAAACGTAACAGATTCTGGTGTCCGGAGCGAGCGAAAGTTTGACTGACACGTTGACCCTTTGACCATGGAATCATCTGCAGGCTGGAACCAACCCCGGCGATGAGACATCTCGCGCAGCCAACCTCGCTCAACAGTCCTCTGTCATTCAAGTGAGTGTTACGTCACAGATTGCAACACCCAAAACCACTGACACATCATCTTACCCCCACCCCCCCAACACCCTGCCAGTCGCACTCCAAAGGCGTCGCCGTGATCGTCATGGGCGACACCAACACGCGCTAAACCCGCGCCGACGACACGATCCTGCAGTTTGGCCAGGCCAACTCGCTCACAGACACGTGGGTGCAGCTCCAGAGGAACGGCGTCCCTCCCGCCCCTGAGTCGGACGCGTTGGTGTGTGACCAGAGCGGACCGACTGTGCCTAACACTTGTGAAGTTGTCGGTGAGTTTAAGTTCAGTTCAGGTTGACGGTGAGGCACCTTGTTCGAACTCACAATACGACAGACAATATCTTGTACCGCGGCGACAAGCTCGTCACCCTCACCGCGAAGACGTACAACAACGAGCACGCCAAGTTCCTCAACGGTACCGGGACCATGCTCTCTGACCACGAGTAGGTCACTCCGTCAAATAATATTTTGTATACGCGAGTATCTCTGCCGTGAAATCTGTGGACAGCTGGATCACGACACTCTTCTCATGGTCGACCAACCCCGCCTTCCAACTCAGCGACCAGTACGGCGGTCCTCACGGCGACTACTACACTGACAGTGAGTGATTTTTTCCCTGTTCGCGCCCCTCCTTTCTCTGACAAGAGTTCATGTTACACCCATATCAAACCAGTCGACGCCATCCCCGCCTCCGCCCGCCGTTCCGAAATCGGTATTCTCTCCGACTCCCGCGTGTGGACCAAGTATTCGCCACGCTCACTTCAGGAACCACACTGAGCCACGGTGGAACGGGTGGTGACGCGTCCTCGCTCACCCTCGGCGCGGACGAGTTCGTCTATGCGGTGTATTTGTGCCAGGGCAGCTATAACGGACAGACGAGGATTTTCTACGTCGTGAGTTCCTTCCTCCTTCCCCCACCCACCTCGTACCACATCTCCCCACTCATGCTTATCCACACACCCCGCCACCCCAGAAATACACGACCTCCACCGGCCGCACTTTCGCCGGCGGATCCACGACCTCAGACTGCGTCACGCGCACGGCACCCGCTGGGTTCCAGGTCGCCGGGTTCTATGGCCGCAGCGGGGATGCGGTGGATAAGCTTGGGTTTATTTTCACGGCGCGTTAAGTAGGCCGGAATGATGCGTGGGGGTGGGGATGACAACGGCGTTGGGAAAAAAACTTGCGATACTTCTTTTGGATACTGTGTACTTTGATACTTATTTAAACGATTTTGAGTTGAACGTTGGGCGATGGCTTGGTCACTTTTTACTGTGTCCCCCAGGCGGACACGTGATCTGCCGCCCAAGGACGGCTGGTGAGTTGTGCATGTTGCTTCGCGCTATGATGGCTTCAAAGTGTTGGTGATATTTTCGATTCGAAAGGAACAGAGAAGACTCCGAATTTGATATTACTGAGTAGTATTTTACGGCGACGTTAATCCAAGAACTTGATGTAGAAGGCAGTTGAACCTCCAGATTCTGACTCGTTGTGGGCTCCTGCATAAATACATTTGTCTTTTAAGCGAAGTTCCTTCAGCACTCCGCCAAGTTCGAGCGCCTACACCCATTCATGGGTGCTCCGCGTCCGCGTTTTGTAAACATTGACGTGTTGTATGATCTGAATGCGATGGACTTCTCGAAATGATTTTGAATAGCACACGGGATTGCCGATGTATCCGTGCAAAGAGAACATCTGCTCTATCTTATCCACACTTGGAAGACGACGCGGATTAACGTAGCACATGAGCATGAGCATCAAGTCATCCAGTGGGCACTTCATCAAGATCAGTGTCTTCCTGTATTGTCCGTCTTCATCCACGCTCGACTCCTCCCTCATTTTCATCCCCTGCACTTCCTGAGCCAAGTTTACCAGTCCCAAAAACTCAGCTTCCTCCCGAACTCCTACCAATGTCACCTCGCTCGCCTCACTGTCCTTCCCGATGTGGACCACACCACTCCTCAACCATTCCAAGACAACTTCAAAAAGCTTCGGATTCCTTTCAAAAAAGTACCAACTACGTTGTCCTTTGTTGCCGGTGTCTCGTCGCAATTGGCGCTGAACAGAGTCTGAAAAATGGACCAAGGCTCCTTAGGCGTCGTCACGATACTCTGACGGGTGGAAAAGGTCGTGCCGCCAACAATGAAGGTGATAATGGGGTCGTGCGACATATCAAAGACTTGAGAAAAGAAGTACTTGATGTGTCAGCTGCGGCGATATGGTGACGTGATAATGACAATTTTGGGGCTTATATTATCTATCAAAAACCTGAGCACAGGGAGCTCAAAGGTTATTCAGTAACTATTTAGAGAATGGCTACGTTGCGCTACAGTGCTAATTCAAGAACTTCATGTGGAAGGCAGTGGTGCCAACTTTCCACCTGGCGTGCCTGGTAATTTTCTTGCTCCCAGAAATACCCAATGGTCTTCCAATCGAAGCTCACTCTGCACTCCGCTAACATTGAACGTTCACACCTTCTCAGGGCCATTCTGGTTTGCGAAAACGCGAATGGCTCCTACATCCTTGACTGGTTGGTCTGACTCAGAATTGTACGTTTCGTGACAATTGAACAAGTGCTCAAGCTCATCTGTACTTGGAGTATCACTTGGATTGATGAAACACATGAGGATGTAGTGGGAATCAAGAAGCTTTCGAAGGAACAGAGTCTTCCTGTTCCCTCCTTCCTTGGTCACACTCTCCTCCCTCCTCTTTACGTTCTGCACTTCCTTCGTCAAGTTCACTAGTCCAAAGAAATCAGCTTCCGCTCTCACCCTTTCCATCGTCGCAATTCCCACGTGTGCCCTGGCAAACTCCACCACTCCCGTCCTCAACCACTCCAAGACCACTTCGAAGAGGTTCGGATTCCTGTCCAAAACGAATCTTCCCTGATTGTCCTTCCCCCCCGGCGCCCACCCGCTGCTGGTATCAAACATGGCGTGCAAAAATCGACGAGGATTCAGGAGGGGTAGTGAGTGTGCTGCGGAGAGTGGAGAAGGGCGTTCCGCCGACGTTGAGGTTGGCTGACATTGAACGGAGAAAAGCTATTAGAAGACTGCAGATGTGTTGATGGACGTAGTTATTTTTGGCGGCGAAATATGGGTGATGACGTGGGAGCGTCCTTGTCACCAACCTGGCAACCTTCGAAACGTTTTATAGCCCTCAAAATCAACGTGAAAGACTTTTACGTTAATGTTAATCTGGTTTACAGTAAATTTGACTAGAATGTGTGTCCTCATTGATAATGGCCAACTCATCTGCGACCGAGTCTATGCACTTTTTCGATTTTTAACTCTGTGGTCATGTGCGTTCTTTGTCCGAGATTGATTCTCCGGATCGAGGTTCAACGTTCGATTCTCAACCACTCCAAAAACACTTCGAATAACTTTGGATTCCTGTCCAAGAAGTAATTTTCCCGCTGTGGAGCAGCTGGGTTTGGTGTCGCTGCTCTTTTCAGCACCCCAGGTACATCGGGATCAACTCTATTGTTGATGTGGCAGGATCAGCAAAAGCGCGTCTCCCATCACTCCGTGCGGCCTTCGTTGAAGAGAAAGGCTCTCTTGCCGCCAAGTAAGTTAACACAATCACTTTTTTTGAATTTGAAGTCTAACAATATGATTTCATAGATACATTGACTACACTGTCCTAAAGGAGACAGATGTGTGGGCTGGTGGCAAAGAGAACGTACAAGGTCCTCGGCCAAAAGCAAATCCAGCCACCCCTCAGTCCATCACCAAGCTTAAGACAGGTAACATCGAGCCACGATTGAAACGTTCACGCAACAAAAACGACAGTGAGGACGATGTGGAAGAGGGAGGATCGACCGCAAGGGGAAGAAAGTGGCACTTAAGTCTTCAGAGAGATGAAGTATTTTTTGGACGTTCAGGCAAAAGTTGAGTAATCTAGACTTAGAAAAGATCCATTGTATAGATACTTCAACGAGACAATTAGAATGGCTCACGATGTGGGCAAATGACTCTCGCGTGTATTTTTACAATATATGGTAGTCAAATTATCACGTTGACGGCACAGGAACACCAAACCAACCACCAATCAAATACAACTGAAAGTTAAGCTTGATGCCTACGCCACAAAAGAAGGAATCACTTCAAGGGATGGACCCGTGATGGGGGGAGAGAGGGGGTAGAAGGGAGGGGGGGGTGTTACAGCCGGGGGGGGGAGAAAGCTTTGCTATACCTCCGAAATCGATTCAGACCTTGGCGTCGTTCACTGCTACCATAGTTTTGGATTGTTGGAGGCCTACCTCATGTCGTGCATCCATGGCTCCATCGTCGGAGTCGCCTTGTTGTGCATCAACAACATCGGCGCAATCCTACTGTCGCTCCAGCCGTCCCCCGTGGACTTGTCCAACTCTGACCTGCAGAAACTCCAGAGCGCCCACGTCACGCTCATTTCCGTTATCAACTTTGCAGGCAAGATCGTCATTGGCGCTCTTGTGGACTTTTTAATGTCGAGAGGAGCGCCAGCGTCGACAGATGTGCTTGGGGGGCAGCGATGTCTCCCCGAGACTCTGACGATCGTATCTGCGACTGCGATGATGGCGGGGCACGCCACGTCTGGAATCAAGGACGGATGGCTGCCGACGTCGAAGGTGCGGAACGGCTTTGGGCGAGTTCGGTCCTGGTGGGGTTTGCGAACGGAGCGGTTCATGTCACGAGCCCGTTGGTGATTGGGAAGTTTTGGGGGTGAGAGTTTATTGGAATGCTTCCCTCCAGCTGTGCGTTGTCAAATACTGATAACTCTGAAACCCACACAGCGCTCTCATCCACACCTCGATCACCGTCGGAGGCCAACTCCTCAACTTCTCTTTCGGACGGATCCTCGACTCTCATCGCCCCGTCGAGCCTGCAGGTGCCGCATACCGACGCAATCTGCCGCAGCTGGCAGTGCACACATACAGTGTTCACGCTCTCAGTCTGTGTCGCCACCGCAGCGTCCCTGTTGGCGGTGTGGATGCGGATCCGGAGTGGACTTCGTGCGGGGAAAGCGGTACAGCGGCGAATTGTGGTTACGGTTGCAGTGAACTGACGCAGGTTGATTTACTGAAGGGGATGGAGGGACACTTTGCAGAACAAGAGCACGTTCACCACGTAGACTGGCGCACGGACGCGGATTCTGGAGGGGGAATTGATGACATAATGTTGGATATATAGGTTTGAATGTACATCTTTAGTTATCCAATCACGAAGAAATTGCCACAGAAAGGAATCACACATGAACATTAACACTCTTCCCCCTCACCGCCCCATTCACATTCGTTTTCATCCCGGCGGCGGCGGCGGTGGCCAATCCATGCACGACCCCTTCAGCCGCCTTCACACGCGCCATGACCTCCCAATGCGACGTCGACCCTCTTTTCCCGCCCCCCGGTAGTGGTTTCACATCCAACGCCGCATTCCCACCCCTCCCCGTTCCTGCTCGGGACCCGGCCGCCGACGCGCCCATCCCCAACTCGCCGACATCAAACGCGCTGCTCATCACGCTCCTGCTTCTCCCCACCCCACCCCCATCATACTCCGACAAAGCCATCACATTTCCAACTCCCCCACCCTGTCCCGCGCTCGCCCGTTCGGTCCTGATAACGGGCCCCCTTGGAGAACTCATGACCCTGCCTTGGGCAAGCTGCCGCAGAAGGAGCTCGTCCGCGCGGCGTTGGGAGGACAAGATCATGTCGAGCTGTTGTTGGAAACGGGACTTGGATGGGCGCCGGGGGGTCGCGGTGTCACTCGCAGGGGAAGTGGTGGCTTTGGGTGGGTGTACTGGGGGCGCGGCGAATGGAAGCGACGACTGGGTGTGATGACGCGCAGGTGTGGTGAGCACGGTGTGGAAGGTTTCGTTCCAAAGCTCAGGTTTGATAAACCATGGTCCGAAGCACACCTGGGCGAAAACGATTCATGTAGCCCCTGGGAAGCAGCACTCGGGCCTCCACTTCAACCGGAGCGTCTGACTCACTTTGGCAATATCTGAACGATTTGGGTTGATTGCGTGAAGTTGACGGGATCTTGCCATCTGATCGAGTTGACCCTCCGTCGAGCTCTTCATGACATGCCCTGTTGCTCGCTGTGCGTCCTCAAATACTCTTCGCCCTGCCCCACGCTTCTTGAGCCATTCTGAACGTCCCAAATGCTGCGAGTGCTCGGCCTCGTTGGACCCCGGTATGCTTCCGCTGCCACTTGCGTTTCCCGGCTCAAACGAACTCGAGATTGCGGAAGGCCGTGTCATGTCGACAAGCTGGGAGAAATCTCTCCTCGGCACAGCTGCACCGACATAGCTGATGGAGCTGCGGCGGGAGCGCAAGTGTCGTGGTTGACTGGTGCCAAGAGGACCGAGTGATATCGGGGTGATGATGTGGATATCCGCGGCCGTATCAGGAAAAGACATGGAAGGCGAGGAGCCGCTCCGGGGCAAGTAGGCGGGACGAGACTCGATAACTTGCTGGATCCATCTGCTCCAGTCCGCGGCGCCCAGTTGTTGACATGAACAAAGGAATTGTAAGGCCCAACTGCCAAGCCAAAATTATTCGACGGTGCTAATGATCTTACCCGCTGAGTGAATTCGCGACCTGTTCCATTTCGGCAACACCGTCGTCGTCGGATGGTTCCATGGGGATTTCTTTCGTAGTAGCAGCGCCGTAGAGGTTGGATAGTGGAGACGCGACCACGCCACCGTCGGGTCTCATGAACTCTTCGTATTTTGGAGGTTTCGATGTGGTTGCCTTGACGTCCAGTGAACTGGGACGAGTTCGCTCTTCGGGGATATCTGCGTCGTAGCCTTCAGGCAATTCCTTTCTCCGGCTGCCTCGAGGTTTTTTCTGGGGTGTTGGGACTTGGAGGATGACGTCTGCTTGGGAATGGTCCTCTGCGTCACCATTGCTGTCGATGTCAGCTTGATGCTGCTCCGATTCGCCAATCACGGACTCCGACTCCCCGTGCGTCGATTCGAGGTCGTCAAATCCCCGAGTCGAAAGAGACGATCCACTTGTGCCACGGGCGGTCTTTTCGGCGGCGGTCGCGCGCCTTGACGACTTGTTTGGCGCATTGGAATTCGCCTTGATACTGTCCAATATCCTCGCAATCGACATGTCCTTTATTTCGGGATTCGCATAGTCCGGTGCGTTTAACGAGAGCGACGACTCTTGAGCGAGTTTCACGAGCGATTTACGACGCTTTGCGGGCGTGACGTCTATTACGGCGGAGCGGGGGCAACATCCGTAGTCCTCTGCCGGCACGGGTTCTGCACAGCTGGTATTTTCCGCGCCATCGCCATCGTGCGACGATTTCACCCCGTGCACTTGCTCGAGACCAGCAAGGCGGATTCGGGACCCGTCCGTGTGCACACCAAGTCGTTGGAGCGTCTCTTCCTTGTCTGAAATGTCCAAAGAAAGCTGGTACAAGTCGCCCGCCAAATTCGAGTCATCATGACGGGCGTTGAGAGAAAGCGGGATGTGTCTCCGTCTGGCGCTGGGGACTTTGCGGAGCGATGTGCGGTCGAATCTGTAACGTTGGTTTCAAATTACGGTGGTACTCGTTGGTCGCCCGCTAGCAGGCCCAACTGACTTGAGACCCTTGATGTTGCGCAGCTGCCACTTGCTTCCGGGCGATTCCATTCCAAGCACCGATGTTCCAAAGGTGTGTTTTTGATCGATCGTCCAAAGTCTACTGAGCACCCGTTTTCCGCACTTATTCCCAGCGGATTCATCTCCATCCATCACGAGCCAAACTCAGTCAAACCCGAGCACTCTCGCTGTCGCCATCCGCTTACACCCCAGGTGCGTGTGTGTCCCCTTCATCAGTCTCCGGGCATCGCGCACGAGTTGGCGCCGCGCGTCGCGTGGACTGCGGATGGAGCGGAACAAGAACGCGAAAGAGCGGGGGATGGATACGAAATACACTCAGGATGTCGCTGACTCTCGTGGAGTATCCGCGAGACGCGGGCATGATGATGGTCATAACTCTATCGAACTCAACACTGGTTGTGCAGAACACATCGCAGCGTCTCCGGGATGGAACCAGATTGGTCTTATCCTGGAGCTCAGCTATCTACAATGCACGGGAGTGTGTGGGCTCAACAGGGGTCCGGGCGTGGAGCATTGGAGTCCTAGATGTGCCGCGACATCACTCAGGCGAAAATCAAACTGGTCACCACTGTCCGACCGCTGACCAAACCCTAACCCCCTCACATACCCCAGACCCCAATCCCACCAAATGCCTCAAAGACCGAACGCTTACTCATCGAACGCTTACTCACCCTCCATGACACCCCCACAACTCCACTTATCCCTTCCTTCCACAACCTCCGCCAGCAACGCACTCGCGCAACTCGCCTCTTCCATCTCCTCACTCAACCAAGCGTCTGCAGCTACCGTCGCTTCTGCTTCTGCTTCTGCGCCGGGAGCCACGACGGGGCAGGTGCAGTCGACCACACATCAAGCGGCGCAGCAGGGCGCGATTTCCGCGGCGAGCCTACATCCGCAGTTTCGGTCAAAGCCCGTAGTGGAGCTGGAATGCTCCCACTGCACATCCCGCGTATGCGGGCGTGGGATGCGTGCCATTCTTCTGGGTGACACTCGGTGCGTCCTCCTCACCCTTCCCTTCCACGCATGCGCACTTGACGAGTTCTATATTTAACCATCACTCCAATCGGCAATCGCAGCGTCGAGCTCTTCTCCACGGACCTCCCGCCTCCCAAATCCGTCGCGCTCGTCGAAAAAGACTACCGCACGCGCTCGTGCCGGTGCCGGATCCGGGACGTCGCGTGTCTCGTGTGCGGGTGTGTTGTCGGATACCATGTCACGAGACCGTGCGAGAGGTGTTTGGGAGCGTGTAATAATGGGCATTACTGGTGAGTGCAATCTTGGACCCGTTTGCGTGTCCGACGCACTACTAACTAATCACGGACCTACACTTGAACCTCACCAGGATGTTCCTGTCTGAAGCCGTCCGCGCCCGGGACCGTTTGCACCCGACCTCCCACTCGCCCATGACGTGGGCCGCGCTCCCCGCGGCGGATTCCGACCCCGAGGGCGGCACGTGCGCGTCGCCGGAACTGGGCAAGGCGAGCCTTGCAAAGGATGCGGGGATGGCGAGTTATGTGAGGTGGTGCAGATGAGATGGGACGGGATGGGACAGGACGGGAAGGAGAAGGAGAAGGAGCAGGACACACCTAATCAACCGACGAAACACCGAGACCGAAATCGTATTCCCCCCCTTTGGCTTTTTGCCACGAGTCACGAATCTTTGGAAAATTTTCACACACACGCACACACCACACACAATCAACTCCTATTATAAACATAACAAATCGATACCCATTCCCTTGTCAGGGAGCGCACATTGTAACATCACTTCACAAAAAATATAGAACCAACGATACCTTCTAATCACACCATCAGCCTCTCGCCCCCCCTCACGCAACACTCTTCCCCTTCCCACCCGCCCCACCCCCCTGAGCCACCTTCCTCCTCACCACCTGCGCAACCTCCCTGGCCGCCGTCTCAGGCCTCATCGCCGTGGCACTCACGCCACTCACGAGCGCGACAACGCCATGATCAACCTCGCCCGCCATCCACTGCTCCAGGGTCACGCACGCCACGTACGCCGAGAACGTGTTCTGACCGTTGCCCGGGCGTTCGCCAATAATGTGGACGGTGGTGAAGAAACGCGGGAGGCGGAGGGTGCCGTGGGCCGAGGTGGTGGCGTATTCGGCGGCGGAAGAGACGAGGGTAGCGACGATGTCACGACCCGCGGCGTATCCGGCGCGCACGCGGGCGTTTTCGACGACGACGAGGGTGGGTACGAATGTGTGGACCACACCTGCCCCACGGGTCGGTGGTGGTGGTGTCGAAGCTGTCGCCTCCGCGCCCGCAGCAGCCGGCGCGGCCCTGAGACTACTCTCCAACTCCCTCAAAAACGGAAACAAATGCCCCGGCGCCGCAACCGAGTCCGAATTGAGTCCGTCGGAAACCACGACCTGGACCAAATTCGTCGGCGGGTTTCCCTCCATCTCCGCAACCGTCTGCGCCAATTGCCCTCCGCGCCGTTTCAGGATCTGCGCGGCGGCTTCGTCGAGGTGCTCACCCGTGACGGGCTTGAGCACGTACTCCTCCCGGCTCCGTGCCTGCGTCGACACAACGACCGCCTGCGCCTGGGAATCCGCCGTCCCCGCCGTCCCCGTCGAACCTGAACCGGCGCAGTTCGTCGACAAAAGGTTCGGGTAGGCGCTCGTAAATGGCCCGCTTGGCCGCGTGGTAGATATCCCTCTTGGGCCCGTCGATGGCGGGGGGTGGTCTGAACCCTTCCACACAGCCGTACCCCAGATCCAACCCGCGCTTCTGGAACTCGTCCAGCTGCTTGCGGGCCTCTGCTCTAATCTCGGTCTCGGGGCGTGTGTCGCCCTTACGGCGCCGGTACTGGACGTACATGTGCTCCGTGTCGCCCGGGCGGGTCAGGGTGTTCGTTGTTGGGTCGGCGGTCCCGAGGGAGGATAGGAGAGAGATGAGGGAGGGTGAGAGGCCCATGGAGTGTTTGTAACGCAGGCGGGCGATGTCGCGGAAGTCGGTTGTGAGGTCTGTGTCGTGACGATATGGGTGAGCGCTTGGCAAGGGGTTGCGAGCTGGTAGGTGGGAGGGTTTACTCACAGGACAGCATGGGGTCCGATTTTCCAGCGACGGCCATGTAGAAACCGGGACCGGCGGGGAGAATGCTTTCTTGGATGTCATCCTGACGTCACAGAATTCCAAATAATATTTGAACAACCTCACTTGGAATAAGATTACAACCACACTCACCAGCTCATCAATCTCCACACCCATCTTTCCATCCCGATCAAAGGCCGAAGGGTCAGCACCACTAGAAACCACCACCCCGCCCAACTCCCCAAACTCACATGATACGTCGAACACACATCGAGTCCCATGATTAGTCCGTGAAGTTTGCCCGCACACAAGTCTTCAAGGCAGGCGCGGAGGAGCTGGGCCGAGGTGCGGAATACTTCGGGGCTACGGGAGGGGTATCGTTAGGCATGTGTGTGCCCAGTGGGAGATGGCAACAGGCGCCCCCCTCCCCCCCCCCCCCCCCCGGGAAAACAAGTACATACCCGATAAACCCAGCCACGGTATTCACCATGGTCCACTTCCCGGCCTTCTTCGTCAACGCCCTCGCCAATCCATAATTCCTACACTCCAAGGTAACCATATCCACGCCATGGTCCGCCCCATTCGTGAACGCCGACCCTTGACCCGTCTCGAAGTAGAGGTTCGGCGGGGCTTGCGGTCGGCAGCATAGGTCGACGAGGTTCGGGACGGATGTGTCGAATGTGGAGAGCAGGGAGGACGTGCCGCCGAGGGACTGGAAGAGCGTGGAGAGGATGGCGGGGCCGTATGTGTCCTTTGGGGGGGTGGAGGTCAGTTCGTTGGACTGTGTGGAGCATGTCCATGAATGAGACCCGGAAGCTCACTTCAACGGCGGACTGGTCCTTGATGTGCGCCAAGACGCACCACTTGAGCGTATCCTCTGCCTGGAACGTTTGCACGACGTCCTTGAGCGTGGCCTCGAGGCGGGCGACGGAAACTCTGTCCCCGTTGACGGGGTTGATTCCGAGCACCATATCCCCACATCCATAAGAGAGACCCTCGAGGACCGAGTAGAGAATTTCCGTGGGGTCGTCGTCGGGGGAGTTTGGCTGGATGCGAGACCCGAGTTGCCCGCGCGCACCGAGTGTGGACCCTGGCGCGTTGTTGTAGATTTTGGATGATACGGCGATGAGCTCGTCGGAGGACATGAGCTTGATGACGCCAGCGACGACTTCGGAGCGAAGGCCCGGCATGATGGCCTTTATCTCGTCCTCGCTCTTGTCCAACAAAAACTGCTTGAGCTCGCCAAAGGTCCACGAGCTGATTGACTTTGCGATTTCCCGGTCCACGAAGCTCTCTATGAATGTCGACACCTCGTCTTGCACGAACAGAGAGCTCTGGATATCCGCCAGTCGCATGGACGCGATGATACCTCGAGCCTTGAGTGATCGGACGCAAAGTCAGACCTGGCCCCATCATTCAACGAACGAGATCACGACTCCCACCTCCATCCTCTCATCATCGTTCAGTGCCGCGACACCGATCGCCTCGTCGCCCTCCTTGAACTCGTTCGCGCGCCCCCACGTCAGCTTCAGCGCAGCAGTGGACCGGTACGGATCGAGAGACGGAGCGCCCGCCGAGGTGCTTCCCGTCGAAACAAACGGCTGTGATTCGAACGCGGACATGGCGATGTTCGCTGATGGGTGCTCAGTCGTTTTGAGTGTGGGGTCGAGATCGCGACGGGCCGAATTCAACCGGTCTTTCCCTGTGAACCCTTTCAAGGGAACGATAGCATTTTTTAGGCTCCTTCGTCTCCATCTTCCAAAATATGGAGAACGAGTGAGACCGCTATTTATGTACCTAATGCAATCGCAGTAGAAACCAATTCTAAATGTTTTGACTTATTGGACCGCCCGAATCATGAACAAAATGACATGGACTGGGTGACGATGCGATAACAGTCTCGCCATGCGAAAAAAAAAAATATATTTCAACAATTCTTACCAACCCACGAGAGCAAAACTACATCACCCAGTATTCCCAGCTGATCTCTCACGCTAGTACTGACTGGGCTCTCGCGGGCTTCGCTGCGCTGATCGGAAGGGAAGCGGCACTTTTCCGCGCATATGGCCGTAGCTGATATAATGTTATAAAATAGTAAATATATATGTATAAATTAAGCACTTTAGTCACGACCAACAGGTTCGAGGATGTGGATGTTGAATATTAATCCTCCCACGCAGCCATCTCCACATATTTCCGTCAATACCACCATGTATCTTCTACTGCTACGCCTGATGGGGTGGGATCCGCAATGATTCTTCCTGTTCCTTTTCCTCCACCTCCTCCGCATCCACCACCGCCGCAACCACCCGAGGGAGGCGGCGGCGGTGCAAAAGGATCAACGACCCAGTTGAATATACATTTGCGCTGGTCCGGATAGCCTAATTGAGGTTTCAACATGATAAAAGTCACGTGAGTAGAGGGGTTATTGGCGATTGGTGACAAACGAACAGATTCAGGCTGACTCACAATCATAATGGGGCGGGCAGTACGTCCCACCCTGTTCACACGGTATGGTTGCCGGATCAGGGGGTGGTTTCGGTTTCGACTTGCCACGCTCCTGTAGCACTTGACGTGGAACCGTCGCGGCATGCGCTACCAACGAAGATCCTGGCATGTTTTCGTAGAAAGCGACGAACAATAAAGCGACAGTGACCAAAATCACGACCAAGAGAGGAGCAGGCGCCGTTTTGAAGGCATCTTGGGACTGCGTTCCTTTCTAGCCCCTTGCGCATGCCTCGGGTTGGGCTCCACGAAAACGCGTGATAGAGGGGTGATCTTTGAGGCGATTGAACTTTCGCGTGTGCGAGATCTTTATTCCCTCTGCCAGGTGTTAAGTCGAGACGGTGCTCGAGGATCATAAGTCTGCAGCCTTGGCCGTCCGTAGCTGGATGGAGGAACAAAATGCGCCACCTCCGTAGCTGAACGGCAAAGGTCTCACCTCTTTCTGGCTCTTTGGGTGGTCAGACGTCGCTCCAAGACCATAACGGCTGTGTCTTGGTACCGACTCGTACCGTGTAGTCAGTAGTCATACATTTCGTGTCAAAAGGTACTCTTTATTTTGGCGCACCATTTATGTTCGTTCAATTTATTGCAGCGAAAAAGAGAGAAATAACGAAAGTGACTGCTGAGAAACACAGGTCCGGCACCTTGTGGACTCGCACAAGCGACTACGGATAAGTAGGATCAATTGGATCACCCAGAACAACAGGAATACATTCGCCGTCCTGACCTGCACAAGTGTGGTTTCAGGTTAGAAGAGAACCAAAATCTGAATAAAACAGCCCACGATTCATGAAGCAGACAGTACTCACAAAAAGTGAGGACCCCCGGCAATCCGGTCCACCCAGTTCACAAGATGTCTTGACCGGTGTGGAGACGGCCTGGGGTCGGGAACTGTCACGGCATGTGCCACCAACGGAGTTCCAGGAGGGTTCACGGAGAACGCGATGATACAGAGCGCAATGGAGACCAAAAGCGCGATGGGTTGAGGACTGGACGACCGCATGCGTGGCATTGTCTCGATGATGTTCCTCCCCAGCACGATCTTTGTGTACTTTGGCACTGCGGATAGCGCGCCCAAGAGACTCGGTTCTGGATGAAGGAGCAGGAGACTAAGGGCGAATTGAGATTGGGAAAGGCGAGGCGGTGCTCAGGGACGCAGAAACCGCGGCAATTTCTTGGCGAAGCCTGGCCTTAGCTTAGAAAATCAATTGAATTCGGCATGGCGAGGGCGCTATGGCACGAATTAACTAAGTGGAAATCCCAATCATGCTACACAGATGAATGAGGTTGGGGCGCAGACGGCATAATTTACGCAATTTATCGTGACGACGCCGTACTGAGGGGAGGTCTCCAAAACGTCACTAATTTCGCACCGCTTACGTATTGCTTTCTCTCGTTTTGGAGTCTAAACTCCTCTTTCAACCGCAGCGGAGGCCAGCCCCTTGCCAACCGCCTACTCAACCTCGGTTTTTACTGTTAATCTTATCACTCTCCAGTAAAGATGTCCATACTAGTATCTTTTCGAGCGTCTTCTTGTAATTTTTGATCGTGAAAACCTTGCCTGCGATGCCGCGTTAAGTGTTCGCAGCAAACAATGGTCTTCCAAACACATCATACACAAGAATTATAGCCATTACCATATGCACACGTGATAGCATAGCCACGTAAGGGACGTCATCGGAAGCGGGAAGAGTTTTATGATCAACAGATGATGTCCCCTTCGGAGGAATCCGGTGGCTGGTGCATAATATTGTCGCAGGCAGAGACGACCTGACTCTGACCCACCCGAACGCCCTCATACATCCCTGCCTCCCAAATACACAGACAGTATATAAAACAGGTACCTGCACGAAAGGGGATGGTCGAGTTGTATTTGTAGGTGCGGTTCCCCTTTCCACTTGTGCACACAATCCAACGGTAAGCGCTCAGGGGTGTCCCCACGGCCATAACCGCTTCTATGGGTGACATTTGGCCGGTGTTTTACCGTTGTTCGCCCGGACGTGGAACCCCTGAGGCACGTCCTCATCTTTGTACACGTAAAAAAGGACAAGGGCGCGACAGGGCACGCCAGTTGCCGGGTTTTATCGTGTCCGATATGTACATGTTTTGCTATTGACACGGAGAAACTACGATGCGAGGTGGGTCCCTTCATCTTGGCGTGTGGGCACGGCCGATGCAGAAAAATGGTGACGCCTATCATGCACCGTCATGTCGACATGGTCACGGATCACCCAGCTGTCACTTTCGTTGTCTCCTTGGCTACAATCCTAGCGCTTCTCTAAGTCGCTCTTGGTGAGTCTGTCTTCTTTCCCCCCTCCCCTCTCGCACGTCTCGGCTTACTTCTGTTCCCACCGCCCTCGGTCATTACCATACCCACCAGCTGCCGGACCTGAACCCGGCGCACGCTCCACCCCGCCACTCCTCGGTTGCAAATGGTACCACAAGCGTAGTGTCAAACCGCCTTCGACAAACCCGTACGGGCACAATTCCCCAGGACCGCACGGGTGATGGATGATCAGTCTAGCTCAAACATTTCAAGAACGAAAGAGCAAGAGGCAGTGGGCACACATAGGAATATTTTTGTTAAGAGGGGGAATTGCACAGGCAGGAGTGTGGACTGCTTGAGGAGTTTATCTCATGAGTATGTTTGTACAGAGGGCCGGCGATTGCCAGCAGAAAAAACAGGTTTCAGAAAATATGCTACATATACGGAATCAACTTGACATGGTGATGGCTTGCTCGAAGACAGTATTCCAAATCGTCGGCTTGCTTTATTTGAAAGGAACTGCTCCATCTCTTTGAAATTTCACGCAAAGAGTCAAAATTATGTTGCATCGCATGCAGATCATACCAACAACCAAATCAAATCCCATAACTGCAACCCTCCTCAGACCGACCAATCACTTCGCCGCTGCCTTCCTCCTAGGCTTCTTCGCCGCCGGAGCCTGCTCTTCCTCGTCCCCATCCGCCGCATCACCAGCCTCCTCGCCAACTACTGACGCAATGTCCCGTTTGCCAGCACCTCCGCCGGACGAAACTCTCCACCCCTTTTCCTTCCCCTCCCACCGCGCGCCCTCGAGTAAGTACCCCGCCAATGGTTTTCCCGGCGCCGTCATGGCACCCTTGGGTGCGAACGCAGGAGCGCCCACGCGAAGAACTGCATACGAGGGGTTCTGTTGACTCCCCTTGCCCTCTACCGTAGTTCTCGCGACGGCCCATTCGGCAATCTCGTCTGCCCAACAGTCCACGCTCGGGCCAGTCCGCTTGGCGCCGTCTTTGCCCTTTAAGCCCAGTCCGTGATCCCCGTCCTCGACCGACACCACGCGAACCAGGACGTTCCTCGAGCCGGCCATTTCACGGGCGGTGTCAGCAAGAACCTGCTGGTCGCACATATTGTCCTTGTCACCCGAGACGAAGAGCACCCTCAGTTGCCGCGACTCCGACTCCTTATCAGCGCCGAACAGCTCCGCGAAGGATGTAAGGAGGCCCTGTCGTTCGGTAGGGTTCTTGGTCTTGGTCATGGGGTTGTCGAAGGGGAAGGAGAGGAGCGCGAGCGAGGTGAGAGGGGCTTTGGGGGAGTGGGCGAGGTCGTCGGAGAAGAGTTTGGCCCCGACCCGCGCGCCCATGGATTTTCCGGCGTAGATAACCTGGGGAGGAGAGGAGGGTGAGCACAGGTGTGGTCGGAGGTCGTGGGGTGATGAAGCAGCGGGAAAGTTGACATGGGTTTAGATTGACGGACGTTTCTAGGTTGCCACCGTCTACAAACGGCTCACCTGAGTCAGACTGTCTGCAAACGTCTCTCTCACATACTCCAGCACTGCCGTCGCCGTCTTTACGCGATTGGGCAAACTCGTGGTCGTACACGTAAACCTCAACACGACCGTCTTGTTGTCGTCACCATCCAACACCGCACACCACTCCACGACCCTTTCCGCGACCTGCTGCAGCTGCGGCTGGGTGTGGTCCCCGCTGGCGCCGTGCGTGAGGAGGAGAATGCGGGTCGGTTTGAGCGAGGATGGGATGGTGTCGTCGGATGATCTGGAGCCGGTGGGACGTGATTTGAAGGTGAGGTGGGATGCGATGGGTTTGGGTGAGGACGGATTGATGGTTATTTTGATGTGAACGACCATGATCGGTAGTGGTGAGGACGGTGGCAGAAATCAAGGAATTTTGTGCCGGCTGCCGCACCAACTCCAATTGTTCCACTCATTTGTCCGTGGCCTGACCTCAAGTCCACGCAAAAACGCGAAAGAAGTGAAGCGAAATTATTACTTGTTGATACTCGTTAAATTTTTCGCTGTGCACGTTGCTTTTTGGCACGAATTTTATTTGGGCATGTCAAGGAAGAGGACCCTGCACAATTTGGCGCTGTGCCACGCAATTTGTACTTCCAGTCTTCACCTCGCGCTCTCGAACACAATGTCCGCCACCCGCGTTCTCCCCCGCCTCCTGCGCTCTGTCCCCACCGGCCCCGCTCGCCCTCTCCTCTCGTCCTCCCTCCGCTCCACCCCCCGTCTCTCCCTCCCAACGACACCTGCACTCCGATCGTTTTCCATCGCGCCCTCCCGTCTGTCTCCCGTTGCACAGATCCAGCAGCCTGCGCCGGCGTGGAAGGCCACCGCGGTGGTGGACGGCGAGTTCAAGGAGTTGAGCTCGGAGGACTTCAAGGGGAAGTGTGAGTGGGATAGTCCGGACGGGGAGGGGAGCGAAGAAGCGGTGAAATGAAATGAAATCCGGAGTGCCGCGGTGCTGTCGACCACTTGCGGAACCTGGTGGAAGGCGGTTCTTGGAATCAGGCGCATCGCGCAATCCAAGAGAGCAAGCCCTGTTCCATCCATCATTGCCTCACACTTTCCTCCATCGTCCCCACCCCACTTAAGACCTCGTACTCTTCTTCTACCCACTTGACTTCACCTTTGTCTGGTACGTTTTCTATCTTCAATCACCTGATATCGCATCGGTCTCACTTCGCCCACCAACCAGCCCGACCGAAATCATCGCCTTCTCGGAACGCGCTGAAGAGTTTCGCGCCCTGGGATGCGAGGTCGTCGGGTGCAGTGTCGATTCAGAGCACTCTCACTTGGGTGAGCATGACGTCGAGAGGCTGTACTGTTCATCGTAACTCAAGGTCACTTCGACCCCTGTGTTATGATATTTCCAGCGTGGATCAACACTCCAAGGAATAAGGGCGGTCTGGGAGGGATGAAGATTCCTCTCCGTAAGTACTTTGTCCCCTCGAAACCACACATCCCTCGACGACATCCCACAATGCAATCCCCAAATCCCCATCCCCCCAGTCTCCGACATAACCAAATCCATCGCATCCTCCTACGGCGTCCTCCTCCCCGCCGGGATCGCGCTCCGGGGCACATTCATCATCGGCCCCGACGGCATGCTCCGCGTCACGCTTGTCAACGACCTTCCCGTGGGACGAAGCATTGACGAGGTGTTGAGATTGGTCGAGGCGGTGCAGTTTACAGATAGGAATGGGGAAGTGTGTCCGGCGGGGTGGGAGAGTGAGTGTTGCGCGGGGGGGGGGGGGGGGGGGGGGGGGGGGGGGGGGGGGGGGGGGGGGGGGGGGGGGGGGGGTCGAGCGAAACAAGACCCAAGGCCCAAGCGCCGCTAGGCGCTTACCGAGGCGTCTGCCGGAGGAGAGTGAACCGCGAAGCGGAATGTTCCTCGGAGAGCGAACTCGAGGCCAATGGTTGCTGGGGGGTGGGGGGGTAAGTTGTGTTCCGGTTGCAATGGCAGGCTGCCAGCTGCCAGTGCAGATGGGAGAAAGTGGCGGTGACTGACTTCCTCGTTACGTGCCGCCACAGAGGGAAAACCCACCATGAAGGCCGACCCCGTAAAGTCCAAGGAATACTTCAGCGCAACATACGGCAACTGATCACGCGAGACTCACGGCCATGGTCGGACTCCAGCGAGCGTGGAATTGTGAGCGTAAACTTTTAGAAGTGTGGGATGGAGAAGTATGGAATATTAGAATGGAGAATTTATTGGGACGCATGATGTTGGGATGATGACGTGTGAGAGGGAGGGGAGGCGTGCCTGGCCAAATGGGCGAACCGATGCAACATCACAATGTGAACCCCGACTCCCCGTCCTGGCCCCGCCAGCGCCCACATGATGATAATTAAAAAGAAGAAAAAAGCAGATGTAATATCACCGTCAAACTAAAACGCAGAAACCACACTGAATGTACACAAATCAAACTATGCGGATCAACTACTAGTTGGCGCTATTCTCCGCCACCAGCAAGCGAGGCTATAGTTCCCGCCATTTTGCGCCTTCGAGAAGCCACCTTGCACCGAATTCCTCCAACCCCGTCCCCGTGATATCGTCCAGGGAATCACCGTCGCATACCACACGCTGGTCCCGTCGATCGGGTAGCACTGCCAATTGTACACGGGTCCCATCTGGTTCCGCCATTTGTCGAGGATCGAACCGCACCAGTCGCCCGAGTAGGCCCAGTTAGAGCAGAACGCGATCCGGTAGATCTTGATGTAGGTCGTGTGCCAGATTGTGCTGTACTCGCATTGGTCGTGGCCGCGTTTGTGCAGTGCGAGTGTGGAGGGCGTGGCTTTGCGTGATGCAAGAAGTGCGGTCAAAAATACATGATGATAAGGTTCGGTCGGCAAAAACTTCGTCTCACATTGGCAGAGCTGAGTGCGACTGGAGCTGCGAGACCGCACAGGACGGTAGAGTGTACACAGAGGGCAATCAGAGCGATGACCGGAGCACGAGTGGCCATCCAAACCGCACTCGCAACACATTCTGATCCAACATTTTCAGTTTGTACGCAACGCTATCATTCTCTTGCGATAGGGATATACCGTGGTTTTGGCTCCCCAAACACATGTTTTCGACACCACTGAAAAGCTCCATCGCCAAACGGAAATCGGGAGCCATTTCTTCACCAACAGGATCGTGATGGACGGCCAGACTATCCATGAGGCGGCGACAAAAATCACTTATACTCAACTGATTATATTTGGCCTTGACTTGGGAGGAAGCTGCGTAAGTTTCATCTATTTGCACGAGAACTGTCGGCAACTGTACCAATTGTACGACCACTGGCATTTTCCCGTAGAGCGCGAGATGTACCACGCGAAAGTTGCGGAGATTCGTCTACTTCTGCAACCGCAAGATCCACAGACTCTTTCCACGGCCATAGACTCAATTTCTCGTTTTGCATCTCATTACTCTCCACTCCAAGTGTCTGCCCATACTGTCTCTCTGACCGCTCTCTCAGAATAACGTCGTTGAAACCTTACATGGGACGTGGCAACGGTTTTCAGAGAAAAAAAATATTTGTTTCAACGAAACAAGAATCGTCATTGTGCAGGTGCAACTTTGATAGCACAACCTCGCCAGTACCACCATTGGAACAGTACCACGCTCCACTGACGATATCCCGCTCGGAGCCGTGGGGTAAATGTCACCGGCCCTCCAGTATTGTGGCGGCCAAGACCTGGGACATCCGGCAACCCACATGTGGTCCTGTTTCCCGTGTACACAAACAGTATCAATCAGGTAAGGTATCAATATACTTCAGTGCCACCTTGAATGTGTTTGAATTTAGCAATTGATAAATATGGCTTCTGCAGCTAGCAATATCACGAGGTAAAGACCACTAAAAGAAACCTTTTCTTCTGGTCGCGGCCCCCCCACCTCTACCCGGCAACGGACTCAAAAGATACAAAACTACAGCACCCAGTATTCCCAGCTGATCTCTCACGCTAGTACTGACTGGGCTGTCGCGGGCTTCGCTGCGCTGATCGGACGGGAAGCGGCACTTTTCCGCGCATATGGCCGTAGCTGAAATATTATTTCAAAATAGTAAATATATATGCATAAATTAAGCACTTTAGTCACGACCACCAGGTTCGAGCATGTCGATGTTGAATATTAATCCTCCCACGCAGCCATCTCCACATGGTGGGCGAGAGGAACGGGAACGAGAGGAAGGCCCGCAGCGGGATCGTGTTGTTACGATTGAGAGGTTGAAGACGGAGGCGGGGTTCTTTGGGTTGGTGAATCTGGAAGCCAAGTTGAAGCAGATGAAGGAGGCGGTGGAAACCGAAGCGAAAGCGGCGCACAGGGACAATCAGTACAGGAAGACTCTCGTCCTCCGAACAAACTCGAGCGACACTCGTCACAAAATCCACCTTTGGATGATTAACCCTGCACGCATTCCGACCCCGGAAAGTCTCGAGAGTCTGTGTGATTCCAACCCGTCCGGGAGTCGCCCGCACGGACTCGTCGGCAACATCCATGTCATGTCCCGCAACGAGTACATGTTCGACGCGGTTGTCGGCCATGCAGTCGCGCCGGACCCGAGCGCGTACATGTACTGTGTTGATGAGCGAGACGAGTGGAAGTCACTTGTGCTGCGCGATTCGGTGTTTGTGGGTGGACTGAGAGTGCCGAGCGTGGTTGATATTGGGGAAGGGCTCGTCGTCGTCGTTTCATGTAAAGTTCCTGGAATAGTGTCATTTCTGTCGATTAGGAGACGAAATATACATGCTAGATAACTTATAACTGTATTGAGCGACACTCGGACAATGAATCACGAACTTCTCTCACCCCTTGCAAGCAACTCATCGCCCCTGGCCCTCGCCCCTCCTGCGATCCTCACCTGTCAATGTCCTCCGACCCCATCATCCACCTCAACGTCTGGGCGTGGCCTTTTCCACACTCCAGAGCACATTGACCACAGCTCGGGAACCGTCGTCCATCTTCCACGCCATGTTCGATGCAGACAACGGATGGGCGCTTGCGAATAAAGACGAGCAGGGACGGTATTTTCTGGACAGGAACCCGAGGATGCTTGAGGTCGTGTTGGAGTGGTTACGGACGCGTGTTGTGGAGGGTGGGAAGAGTGATGATGCGGGCGTGGTGGCGGTGGAGAGTGTGAGGGCAGAGGCAGAATACTTTGGGTTGGTGAATCTTGAAAAGGAGATGCGGGATATGAGAGAAAGGGAGGAGCGCTCGGGCGAGGATGGAGGATGCAAGAGAGCCCTCCTCATTCCAGGTGGGCAAAGGAGACTACTCCCCCCAAATTCATCGATGTTTGATCAACCCACTTCATTTTCCGAACGTGGAATATTCAATGCTACACGGAAAATCTGGTTCTGAACATGATTTGAATAGAGATCTCTGAACTCTCTTGTCTTTCTTTGATCCGCAATATAAGTACGCTGGACTACTCCCACCGCGCCCCAGTGATCCATGAACTACCCAAACACCCTCCCCCACCCCCCCTTCTTCCTCCTCTCCTCCTCCATCTCCACGCGCATCCTCTCAGCCTCACGCTCGGCCTCTTGCTGAAGGCGGGCCATGCGCATGTCAGCGAGCCGTTTGGAGTTAAAGTGTTCGACCTGGGAGAGGTGAGTAGGAGAGGTGGCAAGTCAGAGTAAATGGTAAGTAGATAAACACGTGTACGTTTTCGAGTCGATGGGCAGAAGAACTAGTGACTTTTCCGAGTTGAAGGTCGCGCGACATTCCCATGAACAGGATTCAATGAGCCTCCGCATCCATCCATCCTCATATCCTGGTAATTCGCTCCGCTCCGTGCGAAAACGGCCTCGGGGAATATACGCTCGCGCACAGATCACTCGCCTCCGGCCGAATGGTTGGGTCCGCGAGAAACAGACGGCCTCGGTCAGCACTTCGTGCTTAGGCCTCGGGTTCGCTCCCCGAGGAACATTCCGCTCCGTGGGGTATTCGCCTCCGGCGGCCAGCCTCGCTTCGCTCGGTGCTCAGCTCGACACGGCCTCGGTCTGCGCCTAGCGGCATTTAGGCCTCGGTGTCCGAGCGAAGCGAGGACAGCTCGGACTTTCGTGCTTCGCACTTCAGATCTCGCCATCCGCCCCCCCCCCACACACGACAAACTCACCCAACTCGGCAAACACTCCCTCTCGAACGCCGTCTTGAACTCCTCGCAGACTGACAGCTTGCGAATTTCGTCCTCTGTCAGGTCGCGGTTGATGCGGACCGAGGGACGGGCGGGTTCCACGGGGGTTTCGGGCGCGGTGGAGGATGAGGATGAAGCGTCGGGTGTGTGGCAGGGTGGTGCGGGTGTGGAAGTGGAAGTGGACGTGGTGGGAGTTGATGGGGAAGGTGGCGAGGTGGAAGAAGGAGGTGAAGAAGGAGGGGAAGAGGAAGAGGAAGAAGAAGAGGGCTTTGTGCCGAATGGATTCTCGCGCAGTTTCTGGTCCGCCGACTGCTGCAAGTCCGATTCCTGCTCCGCTGCCTGTGCGATCGCAGTTCCCCCTTGTGCCGTCTTGTCCCCACTTCCCCCCGCGTGCCCCATCCCCACGGGCCTCGGTCTCAGTCCATGCAGCCACAGCCCGTTCCTATCCAGACACTCCCAGTACTCGTCTCTCGCGTCCCAGCACTTCTTCCTCAGCGACCTGTCTGGCGCCTTGGTGTGGTCCGTCGTGGGGCCCGTGGGTGGCGGCGCGGGCGGGTCTGGCCAGATGTATTTGAACATGCGCGGGTGGGTGGGTTGGTGGGTTGGTGGGGGGGATGGGCGTTGAGTGATGGGGTGGGATGGAATTTAGGTGGGCAGGTGGCACAAAAAACGTGGCGAAGGGCTCAAGGTGCAAGGGCATCTCCCTCTCGCATCCCTTCTCTGCGCACCCGCACGCAGCCATCGCCCCCCGCGCGTCGCTGCCCACGTTTCCGCACTCACGCACTCGCGTCCCGCACTGCTGCATCGCGTGTCTGCCTCTGCCGCTCTCCCCGCTCTCTCGCTTTCCACCCAGCAAATGCTCCGACTCTCCCGCACACTCGCACTCTCTTCCCGCGCATTCTCTTCGTCCACCGCCCGTCTCGCCGGTGCTGCTCCCTCCCACTCCCACGCCCACGACGCCCACGCCACCTCCTCGCACGACCACCACGACCACCACTCTGACCATGCCCACGGGGACCCAAACGCCAACCCCTCCCACGCCGGGTACGAGACCATTTCATCCCGGCAGGAGAACTTCTCGTCGCCCTTCTGGCCCGCCCTCATCGTGACCATCTCGGGCCTGCTCGTCCTGTCCCGCTTCGACGAGTGGATCACCAAGGACGGCGAGCAGGAGCACCCCGTGTCCCGCATTCTCGGGCGTGCTGCGAACGCACTTGCGAGTGTGGATAAGATCCAGGCCGAGACCAAGGAATACACCGAGCTGTACATCTCCCGGGCAAAGGAAGTCGCTCAGTGGCGGACTCCAGAGGCCGTGCCCATCCACCGCATGAGGAACACGAACCTCGTGTTTACGCCAAGGCATGGAGTTGCGATTCCCGTCGGGCAGGATACCTGGGCGTTGGAGAGGGGCGAGGTGCCTGTCGTCAAGTCGGAGTATGATGATGCAGAGGTCTTCCAGCCGATAAAGCCCATCTTCTCGCTTCCAGACAAGCACATCATCGATGTGCCGTGGAAGCTGTAGACGCTGGGGAGGGGCGTGTGTTGTGTGTTGTGGATTGGCGGAATTTGTGGTTGAAGTCTCGGGAGGGTGGAGGTTGGACTCCTGCGAGGGTGGAACCCGACGGTCGGACACTTGTCTTCTGCTCCGAGAATACTTGGGATGCTGTGCGCTGCTGGACGTTACTATTCCTTCTAGTAGACCAACGGTGTAGTAGAGAAACATGTTGTGAAGACCATTTGGGTTTCGGTCCGATAAAATCAGCAAATTAAAGTCCCCTCGTCATTAACAGGAATTTGTCATTGTCGCGTTTCGATTTTATCAAAATTCATGCGGTTACTGTTGAGTTGGTGTAGTATGATGGTGGACGAACCTTTGATCAAGCTAGTGCGGCATCCACCGCGACCGTTTTGGTAGTGTCGACGATACACATCAATGCCGCTTTGAGATCATGTCCGCCCGTCACGGCTCACGCAACAAACTCTTTTATTCCACCATCTCGAGAGGTCTGAGCTCTCGTTCTGGGTGGAAAGGCGATTCGTCGTTATCCATGAAAGTTTGAAGGGCAGGGCGCACACCAAAATGAATTTAATCCACCACTCTGCCATAGCACATCTCAAAGCCAACAGATTGCACTAAGCATATACTTTTCGACGTGCACTGCTGTCGTTTTTGAGATGGGGGGAGTGAAGCTGAACGACATGACGCGCGCCCCAATACATCATTGACGGCGATTGAGTCCATTACCCAATCAAAGCTCACAAACAGATATATGGTGGAACCTTTAGGTTAAGATAGTACGCGATTTGCTTTAAGTGAAGGTTGGGCGAAAACGAACCTTTGAGAATCTCAGGGTGAGCAGCGCGCAACCGTTGACAGACCAACGGGATGTGTGTATAGAAGCCTTTCCTGTCTGCAAGCAAAACCAAGATGCGAAGAAGAATCTCGCTGGGAAGGCAGTCCATCGCGATCGTTCGTGGATGGGACATTGTAACTTCCGAACCCAACAGGACTGTGCGATTTGTGAGTGTTTGCTTGGGAGGGAGACAGCGGTCGTTTTCAAGAAGTGTCCGCGAGGGAAACGGACTCGGAAAAGAACGCCCAGCATGTGGAGTTTCTGGATATTCGAGGGCTTTGTGAACTGCTTACTTAAGTCACTAAAATGCTGCCGAATAGTCTCTTTTGACGCCAAATATTACAGTATGTGCATGAAGTACATGCCTGGTATCTAAAACTCTTTTCTCCTTAACTACGACTCCCTTCTTCGGAGTAGAACACCTGCACAGTACCACGTCGACATTACATTTCCTCCTGCAACACTTCCTCACCTTCCATTACTCCTCAAATTCGACACGATAAACCAGGGTTTTCATTTCAACGATCCATGATGTAATCGCTGCTCGCATCCACAACACGGTCACTGGGAGATTCCTTTCGTTGGTGCATGCGGAAATGGGTAAGAGCGTTATCGCGACTGGACAGCGTGGAGAAAAAGCCAAGGGTGCAGTGTGAAACGTGAGGATAAGTGTGTCAGGAAGGGCTGAAGGTGAATCGTTCTAGAGAGAATGAGACGACCTACCGACTGAAACGTGCATTGCACCCTATAACATGACGTTGTGAAAACGTGAGGGTGACTGAGCTTTCAAGTTGAATGGCGGACTTACCTGGGTGGTCGCACAGGAACCTTGATTGTGGGCGGACGAGATCAGACAGAGAATGCAGAGAACGTCGGGACGTCACCGGTACGGATGAGGAGGAACAGATCAGATCAAGAAAAGCGATAAAGTATTCATTGCTTACGGTTTCTCTCCGGTGTGTGAGCGCATGTGGCGTGCGAGGTGGGTTCTGCCAGGATTTCAGGGTCACCGGTATTAATATCACCTTGAGATGCCCAGTCCCAGCGCCACCGAACAACGTACGAGCTTATAAAGTTTGACTTGCCGCACACTGGACACGGGTGAGGTTTGCCCCGGCGCTTCGGTTTCGTTGGGCGAGGCGGTGGTTCGGTTGATGGGGAGGATAGGCGCTCGGGAGATGAGAACGATTCTTTGCGCGGTGACGAAACAGATGAAATAGTAGGAAAAAAGTCGACGGATGGCGGGCGGGAGATGTGGACCGGACCTTTGCAGGGATTGCCGCGCGTCCTGAATTTTCAAACACAAATTGAGTCCAAACCACAGACGAACATACCATGTCGTGATCCTCCTCGTACTCTTTTCTGAAACTCTCATTGTCGTAAGGTCGCCACGGTGATGTACGCGCCTCGGTGCTGGCGTGATGTGCAGAGAACAATTGTTCACGATAGGAATATGAGCCTCCCAGATTTGGAATAGCCTGACGTTGACGCCACGGCTCTCCTTCATTGTGCCATTGTATCCCACTAAAACGTTCTTCGAGGCGGCTGGAGTACACGTGCGGGGCGTGGTTGTACGTGCAGGGAGGAGGAGCGTACCATCCTTCTGAGGGGAACCCTGGAAGTGGCGGAAGGCGCACGGCGTAGCCCCTCTCGTTGTGGCGGCCGTCAGTCCATTCTGAGATTTTCAATGAGATGCCGGGGAGTGAGGGTGTCGCTTGCTGGACGCCTCCCAGGCAGGGAACTCTCTTCCTCCAAGGGTTGAATGGCGGAACGAGGGCCTCTGAGGGATCTGAACGCGTAGAAGACGCGAAGGACGCTGTGAGAGAGTCCGACAAGTTTCCGTAGCTGTTATCGAGTGGGGACGGGTTGTGAGATTGAGTCGCGTCGTGTTGGGACCCAGAGCAGATGTCGAGTTAGCGGAGAACACGAGCCTCCCAGCAGCGATTCCGGAAGGGTCAGTCCCTTTATCGTGCCGCCATTATGCCAGCGTCGCCCATTGTGCTCCGTGATGGGCTCGCCCGTGTGTGTTGCCTCGCCTGTGATTGTTGTGTCCGGTGGGTTGAGAATCGACACGGCGCGGCCCGAGGCGTCGCGAAGAGTGAAAGGGTCACGAGTGGTCATGACGATCGTTGAGGAGGGGAAGGGCGAGAGCGGGACTCGTGATGATTGGGAATGTGAGGATTGTGTAGTGTAGCCTAGGTACACGCAAGGGTGCCCACATGAAAGGGTGACATTCTAATCACCTTCCCTCGCGCTGTACAGAATCGCAATACTGAGATTGGAGTTGCAGGCTGAGGCTGTCGCGCGGCGCCTGTTTTTTGTTTCTTACCCCTCACAGCAGTCCCTCCATGGGAAATCTCGAAATTTACTTTCGAACTGACGACGGCGCACAGGGAAGAAAAGGGGGCCAAAATCTCTTTCTCCGATTCAAAAACTTCCAATTTCCATGAGTTCCACAGGCTTGGCGCTCATAAATTCAGCGACAGCATGCGACAGCCCAACCTGCTGGGCAAAATGGTGGGGCTTCTCAACAAACAAAGCATCAGCACTCTGCGTACCTCAAAGGCAAAAAGATACTCTTTCCTTATTTTTTTAACACACCAACCAATTCTGCGACACAAAAGGTTGCATGATTGTTTAAAAAGGAGTTGCCAGGGCCACCAGGTGGTATTGAAGTGATTCTGGCCTGATGTTCAGTATCATTCGCAACAAGAAAATGCCTCATGTAACTGCAATATTACTCTTCAATCAAGTATTTTGGATGTATTCTAATGATACAACACCCAAATTATTGTGTTGTTGCAGTTGGATCATGCTGAAGCTGTGACAAAAAGCTGCCCTATATGTGTTGACTTCCACATCTGTTCTCTTTCTGACTCACAGGTAGGTGGTTGCAGTTGAGCTTGTCAGAATTACAAAAGTCTGATTGTGTTGAAAAGTATCCCGTCCATTTCATTTGAAGTAGCCATAAGAATTAAGATGATACATTGATGGAATCTATAACGTCCTACCTACTCCACAAATCTGGTCCAGCATTTGTGGAAGAACATTACTCGCTTCGCTGAGTGTTGCGCCAGCCGCCAACAGCTTGCAATTCCAAGCGCGCTCTCACGTTGCGAGCAAGGGGGTGTATAGGAACACGACAAATAGCCTTGCTGTGCGAGGCGGTCGCCTGAAGTTGGGTGGGGGTTGCTGTCGTGTGGTGACGCAAGGTGTTTACGTCGTGCAAGACAAAACGTACGTTTCAGCAGGTTTATCCGCCTGTTCGTCCATCTTTTCACATCGACCCGGCCGCCCGTCTCTCTCGCCTTTATTTCCTTGCATAGCAGTGAGAGGACTCGCCAAGCTTTGTTATCTACACGGTTTGACAATTATTGTTATCCAGGGCCAAATTGCATGGCATACCTTACCCTGCCCATCCCACGTCCCACAATAATCACAACTCCGCATCTCCTTCCCCTTCAGCGCGACTCCATCCCCGGACATCGCCAGCGCTCCTTGCACACTCTGGAAGCGGGAGAAGGCGAACGGAGCCCGCTTACGCCACCATCGTGCGCCCCTGGCCGGAATAGGGCGTTTCGGACTCGGAGAAAGTAGAGTGCGCGTAACCCACCCGCGGCAGTGGAGAAGAGGCAGAAGAACGCCGGAAGTAGTGGAGAGCGGGTGCAGTGTGATGAGCGAGCGGACTTGCCCGAGTGTGCGACGTGACGGTGTGTCAGCGCTTTTGTCTGTCTCGCCCCCGCGCACCTGACGACTCACCCCGCCCTGCACCACTCACCCGCGCAATATGAACTCAACCGCAGCTCCGCAGATGCTTCCCTCCCCCGTATCCCCGTCCTGCCCTCCCCTCTCCCTCTCTCTCCCCTCCACACACTCCTGGTCCTCACTCCCCCCCGAACTCCTGCACCGCATCTTCCGCTTCCTCTCCCCGTCATCCCTCTACGCGACTATCCCGCGCGTATCACGCCACTTCCGCGTTCTCGCTCTCGACGCCGTGCCCGGATGCCGCGGGGGGCTGGTTGGTGTCGACTGCGAAGTCGCCTTCTCGACCGAAGGCGCCACGGGAGGGTGCGTCCTGGCCGTCGAGGACCGGTTTCGCACCACGCAGGCTGGCGGGTGGGCTGGGACGGGTACGGGGCTCCCGCTATGGGCCGCGGCATCCGCCTACGTCCCCCTTCGCCCCGAAACGCTTCTTCTCGGGGGCTGCGACGCTCTGGACACGCACGTGCTGCAAACCCTCGCCTTTGAGTGCCCCTCCGTATTCAAACTGCACCGCGCAGGTCGACTCCGCCTCTGCGTGTCCAAACTCGGGGTCTCGCTGTCCGGCCGCCAACATCGCCCTGAAGACCTTGCCGTCCTGCGCACCCTCGCCACCTACGCGCACACCCACGCTGTCCCCGACATGCACATCGAGCTCCTGGAAGGAACTCTCCCCCTGACCCTCCTCCCGCCAACCATCTCCTTCTCCTCCGTCACCCGCCTCGAAGTTGACGTCCTGGCCCCGATCCTCGACAGCGCCGTCGAAGCCGAGAACCTCGTTGTTCTTCTCGAGCGGTTCCCATCCACTGCCTCCCTCTCGGGGTCGGTGTTCCTGGACGCCTGGGCCGCGGAGTACATTCGGGCCCGGGTTCCCGAGAAGCGCCGCAACGGGGTCACGAGGTTCGATATCATGATGCTGGACGCCGACACGCCCGAGCTGCTTAATGCGGGAGCGCTGTTCCCGAACGTGGAGGTGTTGGGCGAACTGGACTTGGGCGGGGCGAGCGCGATCGAGCCGTTGTTGAACATCGCTACGGCGCGGACGTTGCCGCTCGCCACGCTAAGGACGTTGCATGTGGAAGTGCACGGTGGAACCGACGCCGACTCCCCTCCCGCCGCGACGACCGGCCCCGGCGCCGAGGGAGGGGACCCGCACCCGCTGCTCCCACACCACATCGCCACGCTCTCGCACAACCTGTCCCAAACCTCGCCCCACCTTTCGCGGATCATCCTGTCCTTCCAAATCCAGCACAAAATCTCCGACCTCTCCCCACATCCCCTCACACTCGCCCCGGGGGAACGCGCCGCCCTGTCCATCGCCGACGCGTTCTTCACCTCTCCCCTGCGCGGGTGCGAGTTTGTCCTCGACCGCGTGTTTTACGAGGATGGGTTTTACTGTAAAGGGAGGGAGAGGTTGAGGTTTGGGAGGAATAGGATGCGGCTGGCGAGGCGGGAGGCGGAAAGGTTTGCGGAGGAGGTCAGGAGGGTGGCGAGGGCGAGGGGGGTTAGGGTGGGGTGGACGATGGAGTGAGCGCGGTGGTAGTCCAGTTGGTGGGAGGGATGGTTTGAGTACAGGGAGGAGCAAGGAATAATGTATGGCGACGTTGGATCACGGGTCACCGGTTGCGAGGAGACACGGACGTCTACGCACTTATAGCATGCTCTGTTGAAAATACACACGAGTACACCCCACCATATGATACCGCTCTTGCAGCGTCTTTTTTTTTGCACAAATCGGCCGACAGGCTGGTTATACTAAATACTTTAGACAGAGTATCAGTGTTTTCCACGACAAATATGAGATCCAGGCTCAAAAATTGTATCGAGCCTGGTCACAAAACTTTTCAGCCTCAGAGGATCGCCCTGGACGCAACAACCCCCATCCCGTGACAAATAAAGAGCAAATGTGAGTCGTCTGAGCGTATGCGTTGGTCTCGCTGGATGTGTGTCGCTTGTCAAGGGCGGACTGTTCTCATTTCATCACCAGATGGGGGTCACTCATGGAGATGAGATGTAAATATTGCATGCATTAGTCATTTTGCACAGAATACAGAGCATTGGCGGATGAGAGTGGTGTTTTTTTAGACCCGTTCTTCATAACAAGTCAAATGAAAGGATTTCGCGGTGGACATTGTAGACCATGAAGCACTCAGAAAGGCTCATCACTATGAACATTTCTTAACAATATGTCCCTCCTAGTCCTAATAGCGCTCAGAGGCAGTGTAATAGGCGTGCAACACTGTACTCCAACCAATCTCTACACAGGCGCACACTCAAAAGGGACCACTCTTCACCTCCAGACAGCTCACTCGTGTACCCCATGATAGAATCGTCCTGCCGACCACAAAAATTCTCTCTGATGCTCCCTGAAACAGAAGAAATCGAACTGCCAACGATTAAATACCACCATCCCAGAAAACCATTGTCGGGTCATAGGGATCCAGGGAATTGTGAGCACACATGTTGAGCGATTGCAATCAAGTTTGTTTTGAGGCGGCATGGGGGTTATTGCGTCCAGGGCAATCATCTGAAGTTGACCAGCATCAGTCATGGATGGATGAGCACCCTTGGGTCCTTGAACAGACAATGAGCAGTTCCCAAGAAGCACCCACAAAATAAGATTTTTGGAAAATACTGCATATAATCTATCTAAGAGCACTGATGTCAAGTAAAGTGCGGCCAAGACCATCAGTTTGACCATCACCTTCTAAAACTATATGACAATACATACATTCATGCTACTAACTATGAACTGGCAGCCAAAAGATGATATGTTGTCAGAAAGGTCATGAAACAATGCAAAATCCTGACCAAATAGGGTTTGCAATTTGTTATCATTGGTGTTTTAAAGCTTGCTACTCACATACACAAAGACCTGTCTCTAATTAATGCCTAAGAAGGTAGTTTCTGGCATGTTGTTTATTAAGAACCTGTGAACCTGCATTACAGCTGCATGTTCAATACTTACTGATAGACAGGAAATCTTGCAAAAAAAGAGTAAACACATATTGATAATACAGGGCTTGAGGCAAGGTTGCTGTGGTGGGAAAGATCTAATGTCATCACTGAAACAGAATGAGTGCTTTGGCAGACGGGTGAAGAAACACTCTTATTGCTCACTTCATGAAATTCAATATTTGAGCTCACAAGGGTGTTTCTGACACACAACAACATGTGCAAAGCAAAATATTATTTGTGGGAAGAGCATGTGAATAACTGAATACTGGAGTCCATTGGTGTCAGGCAATGGAACATGTCATGATGTGGCTGATGTCACCAGAAGTTTTGTGATTTGCAGGGACACTTTTCACAAAGCACTTCAGAGTTGAGGCCTTTGTCTAGAAGAACAGTGGCTTTTGCTGAGAAGTGACATGCTTTGTCATGAGATAACTGGCACTCTATTGGAGGTGGGGATTGGGGTGACAAAAAGAGTTGCGACTTGTCGTACTCATCTCACACACCTCATAAAAAAATTCCCGCAGTCTGTACCATTGTGCACGACTTATTTCCAACGTTTTCGTTACAACAAGGAAAACCTCTTTGTTTCAATTGTAGCCGGTCCACACCCATCAATATGATTCGGTCCAAGAACGAAACAAAAGAAAAGGATAAACTACTAGCTTATCAAGCTAGCTCTTTCTACGTGGTCAAATATGATTGATGACCGGCAGAATTTCAACACTGTTTGCTTTGGTGAACGGACCGCAGCTGTGGCGCAGGTCGATCAGTTCGGGATGACATTGAGTCCGCGTCCGCCCACACAAAACACGCATCCACGCACGCCCAACGCAAAGATGCCGCCAAAAACACTCTCTCCCGTCACAGTTGGACCCGCGCGAGGCGACGATGGCGCAGACGAATTCTGGCTGGACTACGCGGTGAAGTTGGCGTGGAGTGCGGTGGGCAGTGAATTCTGTTGTTTGGGCGACGATTTGCGTTGTAACTCTTTCATTTCTTTGCAGAGGAGGGGAGGTCGGCATCCGTTTGGCGCGGTCGTCGTAGCGGAGGACGGGACGGTGTTGAGCACAGGTGGGTGGCGATTGGGGGATTGTCGCGCTGCAGAAAGACGCAACGCGAACTAAATTGGTGATCGTAGGAGAAAACTACTCGGCCCCTCTCCACCTCTCCTCCGGCGCACCCACCCTCGCCAAATCACAGTCGCAAACACCTGCCGTACCGCACCCTCTATCCTCCTCCCTGCGCGACGGCACACCCCTCCCACCCGCGCCACCTCTCCTCGACCCCGCCGCTCTCCCGCGTGACGCAACCCGCCACGCCGAGACCGAAGCCGTGCGGCTCGCCAGCGCCAGGTTCGGTGGGGACCCAACACACCCCGTTCTCCGTTCCGCCACGATGTACGTCAGTGCGGAACCGTGCGCCATGTGTTCGGGCGCGACATACTGGAGCGGAATTGGGAGGGTCGTGTATGGAATCTCGGAGGAGAGGTTGAGGGAGATCACGGGCGCGGAAAATGTGGAGAACGAGACCATGACGGTCGGGTGTAGGATTGTGTTGCAGGGTGGGGCCAAGAAAGTGGAGGTTGTGGGGCCAAAGGTGGTGGAGGGGTGTGAGGACGTGCATGACGGGTTTTGGACGTGAGCGAGCGGGGGAGGTGAATGCGGAGTCTTGGACTTGAAAGAAGGGAGGAGGAACTTGACAGTTGACCAGCAGAACGCCGGAGTGTGTTTTGGTTACGGGTGGACGTGTGGAGGGTGGTGAGAGTAACGTGTGGGTTGCGCCTGGACGTGAAAACGTGACGGAGAGGGGTTACAGCGAGAAGAGAAAAGTAATTTTTGGGGGCGGGGTTGAACGCCAGTAGCATAGAACTGCAGATACATCTGACAGTGTCAAATCACCCGCGGCAGATTTTGCCGACGAGGTGGCAAACACTGCCGTTTCATCGCCTGCATCGCTCTTTTCCAGGGTGTTTTCCCTCTAGATCCCACTTCCGCCCCCTCGCTGGGGAATTTCCATACACTTGCCCGTACCGGCCGTCGACAATGCCCACCCTCGTATCTCTGCCCACCGACATCCTCCTCCAGTGAGTGCCTCATGTCACTGAGGGCGGAGGAAATTGGAGATCTCCGTCCGTCCGGTACGGCCCACGCGATCACAGCCGCGCTCAACGCCGCCGCGACGTTCGGGAGTGTGCGCGTGGGGGGCCTAAGTGTGTCTGTGCTCTTTGCTGCCGAGGTCGGCTTGGAGGCCAGATTGGCGCAGGAGTTGCAGCCCCAGATGCTCGAGTTTCGTTCAGATGTCGAATGCGGTCGGAAGTGGGATTTGATGTCGGTGCTTCAGTTTGAGGTGAGCCTCTCTCCCTTCATTGTGTCAGTGATTCAGTGCCGCATCCATGCAGGAAGAAACGATCCAAAACGATCGACGCACCACACATTCGGGCCATAAACGTGCCCATATCGGCTCTCTACCTCTTCTCCCGCACAATGCAATGACCGACACTAACTGTCGCCCCCAAGTTCAGTTGACGACCATCACATTCATATCCGCTACAATTCACATGCCAATCATTTTCGGTTCCCATCCAGAAAGATGCCGCTATTTTTCTAGCCCATAGCGATCATAGTTATCATTCAGCAGGCAGCCAATTCGGTCATAAGAGCGTACGTCAATCACATATACATTGCTAATTCTTTATAAAAAGTATGATTATAGTTGAAAATGATGTAGAAAGGTACAGTTTCCGCGGCCGGGGAGGTCACGGGTACAGGGTACTTTGTTTTTCGTTGTTGCTACCGCTCACGTTTGGGGAGAGTCTTTTTCGTCATCCGAAACCATAAAGAGCTGCTGGGGCGAAAGAACCGCTCGTCTTCAGAGCAACCGGCATAAGTGGTGGATGCTGAGAGTAGCGTTTGAAGGGACTTCAGAGTGGGGGATGGAATATATCGGCGTCACAGTCTAGAAGTGGTACGACGGGCAGCCAATGTAACTCATAGAGAGATGTTAGTTAGTTAACGATGATACTTTGTTGAATAATGTGAGTGTTGATTGTGTTGAGGAATGTGGCGGCACTTGCTCCGGCACCTTGACTCTTTTCCCTACATCCGTCCAGTCCTCTGCTATTTGGTCATTTGGCCCTGCTCCCTCCCAATCATCCTTCATACCGAATTCACTGTCGCCTGGTGCAATGCTTAACCACCAAGCGCTCCCTCCCGAGATCCTCCTCAGCATCTTCCCGGTCCTCGCCACGCGCAAAGCTTTCTTCACACACGTTCCTCTGGTCTGTCAATTGTTCAAGGACTTGCAGGTGGTCATACTCCGAGGTACGTGCCATGTTCGTGGTGATACGGCGCTGATGCGTCCATCGCTCGGAATGACCGCCCCCTCATACCACCGTCCACCAATTCCAAAGCTACGACGCTCTATGCAACCACCCTGACCCGAACCCCGGCCCCTCGTTCCGTCTCCATCGATGAGCTCTTGGCTGTCGGACAAGACATGATTGCGCCCACCACCGTTGACGATGCCGACCGTTCGCTCGAATCTCTACTCTACGCAAAAATATTTTTCTCGTGTCCCCCACCACCAGAAAGCGCGACGCGTGGTCCTCATACTCACTCAATTGTCGCCTCGCCTACACCTTACACTCTGCGAGGACTTTGACAGAAGCCTTTCACAAGCCATCATGGCAGCCCTTCGTGCCGCTGTGCCTTTCGGAAATGTTTGCGTCGAAACGTTGAGCTTTGTCGCCGAAGCGGGGGGTTCGGCATGGTCAACGAGCTCCTTTCAGGGGGAGCGGGCGGGGTTGCTCAGTGGGACCGGGAGCACGCGACCAGCGTGCGCGAGACAAGTACGAGTACAGGAGAGCCGAGCGAGAGAGCCGAGAGAGGCTACGCCAAGTAACCGGGGAGACGAGCGAGACGAGATTGAGGATCAAAGTCGGAACTTATTTTGTAGCATTTTACAGGAGTTTATAAATCGCCAGATTCTAATTTACGCTTTCCCTCTACGAGGGCGAAGTCCAAATGCTGGGTGAAGCCCAAAAGCTTCCGGTGTTGATGAAGCGCGGTGCCAAAGGAGCTCGGCCACAGCAACCGGCGACGGGGCTCGCCCAAGCCCCTCACACTCCAACCCAAGAAACTGACCTGGTACTAGACGCCGATATTTGGGAAGCGCGGTGTGAAGTCTCTATTGCAAGTTGAGGTGGGGTTTTTGCTTTCTGTCCCATTCTCGTGATCCCTGCAGCTGATCATGAAAATTTTATCTGGCATGCACTGCAAAGAAAGCTTCCAAACCCTAAGCATCCACCATATACACTCCGCGAACGTACCTTTTACAGCATTATACCTCTTCCCGCATGCGCGGCATTTTACGATTGGCCTCAGAGCAGTGTCGGATGGGCCACCAACTTTTAGTGGCCCAGACGCGTGTGTCGCTGTCCATGAGGATCTTGAAATTATGAGCTTGGGATACTTGCATCAATTGACGGGAGAAGCGATCCAGAATTTGACATTTGCGTTGCAAGTGGGTGGGTTTCCAAGGCGTTGTGTGGAGGTCTGGTACAACCCGGTGCACACCGAGTACCCTGACACCGGCCCAGATGAAGCCGAGCCAAACGTTGTGTTGGTATTCAAGGCTCTTCTTATCGACCTGGTTCGCCTGCGCGTGGTATTTCCATATCTTTCTGTGGTCGTGCGAATCGAGGATTTTGAGGTGCACGATGCAGTCAAGAAGATTACGAAGCTTGACGTGGAAATGCGGTCTCTGCAAAAATTGGAAGTAATGCATTTGCACGAGCGCAAGGCTGTACTGCGGTGTGGATTGGAAGGAGGGTTTTGTGTGCCGGATCAGCCTTAGTTCTGTGAGAGCAGGGCCCGGCAAGGACGCTTGCGTCGACTGTTCTCGCGGAAGTGGCAGGGGTTTGTGTCAGTAAGTGAGGTTCCTGAAATAGGTGGTATGAGCGAGCGCGGTACTACCGGGGTAAATGTGTGGGGGAGCTGGAGAAGGTCCGGTGTGTGCCGTGGTGCGAGTGGAGTGACGCGGGGGATTCCGGCAGATCCCACAGAGAGAGAACGCGATGATGATCAAGGGTGCTGCGAGGGCCGAATGGGTTGTCGCGGGAGAGATCCAAAGGGACTGGGGAGAGACCCCGCGAGAGACTAGCTCAGTGGAGAAGCGTAGTGCACTCAGATGTACCAGAGGAGTGTGCAATAGAACTTATGCCGGGGAGTTCAGTCTGATTCTTCTGTCACATGACCACTACGTTACAAGCTTCACTTAAATAGTCCAAAGTCCTATTTCTTATCAAACACGCCGCATTAGTCCTATTTCCATTGATCAAAATGTTCGCTGAGCAGATAAGAGCGTGGGCTGCGTTTGTTGTGGAGCGAAACGGCACAAGCCGTGAGGGTGGTCGACGTCGTCACATGATAAGCGAACTGTCAGGGCAGTGACAGCGCCCCTGACAAATGCATGGAAAATTACGAAGTGCAGTATCACGAATGGGAATATATGGACGAAAAATTCGGAACCTTGGAGCCCTATCTGGTTCTCTAATAGCTCAAAATTTGGCCAAATGTCGGGGAGAATCGTCGCGTACGTCTAACCGCACTAGCTTTCATCTGCTGACAACGATACCACTCCCTGAACGAACACTCCGCCACCTCAATAACGCACATCATAAACCCAGGAATTAGGGCGAGACGGTGGGATGCAAATCTATCGATGACCGGGGGCCCCAGAAGTTCAGGAATCAGAAGACTGGTGACCCCGTGTGGGGTTTGTGGTCGTCTTGAAACGATTAAAGAGCAAGCCACCTCCCGTCACAGAATTAGTCCATCCGGCAGATTCCCATCCGGCAGATTCCCCTCCAATATTCTTGTCACCATTCCCCCAGTCCTCTTCCACCCCGTCCTCTTGGTCTTTTGACGGTACCCTCTCCAAGATATCGCTCCAACCAAAGACTGTTGCCAACTCCAATGTCAACCCTTTCATCGCTTCCCCCGGACATCCTCCTCTATATTTTCACCCACCTCGCAACACGCAAAGCCTTCTTCACACACGTCCCGCTCGTGTGTCGATTGCTCAGAGACGTTCAGCGCGCGATCCTTCAAGGTACGTTCCATTTCCGGGTATTCCACTGTTCTCGATTGAAATCAACTGGCCACATTCACCCGGCCTCATGCCACCGCCCGCCACTTCCGAAGCTACGACGGCCCATGCGTCTGTCGTGATCCACATCGGCGCCTGCCCTCCTTTCGCGATCGCTCGGCACTGGGCTGCCGTACTGCAGGACGTGATTGGGTCTTCGACGTCGGCCTCTATCAATGATGCCGAGCAGGTCGCTCGAATCGCTACTCTAAGAAGGAAAATACTGCGCCTTTCCTCTACTGCCACTAGAATGAGGAAGCGTGACCCATGGTCCGCATACACCCTCATGTGCCGGCTACAGCTACACATTCTGTTGGAGGAGATCCGAGACCTTCATCCCTCTGCCGCGGCACAAGCCATCATGACAGCGTTTCAGGACACTATGCCGTTTGGAAATGTCCGCGTGAGGCTGTTGAGCTTTGACGGGCGCCATTTCGGACAAATTGCATGGGCAGCTGGGGTAGCCAAGGATCTTAACGCCGCGATCATCTCCTTGAGCTTGGAGGCGATGTTTAGAACAGGCGGTGATGTACCGCCTTTATTGCAGTTTGAGGTGGGTCTTTTGCATTCCCAATGCGTTCAGTGCTCAAAGGTGAACATGATTTTGCTGCCGCGCTTTTCTCTGGCGCACTGAAGAAAGAAAGCCTCCAAACCCTGAGCATCCCCCAAATCTACGCCGCAGACATGCCCCTCACAGCATTAAGCCTCTTGATCCCGCATGCGTGGTATCTCTCTACCTCCGCGTCACAGAAGAAAACATCAACGTTCCGCGGCCCTGATGGTCAGGTTGCTTTGCATAGCAACCTAACGACATTGAGTTTGGGATACCTTCACCTTTTAATGCTTGACACGGTGCAAAATTTGGAATTGGCAGTGCAGGGGGGTGGTTTTCCGAGGCTGAGCTTGGTGGAGGTTTACTATTTGCACTGGGATGATGATGACCCTGATGGAGAGTCGGTGTGCAGGACCCTCCTCGTCAACCTCGTCGGACTCCGCGCGGTGTGTCCAAACCTGGCTGTATCCGTCCGTGCCCTGGCCCGGGAGGAGCAGGGATTCGTCAAGAGGTTCCTTGAGCCGGACGTGGAGGGACTTCTTCGAGGACTTGAAGTTAGGCGTTTGGATGAGCCTCAGGTTGCACTGCAGTGTGGATTGGGGGGAGGGTTTTGTATTTGGGACCTGTTTTAGATTGGCTGTTCGTCGGCCGAGGACCCGGGCACCGCAAGCGGGGGGCACTTTTATTTGCCGGTGTGTCGCGGTCTCATAGTGTGTGTATATATGTGTCAGATTGAACTTGTCTGCACGTATGTCATATTTCGCGCAACAAGACAACTTGCAGACCCATAAGATGTGAGAAAGAAGCACCACAAACGCAAATTAGAAAACACAAACAAAACCGAGCCATTCTTCTCGCCACGCCACATTGCGACCTATCATTAATTCCGATTTCAACAGTTCTCGTCTTTAATCACGTGTGCGGCTGCCGTCCTGCATTTCACGAATTGACCGTTCCACATATCAACCCCGGCCCGACCTTCGCTCAACACAGAAAGGATCCATTACAAGTCTAGTCCATATACAGCGTATCCGACGCTTCGACGCTCCCCTCTCCGTAGTTTACCTATTCCGGCACGTACGACACTTCTTGATATTCAGATCACCTCCCATCGACGATTCCACTTTCACAACCGCCGACGTCGGCAGTGTGGGGGTGCACGAACATCCGAAAACGCTGCACCTTGGGTCTCTGAACACGTTGGCGCCAGACGAGGTGCGAAGATTGACACAGGCGGTGCGGGTGGTGCAGGCTCTGGGCCCTCAAAGCGAAATTTCCGTGCAGGGGGTTCCAGAGGGGCTTTTGCGGAATCTCGACGTGAATCGAGCCGTGCCGGATCCGCAGGTTATGCTGCAGTGTGGTTTGGGAACCCGGTGTCCAGTGTGTGGATCGGAAGCACGTCCCTACGTGAAGGAGATACTTCTCATATTCTTCTTATACATCTCATGAAATACAGACTTGCACCGAGATGTCCTATTTACGTAATATCTCGACTCCAACGAACTTTTGGCTGTCCAAACTTCTGAAACATCCTCGTCACCATCCTCCGGCTGTTATCCACCCGCGCGGGTACTTCATTTCCCTCAACTTCGGATGGTTTATGAACACCTCCGCCTCTGGAGCGTGCTCCTCCCACTGGAACCCAAAGGGTCTGTACGAGGGCGCAGTCAGATCGGAAACGTCGAGTGACTTCAGTCTTGGTAATCCTGCCACCGTCGCAGTAAGCGCTGTGGGATCTGTGATTCGGGTGCAACTGCTTCCAAAATGTTCCAGGTTGGGGAATATCTCCGGAAGTCTGCGAAATGTATCGTCTCCCATGCACTCGGACAGGTGGAGGCTTTGGAGTTTAGGGAGACTCGTAGAGTTGCAAGGAGTTCGTTGTCGTCAATATCTTGGTTGTATGGTGATCTCCAACCCTCTGTCTCATAGCGCAGAGAAAAGTGCCGCAGTTCACGGACCTGTCTGAGGTTGAGGACGGTATTCTTGGAGAGTGGGCCACCCAATGGTGTTTACGATCTTCGAGTAAGACCAAATGAAGCGAAAGAAACTGAAGATGGTTCAAAATGATATTCACAAGGGCGTCTCCAAGCCGACCATCTAGCCAAGAGTGGAAAGATAAGTGCCGCGACTGCTCCCACCGAAATTGAGTCAACAGCTCCTCCACTCGATGACCACCAAGAGCAAAATAATGGCGGTGATCTCGTCGCATATCACACATCATGCGAAACGATTGGAGGTTTGTAAAGGTTGTCGCGATGGAAAGCTGGATATTCACGTCGTCTTGAATCTGCTGTATCCAATCATCTGGTGACTGGCGGGGTCGGATCTCAAAACTCTTGACGGATTGCGGGAGAGTTGTTCCAGAAATCATCCACTGTGTCGGATCCGATATTTCGCGTCTCATAACTCCGTAGTCGTAGGTCATTGACAAACGCTTAATGGTGGATGTATGATACAAGATCGAAAAGGGGATCTTCACTCCATCTGCGAAAGTGGATAGTGCCCATCCTTCACAGGGAACACCATGTCCAAATTTCGAAGATTTCTGACGATTGGGACGACATAGTTCACAAATGTCTCCCAGTCCCCACAATGAAAAGTGTCCACGATTTGCAGCGCGGTTCCAGAATTCAAATTTCCTCTCCCGATAGTACCAGCCTCTACCGGAGTGCCAGGGAGCTCTCCGCACAGGATTGCTGCCAGCTGCCGGCACCTGGTTATTGTTGCTTGACGGGATCCGAGCGAGCTCGACGTAGCGTCTCTGAGAATACGTGACTTTTCGCTCGTCAAGACTCGCATCAAGCTCACGGCGAGCACTGGTGCTCCACCTTCGGCTGCATGCAAGTGAAAACATATGACTTATCGAACTAGTCACTGACTTGGCAATCGAGCACTCACCACACCAAGGACATGGATCGAAGGTCACGATCGTCCGTCGATGGACCCACGAATTGATCCAGAATTTCCTGAGGAAGTTTTCCGCCGACACCACGCTCCCAACGGGCGATTTCACGCATGCTGCCAGGATCTCTTTCAACTCCGAACTGCATTGGACTTCATCGACAGATAGACACGCGGAAGCGAATGCTCGAAGAAGATGGCTACTCTCGCATCGCTTCCCCCGGACGTCATCCTCCACATCCTGGTCCGTCTCGCAACGCACAGAGGATTCTTCACGCACGTCCCGCTCGTGTGTCGATCATTCAGGGACCTGTAGCAGGCGATTATCAAAGGTGGTTCGATACTTGATTCTGATACTCTACCAAGCTGACACTGAAACAACTCCTTCTCAAACACAGCCACAACGGCCACCCTTGAGATTCAAATCTACCGTTCGTACTGGGTGGCGCGCCACGTCAATGGCAGCGAGCTCTGGGCAGTGGGGCGGGTCACTACATTGGACAATGTCGCAAGTCGGGACCAGTTGATCCGCTCTTTCCGTAACAAAGGCTTGCGCCTGCTTGCTGCCAAACCACGTGACCCGTGGAGCTCATGCACCTCGTTCTGCCTGTTTCTGAGCGCAGCAGATATCGGCACGCTGCGTCCTTCCGAAACGGCTCACGCCATTGCCACTGCAATGAGCGCTGCGGTGCCCTTTGGAAACATCCGCGTTAGGGAATTGAGCACTCCTGTGGACGTTGGCTCGGATGTCGCAAGGGCGATCGAACTGGCGCGGGAGATGCAGCCACAAATACTCGCGCTAAGAACTGTGGTGGAGTATGGGCAGGAAGGAGATTTGATGTCTGTGTTGCAGTCTGAGGTGAGGCACTCTCCTTTGAGGATGTTGGTCTTCCACCGGCTTGAACATACATATTAAAATCATGCTGTTCACTCTGGCGCAGGATCTGCCCAAGGAGGCCATCGAAATCCTCCGCACACCGCATATCCGTGCCCACGACCTACCCCTCTCAGCAATGTACCTCTTCCCGCAAGTGCGGCATTTCTCGACAACCAGGATCCATGTCGACACACCCACGTTCCGCGCTCCTGATGGCTCCTTTGCGAAGCACGAGCATTTAGAGACGTTGGAACTCGGACGTCTAGACAAACTGGCTCGCAACGCCATACTGAACTTGAATAAGGCCGTCGCAGCGGGCGGGTTCCCTCGGCTGCGTCGTGTCGAGGTGATCTACAAGCACGTACCCGCGGGCATGCAGGACAATGGTGTTGCTATGACGCAGTGCTCAGCCCTCCGAACTTTGTTCCCGCACGTGGCCGTTGTCGTGCGTGTGACAAACGTCAGGTCGCGGGGATTTCCTGGAGGGAAGTTGGTGGTTGATGGGGTTTTGGAGGAACTTGTGAAGAACTTGGAGATGACGCTTCACTTGTCGGACCCGTACGTTACGCTGGAATGTAGCGTGGCTGGAGGGTTTCGTGTCTGGAATCGCTAAAGGTGATGGGGTGCGACGCGTGCTTGTCATTGAGAGGTCAAGAAGATGACTCGGTCCTTTTGTGTTGACTTGCGTTTGTGGAGCGTGTTGCCAATGTCTAATTATTCATTAAATGAATAATTATAAGTTGACTTGTAGTCCGAAATACATTCGTGGCTCATCACAAACACACTGCAGCAGCACAACTTGGGACTCATCCAAACCCCTTCTATCCAATTCTTGAAGCCGGCCTTCCACGTCAGGCTCCACGAACGTCATGACAAAGTCACTCATCTACTCATCTCCTTTGCCCTGGACACGGAGGTGTAATTGACCACAACCCACCTCATTCATTTGACACACCGCACAGACTTCTTCAGTCGCTAATAGTCGCTCGGTGACTAATACCATGATTGTGAATATTCAATTCCGGTACCAATAGTTTTATTTCTTTTGTGAATTTCAGGGTGGCCCCAGGGCAAGAATACATCGCGGGACATCTACAGCGAAACGTTTTGGGAGATTCCGGCCTTCTCCTGGAGATATTTACGAGTGCTATCTACCGGTTGATTTTCGCACTCATATTTAACCGGTACCTCAAATTGGCCAACACGGGCGACGAACGCAAATGGCCTCAGCGGATCCCATCATCGTGCTGAATGTCGGCGGCACAGCATTCTCCACTCGTCTTTCCACGCTAACGTCACACCGCGAGCCGGACTCGGTCTTCCACGCAATGTTCGATCGCGACGCTGGCTGGAAACCGGCGGAGAAGGACGATCAGGGGCGATATTTCTTCGACCGATGCCCGGACATGTTTAAAATCGTCCTGGAGTGGCTGCGAACGGGGGAGCTGGCTGTGCCTGAAGCCACGGGTAGCAACTCCCGCTCCCTCGTCAAGCGAATTTCCGCCGAAGCCCAGTACTTTGGCCTCACCGAGCTCGACGCCCACGTCAAAGCAACGCTGTCTCGGCGGATCGAGACCTTCATCTGCGTCGAGCGCGTGGACGAGTCGGACTTCCCTGGAGACTTTGTGTGGCGATTGACGTGCCCCTTTGACGGCACGACTATTCCAGGCCTCGAAGAGCTTCATGCAGTTCTGGATAGTGGAGTGTTTGACTCCCGCAGGTTACCCGTCGACGCAACCACGGCGAGGTTTGACGGCGCGAAGCCAAATCATTACTTGACGATTTTGAGGGAAATCGAGGAGGGATATGCCTTGGTTGGGGCAGGGCGAATCTCCAGAGGAGGGAAGAGCGCTGTCAGGTCGTTCTTTCGGAAGGTGACGGAACTATAACGTGAGCAATTAGGTGATTGCGCCGGATTGCGTTTGCTTCCAATGTGCTTACCACCGGTGCCAAACGTTTAACCCCGTGGCACGCCTCTCATATCGAGTTCCTCTCGATTCCGCATCCATCAACATCTCCCACAACATCAATTTAAACGTCTCCGTCCAGTTTTAGCGTATAACGGAAGTCTTGATCAATTGACTGCGTGGAACCCCCCCCCGCCCGCCCGCCCAGAGGACAATTCTTCAGCTCGACACTATGAAGAGTTTTTTCTTAATTTGAGACGGTCTATTTTGGACTTTTGGAAGCCATAACACGCATCAATCATCTTGTTCGGTTTGCTCTTGTACGATACCTATTAGTGTCAAATATTGTGGAATAATTTAAAAACCTGGAGCCTCATTGTCACAAAAAGTGTTCATTGTGGGGGGTGTTCAGTTTGCGAGTGACCAGCCGAATCCTCAGCTGCCAACTCACTTTCCATCACATATACAGATGTGTGACAGTACCTGAACGAGTGCAGGGGAGGTTCGGTTTTATAACCAAATGGAAAACTGACACCCCTTTTACTTTTCCCAGGAAATCTACCACCTCTCTCAGCTCCCGTCGAATCGGGGCTCATCGACTTCACCCACGCCGCCGCACCTTCCATCGGTATTCCGCTCAGTTTACTCGATGACGTTGACGACGACCCTCCAATCTCGATTAGCGGTGCGGCGGCGGAGGTGAGTTCAACGAGCGTTGGTTGTCATACCACCGCCCCTCTAGCTCACACGTACACTGACAATGTTGTGTTGTAATGCGATGATGATGTTAGCTAGAACGACAGAACCACCACGCGGCGCAGATCGTTCAACAGCAGAGATTCACACCGCTCTCCGACACACCCCATCTGCACTCACCAACGACACACCATGTGAGTCTGCCCCAAAAGCTTCCGGAACCCAGTGCTGCTAATCCACCTGCACCACACCACCCGGCGTTACCACAAGAGCAACCTGTGCCCCGTGCTGCGAATCCGCCGATTGTTCTTCCTGTGGTGTTTGCGCTCGTATCCAGCCAGGGCGTTCAGCGCGCAGTTGCCCAATATGTCGGATCGTCGACACACCACCACTTCGATACCCACCACATTTCTGATCAACACATTGCAAACCCAGTACAGCCTGACGCCGACGCGGTCGAAGCAGTTCAAGAGCCCGGCCACTCGCATCCTTCGGGCTCCCATTACGGCCTCGCCGAAACCCTCAAGGCTGCCTTCGACACGCTCTGCACCCTCCAGTATGTGCACCTCAGGTCATAGGTCTGAGGGCAGGTCATGATCCATGGTTAATAAACGTGCCTGTAAATTAACCACTACAATACAGAAAACCTCTTGTATATTAACCAAACAAATTATGACATGACCCAGTGCCGGGATCGCTGGGTCTTTTGACTGACAGTGTTCACCATTGCACCTGTACACTCCACATGCACAAAACCGGCACCGTGTGATCAAAGATACAGATTGCAGCGTTCCTCTTGACTGTCAGGATTACCAACGGGTCAATTCTGTGGTCCTTAGGCACGGAGATTTGAGATTGGCGGGAATTTACTGCGTTTCGGGACTTCTGGAGAGCAGAACCGCTATATTCTATTTGCAGGTGAGCTTATTGACAGTGGACAATGCTGTGAGGCACTGGTTTTCACCAATAATGTAGGGCAGTGGGATGGGTTCAAACTCCACTTTCACTGACCTTTCTTCTCCAATTTTGGTGGCAGGACAGGTTCTCAGAGGAGTCGCTTCACCATTGCTGCAGCGTGAAGTGCATCAGCAGGGTGCTGTCGGTGATGGGACGTCCCATTTGTAAGCCAACGCAACTTCCTCGCAAAAAGGGCTGAAGAGGACGATGATCAGCCCATTGGGGACGAAGAAGAAGAAGCTAGTGATCAGGATCAAGAAATTATAGAAGATAGTGTGGTAAGTGGGGCAACAAGGAAAAGAAAGAGGCAGGAAAAGGGGAAAGGGAAGATTGTGGACTTCCATGAGCGACCGGAGTTTGTTGCATTGCACACGAAGGATCCTATCCCCCTGAGCAAAATTGCAATTGAAAACGTTGTTAAGTCTCTCAACGACCTTCATAATCAGCAAGTCGTCTTTGAGCTCCTCCCCAAACAACAAAATCCGTGGAGGAGCATTGAAGGACAAACTTCATGCGTTGACGTTGGGAGAGGTTGAACGGAAGCGGAGAGCGTTTGAGGACCATGGTGCTGGATCTCACCTTGATGGCTATAGTGAGGATGATATTCCTCGTGTTGCAGAGTACTTCTGGAACAGGCAAAACGGTTCTGGCATGCGTGATCGAATGGACTTTCTAGTATCGCACCCATGATCCTCTGGAGTGAATCTGTTCATGAGGTAGACCTCTCTGACCTATCATAAATTGAGTGGAGGAATCAGGGCCCACATCAGTGCTATGTTTTAGTTGCTACCGTGCAGAAGGGGAAGACAAACCAAACTAGCCGCCTGGAAACTGGAGGTTGTGTACGACACATAAAAGTTGAGGTGAGAATTAAAGTCAAGCATTTCATGGTAAACATGACAAAATAACTTTCATTCTTTCTAGTGCTGCCCTGTTGGAGCGTTGGGATTCTACCTCCTTTGGCGGTTCCACGTTGACAAGGAACCATTCCTGCACATGTCGTCCTGAGCTAACTGGTACAACATTGTCCTTGCTAAAGGAGGAAAGGACGGCGTTAACCCTTTTTCTCATGTCCAACATTCTACACAGTTGAAAGCGGTGAACAAAATGCTGGCGGCAGTAGGAATCAACTCCATCAGCAAAACACATGCCCGGCGACATGGACCTGTGCGTCAGCTTGAGCAAATGGCTGGAATAGATGACAACCAAGTTCGCCAGCTTGGGAGGTGGAATGGAGAGCGCATGGAGGGCTCCTCCATGAGCAACATGCCTCGCGCTCCCATACTTGGACTTGCGGGGTTCTCCACAGTTGGAAAGAATTGCTTCTTTTCTCGGAATGTTGTTATCCCTAGCTCTGAGCTCCAATCCGCCATCTTCCCTAAAATTGATGAAGTGTGGGGAGAAGTGACGGCTGGGACGGGCTCGAACAAGGACTTGGCAGCCATTGGCTTCCTGGACCTTCTACAAGGGCTGTGTGTTGTGATATTACAAGATGCAGCTGTTTTGATGGAGAATAGTACTTACAAGGATCATCCAGTGTTCCAGATACCAGTCTTTCATTCAACAGAGTTTAAACTTTTCCGGGAGCAACTAAAGGAGGCAATGTCAGTGGCAGCAGGAGCTCAGACAGTAGTACCAGTTGAATTGGAGCGTGTTGCACCTGATTTAATAGCTGCTATGGGGACTCACCAATGGGAGACCATAAGTGCCGTCCAGAACCTTGTCCACCCCGTGATTCAACACATCGAGTGGTAGGGTGGCTGCCATGGCACGTTCAAATGACTCCCTTGTTGATGCTTTCAACAGAGGAGCCCAGACCTTTGTGGAGTCACTGAAGTCTGCCACATCGGGGGGAAGCAGCACTTCTCACCCTCTTGGACTACAACAGGCCCCGTTGGGTGGTGGAAGCCACTCCTCACTGACGCCCAATCAGAGTGATGTTGTTGAAGTTGAATTGGAAGGTGGGGCTGCTAATGGAGAGCTGGAAATTGCCCCGTCAGGTTTCAGGTGGCCTGCTGAAAATGCAATACCAACGTACTCACTCAGTCCCGCCATTCAGAAGGTTCCTGATGCATGGCAAGATTACGCCGAAGGTTATGCAGGTGGCCCGCCTGTCAAGGAGATGGAGGAGAGATTTGGAGCAAAAGTGGAGAAAGGAGCCACGTGACACTCAACTTTTTCGCCGGAGAAACGCAATCTACACTGCGATTACCACCCTAAAAGTGATTAAGGGAAGCGTCGAAGCTGCGGTGCTGGCGCTGGAGGGGAGGAGAGTGTCAGAGAAGTGGTCATTGGATGAGTTGCAGAAGATCCTGCTCGCAGAGCGGAACCAGTGATTGGTACAGGGAGAGTGAAATTTCGTTGACGTTTGTTTTCATTGCAATATATTTTGTGTGTTTCATTGGTTTCTGCAGCCCCTGTATCAGGAGCGAGTGCAAGAAAGTGGTGCGAGGGTGGTTTTGAAACGGAGGACCCCATTGCAAACCAAGGCAACAATGATTAGTCTGATGAAAGAAATGACCCAAAAAAACGTTGTACTCACTGTTTTGGCATGTTCTGGAGGACGCCATGCCTTTGATTTCATTGTCATCTTTTCCGGTCTCCTCGTTGGTAGACGAGACCTGGAGATAAGAATCGAAAATTTCAAATCCACTATTAGTACCACAAGAGTTGATCGCGACCGTTCGCGCGTCTGCAGTGATCGTGAAGCGTGCAGAATACGTTCTGCCAAGTTCACTCACTTGTTCGGGCACGCATTCCGCACAAGACGTAGCGTCCATCAGAAGTCAAGTTTCAGTACAGATAATAAATGATTGCGAGCCACGGGCGCGGACGAAATCCCTGTCGATGGGGGTGGGGACGTTCCCAAACCATCCAGTGCCGAAAAATCCGGCCTACAAGGCCGACACACAGTGTACCGGGGGCGGCGACAACGCGAAAAATGTGTAGAGGTATGGCGCGTGCGGGAGAGGGGGTTTGGAGCCATTCGGAGGGGAAAATCTCAGGAGAGAGGTATTTGAACGTGGGTGATAAGTGTGCGAATCATATCTGCTGACCTGGGTCATGACCTTACTACTTTTGGGTTAAAGACAGTCCCAGTCCCACTGATGCAGCCAACACCACCTGCACCTGCTGCCAGTCGTCGTTCTTCCGGTGCAGCACTGAGCTTCGGCCCCCATCGACCTCCTCCAAAAGACGACGCTTGGGTGAAGGTGTGCGTGTGCATGCGACGGCGAGTCCTGCACCGTTCAACGATCAAGAAGCGCCAGCGCCCAAGATTCCAGGCGTGCGCAAGGACCGGTACGTCTAGTGGGCGTGGCAGTTGGTCGCCGTGATGACAAAAGAGGAGGATCGGAGTTGAGCCGACAGGTGGAAGCCATTGACGCCGTTGCCGAAGTGACCGCAGAGATGGATTTATTGATGGAAGAGTGGCTACGCCAGGCGGCTGTGCGTTCCGGTGGGGGCCGGAGCAACAATGGTTTAAGAAGGGTCGACCCGGTACTCAGTAGCAACAACGGAGAAGGGACGTCGGAGGCAGGTCAGAGAATGCGGGCGGAGACGAGTGTGGGGAGGGTTCAGACAACGTTTTCTTCCCTCGGTGTTCCTCGTGACGTCCGAGGGAGCAGCAGCGTTCTTAGTACCGGGAAGCGAAACTCGCCTGCGAGCACAAACGGGAACTTGCAAGCGTCGCGACCGCAGCGCCAGACTGACAAGCGTAGCGAAGTTGTCGGCCGGCGTCTTCTTTACCTTCGGTGGAGCATAATGGGGCGGGGACTTACCGCCAACAGAGTGGACGTGGTTACGCCCGCGATTTCGTATTTACCGGATAAGACGGTACGATACTCCGCGCCAGAACGCCAGCCAGCTGGCGCGGTAGTTACTCACGACGCCGGTAGTCAAGCTACTGGAAAGACCGATGTTTTGACGACTGGTACCATGCAGACAATCCGAGGAAGTCCTGTGCGATCTCCCGCAGTACGTAAGAGGTTCGATGTCGTGGTGGAGCTCGACTTCTCGCCAGTGAAGAACGAAAATTATTCCCATGGGGAGTGACTGAAATGATCTTTGTCTTGGAGCTTTCAACTATTTATATGCGTATTACATCGTTCTTAAGCCCTATCGGCATTGCACTAAATATTCGTGGCAGAATAGGGTGTGTGGCTGTATCTTCGATGTGACGATTCCTCGCGAACATCCAAACTCGCTCACCATCCACCCAGTCGGCTTCGATGCGCCTAGGCCTCTTCGACAGTCGAGTTTTGACACAACGCGTGGATCCTGGTTCCCTTCTTCCTCACATCGCAGCCAGCTTCACAGGTATTTTATGAAAGCAGGATACCTCTCCCATCACCGGCAAGTGTCACTGGATCGTTAAGAAAGATGTGCCGATGATGATGTCGCGAGATGCTGAGGTTCACGCGACTGTGCCGCCTGGATCGCCAGTTGGAAGTCCAGAAAGCCCTGGTCACGATAGTGCCGGAAGCCCGGAAGGCGAATCGCCAGTCCATTCTGATTCAAGCCCAGAGCGCCATCTCATTCGAGACCTGTGCGTCCAGATTGCTGAGCTCCGACTGGACCTGGCCCTTCAGCGCGCCAACGACACGTCGGGTCCACCCCCTTCTCAGAAGGACGCGTCGAGGAGACGAGTTCCATCAACAAAGGCTCAACTGATGTACAGCAGCGCATCTGGAGCCGCTGCGACTGGTATGGTTTCCATACAGAAGGTTTCGAAAAAGGAGTCGGACTCACGACTGGTCGCGGAGGACGCGGCGGCGATATACAGGAGCTGGGCGTACGTGGAACGAGAACGCGCTATACGTCTGCAAGAGTCGGATGAAGACAGGGCTGTTGTCTTGGAGGACGAGCTTTCGTGGTCGAAACATGCAATTGCTGAATTGCAGAGAACTCTGCAGGCGGCAGAACTCAGATTTCAAGGGGAGAGGGAGTATTACAGTGGAGAGCTGGTCATGTCCTTCGAGGAGCGGATCGCGGTGGAAAAGGATATTACACTTCTCGAAGAGTCTCTTCGGGCTTCAATCACGCAAGTGAATGAACAGTGACGTCATCAGCCTTATTATTCGGGAACTGCAGCGTTGTGGCACAGAGATTGAGGAACGCGCCGCGGACAAGTTGGAGATTCAAGCACTCCGAATAGAGGTGGAGACTTTGCGGACACGAAACGCGGAAAATGAAGGTGAGACTTCTAAGGAACTCAGATCGTAGGATATTGTCGCCAATGTTTACTGCTTCTGTGCGATATACAGTCCAGGCGGATCGCGACTTGAACGAAGCCAAACACGCCGCGCAACTTCGAATTTCAGACCTCACGCGCCTACTGGATGAATCGCAACGAAGAGAAGCTCTTGTTGCAGAGGAGGTGCGCGATATTCGGACAGACCGAGGCCGACTTCTTTTGGAAAGGGATCAGGCAGTCGCTACCGCCGTCGACCTTTCACAGAAACTCGCGCTCAGTGAAAGTCTCTGCAAGCGACTTCAATCGGATCTGAACGAATGCAAGCGAAGAGCGGACATTGCTTCGGAAATCGAGGTCCGGACTGACGAAGCAATCAAAGAAGCGAAGCAGGTTCTCGCAAGGTCCCGTCCAGCGTCGTCGGTTACGCGTAGTGAAGCTCCAAGCGCAGCGACTCAAGCTGCATGGCGAGAGCAGGGAATGCTTTCAGCGGGAACGAAACTGACCGAGGTTGCTGATGTGACTGAACATCCCGGCCAGTGATCGGGTGTTGTACTGTGTTACTGAAAGGACTGCTCATCAGGGGCGCACTTTCCACTGCGCTTATGACTGGCGTACTTTGCGTAGCTTAGCATGAGATTTGAAGTGCTGTATATACTGTCTTCTATTTGGTGAAATATTCAATAAGTAGGGGTTGTCGCAGGAGATGAAAGGGGGAAACTGTTTTCGTTTGAATCCTGGAGTGATGCAAACACACATGCAATCTTGCTCTCCGTACAATTATAGCGGGATCTCTCGCCATCCAGACGGCGCTTTTTTTAGGGTTTCAGGTCTGGTTCCCTAAAATTTTCACCCAACTAAACCTAAAGCTGCTTCTCGTTTGAGCTAGATCGCTCTCGCTGCGGAATCGAGTCGAAAGCAAAGTCCAACGATCCCAGGAAGAACTGGTCCGGAGACTTGTGGAACGGAACTGTCTGAGGGATTGATCGGACATACTGTGCGCCACTGAAACGGAGGCGTGATGCGTACGGAACGACAGCGACACTCTACTCGGATAGCTGCAGCTGCTGTGCTGGTCGCCCTTCTGGTGACCCTCGTTTCGTCAACCGCGACCCTGGTAAAACCGCCGTGCCCAGTAAAGAGCTATGACCCGAACCAGGATTATTTCCTAAACAAGACAATGCCCTGTAAGAGCGACGATGTTCACAGTCTCTCCTTCAGTTTCGTGGAAATCCAATTTCTTCTTGGCATCCCTGTCCCAGTGTCGTCGTCCTATTGGACTATTCAATATTACAAAAACTACAAGGTGTTGAAGAATACCGCGGCCAACCAAACATATGTGTTATGTGAGCTCTCGTCTTTCAGCATCGATTTAAATGTCCCCTCACATCATAGAATCATGGACAGACATGTGCAACACCCCTGTTCCCAATGTCACTTTGTACCCCGGTGCCGGACTCTTCGAGATTCCATCATTTTTGATTGGAACCAGTAGTCGAACAATCCCGCGATATCTCGAGGTTTGTTTACTCCTCCTGCTTGAGTTCCGAGACCCACCCTTCAAAATTTGATTCTTGAACAGCGACTCGGCCTGCGGGAACAGATTCACCACGTCCCCGACCTTGATTTGATAACCTCACCTTGTTTACTTGAACTTGCGAACGAGGGTTTCACGACGGGATTGCCTGCTGGTTGGACAACTGCTGGTGTGGACGTCGTCTTTGGCAGGGACCCGAACGCCCCAAAAGAGACCTCCGCTGTGCTCCCTACAGGATCAGTTATGGTATGTTTCGGTGGCCGACTCCCCGGGAGTTTCGTATGTACAAACTCATGCTCTTCACGCTCGCCATATTTGTTTTCAGGTTTCCGCCGTGGTGGAGGACAACCTGCTAGCCAAGTTCGAGTGGATCAAGTTTATCTCGGCGTGGTTTAATCTGGAGAGTCTTGCGTCTCAGATGTTCTCCGATGTTGTGAACACTTAGTGAGTGCACTCGTATATTTCTCATCGTCGACTCACGAAACGATAACCCCTCGACCGTTGCCAACCAGTACGTGTAACTGGGTCACACTCGATGAAGTAACGACTAATTTTACGGCCATCAGGAGACCTGTCGTTGCGTGGGTTGGACCTGTTGGGGATGGAACCTTTGTTACATCGAACTACACTTACAAGTCCAAAGTCATCACCGATTCAGGTGAGTTTGAGGCACTGCTTTTTATCGACTGCATGTCAATTTTCTTTGGCGGGTGTCTAGGTGGAAAGCCCATAGTGTTTCCCAACCCTGTCAACCTATCCACCGTTCAGGCACAGCTTCTCCAAGCTGATGTTCTCATTGATGAATCCACTTCCCTGAAATCTCTCTCGGAAATCGCCTTTAGCTACGGACTGGATGCGAGTCAAGCAAACGCGACCTTCTGGGAGTACGGTAAAACGTACCCATTCCTGTACAACCGACGCGTGTACCAAGTCGACAAAGTGTTGAGTATCAAGGGGCAGACCGACGGTAAATTTCTCTTTAGAACATTCTAGCTATCCCGGAGCCTCATCAAATCCTTCCTTCGTTGCCATGTTTCATAGACTTTGACCAATCTTTCTGGGCAATGCCTGATTATGTTCAAGAAGACTTAATGAACATTCTTTTTCCATACATCAACCCAGCGTGGATATTAATTTGGCTCCGCAACGTAACTGCAGCTGGTGAGTGATGCGGTAGAGCCATATTTTTAATGTCACCCATTCATGCCCATTCATGATACTTACTTCCACCTTCATTAGGCAAAGATGTGGTTTATGTCTCTTCGACCCAATGTCCTGAAGGCAATGCGTCATCTCCCTTCGCTTCGACATATTACGGTTCCCGACCAGCGTGCCATACTCCGACCCTCTCTGCTCTCCAAGCAAACAACGCAGCAATGGTTCGGGGACAGTCGGACGTGTCTGTGTCGTCTGCTGCCCCAAGCAGCTCTTCGGGCGGCGGCGGCGGTTTCAACTTTACCGCGTTGATCGCCGCTCTTGCCACCATTGTCGCGCTCGGCGTGATCACAGGGGCAGCGTTCCGATTCGTGCGACAACAGAATCGCGATCGATCGTATTTGGAGAAGCGTGGAATCAATTTGGGACCCATTGCAATCAGCGAAGGACCTGGAGGTGCGGCGTTCACGGTGGAGGCGCACCCAGTAGCACCTGTGAGCGGTGGTGCGTGGACAAAGATGGAAGACGAGGCGGATGTGACGGATCAGCGGTCTGGCGGTGTCTAGATGGGTTGGGGGTGTTCATTTGGCATTTCTAACTGCATGGTGGATCTCATTTCCCCCAACACAGAAGTACTTTTATATCAGTTTTTTACCTTGCTAGTGTTGCTAGTGTGTTCGATAAGTGCACAATTTTGCGGACATTAAAGTCGAGCCTCACGCGTACTCGCCCCCGAATCTTTCTGAACGAACGTCGAATGAGGGAACGTTACTTTCGCTGTGGTAATAGGCTGTTCGGAGAAGTTGAAATTACACCAAGGAGCTACCGCGCCGTCATCGGATTCCCTGTTGTTCAAACAATGGGAACTAAAAGCCAAGGTTTTGTATTCGATCCCCCCAATAACAACTAGAGTAACGATCTCAATGATGGATACATTGTATTAACACGTGTACGACCGTTCCTGCAAGTTAGATTATGAGCGACCAGTGGCTAACTATCCATCTCCTCGGGGTGGCTCACCATTCGCGGAGCTTCGTACAGTTAACACCAGTGGAATCAGTGGGGCTCCTCTCGGATACGGCGGCAAGGTCTTTTCCACTGTCAATCTTCACGAAAACCCGTGACGACGAAACTATCTTGGAGCTTGAAATAAAGCTCAGTTCTTCGATGGTACCAATAAGTTTGACGGCGGGTCGCGGGTTCCACTGCGTAGTTGGTGAAGTCGGGGAAAGGTCAAACATCAGAAACGGGACATTTCGTCCCCAACAAACAGAAGTCCAAGTTCCTGGCCAAGGCGATCTCAGAAGCCACCAACAAATCACTCACGTTGGCCAGTGGATCCTCACCAGTTGATACGTATGCGTCGTGGAGTGCCTTGAGAAGAGTGGGTATCTCCGGCGTCCACTGTGCCACCTGTCAAAAATAATGCGTCAGTATGTGCGTGCGCCATTACAAAGCGTCAAGTGATCTCATCCCCCTACACCCACAAAATTACTCACCTTGCTCAGTGGCTCTACGGCCTCTAACTTGGGGGATGTTACGAGTTTCATCCTGGAAATAAGGACCATTTCAGTGGAGATGGCGGCACGAGGGGTACACTATGCAGTTGGTGCAGGGGTTAAACTTTCATCAGAATCATGTCCACCCATCGTGCGCAACGACAGGCGTCTGTGCTGTTCGCTAAAGTGATTATCTAATCCCCGACCCCCGCGAAATCACTCACCTTGTTCAGTCGTTCCTCGTTGACATCTTCCTAGACTGCTCCGACATGTTTTGGCGTCACGGAAGACTATTGTGCAACCTGTCAAAATGTGGTAATGCGTCAGTGAGAACTCATCGCCGTATCACCATTCCCCGAACCCCGCTGACTTACTCACCGTGCACAATGATTCCTCAGCCTCTTCTTCCTCTGCTTCCATAATCGCACCTAACGGCATCGTTGGAGTGGCATTGAGGGTGGCCTTGGATTCGTTCGCAAGGTTAAGTTCCTACGCGTGATCGAAAGCACGTCAATAATTGATGATGTCGCGAAAACAAAGTAGGAGATAAACGCGTACCTTGGCTTTTTGAAAGAATGGATTGGCCGGTGCTGATGCTGCCCGTGCCTGAGATCAACGCGAAGAGGTCAGCATCATGCACCAACTCACCAAAACAAGTTCGCCCACCACAGGAACTCACCCGAAACCTCATTGGTGTCGTTTCTTGTCCCACGTCCGCAACGCTTCCTCCTACAGACACCTCAGTCTTATCGCCCAACGACATCATTGGCTCTGCCTGCTTCCCCCATACAAAGTCCACGGCGACTGTTGCGGTCTCCTATTTCGAAGAAAACAAGAGCCGATGAGTATCAATTCAGTGCGGAGACACATTGGATCTTACCTTCTCCTTGAAAATCTCACTGATGAGCTTCAGCTCTTCTTTGCACTCGAGCATTACGTCCATCAGGGTCGCGGCCCGGGAACACTTCTTCTACGGCAAGAGCGCCTGGTAAAAAGCACCTCAATTGAGAAAAAAAGGCTAAGTCCTAGAAGAACAAGAGGATGACTCACAATGATATACTCCCTTTCCGCAGTGTCATCTTCTACTGCTTGCTCGGAAGGTTGGCCGGCAGGTGTCTGATTGCTCTTCCTCCAAGGAAGCAAGGAAGGCGGGCAAATCCAAGCTTGAGGCAGTCTGCGGCTGCGCGGAATGGGGCGCGCCTTGGCTTGGCGGTCGATGGAGTGGTCGAGTCCGCTGGTTGAGCGGGAACCGAGTTAGAAGGTCCTTTACGCGAGAAAGCTTTCTTGAATGGGGCAACGAGACCACCGAAGACAGGCATCGTAGTTGTGGGAGGAATCTTTGATGTCTTGAAACGCGTGTACCGAGGCAGATGAGGCATTTGGAGATCATCTACAAAATCGAAAGTCCGTCAGCGAACTCCAATCCATCATCGCGACTCCATCAAACGAGCTCACGATTGATGATAATACTTCTTGAGAGAGCGATCGTTGAAGATCCAGTGGCGCGATGAGTCGAGAAGGACAAAGGAGAGCAGTCAGACACAATAACGACGATCGCCGTGCTTCAAAGGGATGAAATCGGGGATGGAGATGATTGCTGGACTCACGTAGATAGCTCTCGGCGATGGTTTGCGCGAATGGATCAATGTGAATTCGATGTCGAAGATGGCTGAATCTTTGATAGATGCGTTCGGATGGAATCCTGGTGAGTGGTGACCAAAGGCTCCAATATCAGGGAGTTCCAAGAATTCTCCGATAAATCACATCCTGCCACACAAAAATTCCAATTTGATTCTTGCGATAGAGAGAGATTTGAGGAAGCTCATATTCCATGCTGGACGAGAGCGGAGTGACCGACCGAGTTAACAACCCATGTTTCGAAAAAAAATGGACCAGAATGTCGCAACGGCATAGCTAATGGGCATAGAGTTCGCAACACAGGTAGACGGCTTGAACACGCCCAGAACCTCGATAAAGAGATTTCAGACCGGCAAACAATACGCGTTCGTCGCGATCGTTACAGATTTGCCATCTGAAGCGATGCATTCGGATGGGAGAGAGTGCCAGTTCCGAAAAGTTTGTTCGATGTCGCCAGGCAACTTGTGGCGCCCGAGGTTTGGAGATTGCGGGAGCCGTATGCCGTTGTGAGTATTTTCGGTGGCATTGGTGCGTTCTGGAGCCAAGAAAGAAACAAGAATAACGCTTTTCGAACATGGCACATGGCGGATAAATTTATCCGATCTTACCCCCAACAAAAACTTTGGAAACCGCGTTCTCCCACACTCGAGGATTGGGGCACAAGAAATTCCAGGGTTGCAGTCCTCGCAGAGACTTCCCAGACGAGAAGTCCTCGAAATCGCCTTCGACTCGAGACATGCCTGGTCGTGCGTGATGCTTTCCATCAGTCAACGTGCTTATGTCCGCACCGACCTTCAAATGAAGCCCTGGAGCGACGGCTTGCGTGGCGCCTGCCTTCCGCCTGCGGCAGCACAACAAACCCTCCCTGTGTTGTTCCGAGAATGAAGCCAAACATACCCATGCGACCTCATCGAAAGGGCATTTGTACCTCTTTGGCGGTACCGAGGATTAAAGTTTAAGACGTCAGGCATCGCCACAGGAGTCGGGAGATGTCCGCCTATATGAACCCGGCGCCAACCGCACCCTCCACCTGCACAAGCCTCCACCATGCGTCTTACCACTGCCATCACCTTCCTCGCCGTCATCGCCACCACAGTGGCCGGACACGACTTCCCAAGTCTCGACGAGGCCCTCAGCACCACGATGGACATCGCGACTATTGCGCCAGTGTTTGATTTCGACAAGGACGGGTGCCTCCCGAGTGCAGCTATCAGCAGAGCGGGAGCGCAGAATGGAGGGTTGAAGACGACGGGCTCACTTGGTGGGGGGTGCAGAAAGTGAGTGCTGGTGGGCTTGGACACAATGAGGAGAGATCATTGATAATTGTCGGATCGGTTGTATCGCCACCAGATCTGACTTTATGGCGTACTCCAACACCTATCACCGAGCAACCTGCGCGGATTCCGAGGGCAAGAAGTACTGTGCTCACTTCTACAGCCTTTACTTCCAGAAGGTGAGAATAAAGAACGTCGTGAACCCAACTACCACTGCATGATCACGCATGAACAATATCCCTCACCAGGACCAAGTCATCGCCGGCCTCGACAGCTTCGGGCACCGGCACGACATCGAATCCGTCTCCATCTGGACAACCAACGGTGCCATAACGCACGTCGGGGCGAGCGCGCACGGGGATATGAACACCCGTGCTTTTTCCGACATCGACAAACAAGACGGCCACGCCAAAATCGTGTACCACAAGGACGGGATCCAGACGCACGCGTTCCGGTTCTCCAAAAGCGGGGAGAAGGCCGAGAACAGCTACGACACATTCGTGACACCGCCGATCGTGGATTGGGATCGCATGGTGGGAGATGGGTTGGACAATGCGGCTATGAGGGATAAGTTGAATGGGTTTAATTTCGGGAGTGCGCATTTCCCGATCTTGGATGGGGATTTCTTGAGGAATGTGAATGATGCAAAGCCCGAGGGGTACCCTACGTTTACTTCGCTGACTGCTTGAGTGAGCTTTTGTTTCCATGGCCGGCTCGGGACGCTCGAAATTCTGAACCGCATCTGGAATCTATTTTATTGTTTATTTATTTGGCTACGCATACGAACGGTGTGCGACGGGCGGCCGGTACCGCCATTGGATGAATTACATACTCTTCTTACGTTGCTCCTAATCCTACTTCAAATGGTGCAGACGACCTGACTCGGAGCTCTGAGCGTTTTGAGTTGTGCCGAGACTGGTCCGGCCTACGAAGGACGGCTTGTCCCGCTTCAGATCAACGCAACATTCAAGCATCCGCACTTCTCCACACCAACGATGGAACTAACTAACTCATCTTGCAATCCTCTATCTGCATCCCACGCCAGAAAACCTGAATTCATCCATCTATGCGTCCCTTCCGGCTCGTCCCTTCCCGCGTGGCCCAAAAACCTCTTTGTTATTGACGTTGTCAACATCGATCTTGACTCAACATCGAGCCCGGGAACAACGATCGCTGCTCGTGGTGGAGGAAGGCGGACTCGAACGGTGTTGCGCCCCGGGACGATGGAGGACTGGGCCTGCAGGTAAAAGCGAACTCTATCGTTTTGGCAAGATAGGTTCCTACAGACTTCCGCCGCTCAGCCGTGCCATCAACACAACCACTGACTCTCGATGGGTACGACACAGCTTCGTTTTCCAGTGGTCGTTCTGGTGACCTTGATACCGGACCTGCAGGTCTTTCCCGTCTCGCTCCGGGCGCTCAGCGTGATGGTAGTTGGCTTTAGCATGCTGTCCGCTCTGGCAGTGTTTGTTTCAAATAACTATGCCTGTAACCCTGTCGCTGGGTGAGTGTCGATCCTGTTTCACTGGTGCGATTCCTTCATGTCGAACCTGCATTCCCCTGTGCGTTTCTTCTAGGATTGGATGCACGCTCTTCCTGATCGGAAATCTCGGGAAATGGCTCACCTACGCACTTAGGATCTGGATGTTGACCTACAGGCGAAACATCGTGCTCCTCGTCTTGATGGGAACTTCGATCCTCCTAACGACAGCTTCGTTTCAATGGTACGTGCCTGCATAGGACTGTTTACTGTACATGTGGGTCGAGACGTGAACCCCATTCACATCAGGTCGTGTTCCTCACTCACCACAATCCGCGTCGCCCCGCAAATATGCGCGCCCCTTGACAACCCGTTCACAGACCGGCTCTCGTCAGGGACCAAAACAGTGGCTTCATATTGAACCCATCTGAAAACACGCGGCTTCGTGCATCTCTTCGCGAGTAGCATTCCGGTGATGCTATAAGATGGCATCTAGTGTATGCTCCAAGGATTGGCAACTGTGAGTACCGAAGTTGACTGATGTAACAACGTGTCACAATTCCTAATTACACATCTTTTGTTCGTACTCATTTTCTCCACCAAGTCCTCCTCTGCCGCCAACTCCGACCCCCTCCTATTTTTTGCGTTCGTCTATGGTGGCCAGATCCTGTCCGAACTCATCTACTGCATATACATGACCTTGTTTGCCGCTGATTTGCATCACATCGAGCAGCAGGAGCTGCAACTCGCAGCTGCCACTGTGGTTTTACCCACACCGTCGGCAGAGTATTTACGTGAGCGATACGAAATCGGCAGGTTGTGGGAGCCCGAACACCAATTTTATCTCGCCACACGGACTTTCATCACGTCACCCAAACGTGCACGCATGGGAGTGTGCATCCAAAAACGCATGCATATTCGTGTAATTGCTTTTCCTGTACATTATTGCATAATTATGTCATTGTACAGTATCAATTTAAATCTTCTCATTCACACCATCGCGTTTGGTTTTTGGGGATCCATTGCATGGTGGAAAGGTTCAGGTTGCAGCGCTTTGCATGAGTTACACTCTACGTCATGGAAACCACGAAGTTTTCTCAACGCTGCTGAACTGAGAGGATCGCTCATTTGTCAAAAAATAGTAATCCAATTGAATTTCCGGACTCGAGAAAAGAGAGGAACGGCTAAATATCTCCTTCGCCGGGATAACAACTCCAGTTACCCATTTTGCTGTACGCCGAAGGTAACCTGCACCCTTGGCAGAACCTTTCCTTTATCCTTTGCCCTGCGCTTCCGTGTCCCTGTTGTGAGAGAACGCCGAGCCTCCGCCATCGACCGACGTCCCTTTCCACGGATGTCGGATTCAAACGCGGTTTCGTCAGGGGACAACGCCGGATTAGGATTGCAGGTCATCGCGAACTCGATCGTTTTGGCCAGGTACGTTGTCTCATTCGGATCAGGCATCGTGGTTCGACTGTCCCTGGCTCACCCTCTCCCTCCCATCCACCAACAAACGCGTGACTCAGCTTCGTCTCGCAGGTAGTTATTCTCGTCACCTTCATACCCGACCTCCAGGTCTTCCCCACCTCGCTCAGAGTGCTGAGTCTCGTCACCGTGGGCTTCAGCATGCTCTCCCCCCTTGCAGTCTTCTTGTCCAACAACGTGGCATGTAACCCAGCAACGGGGTGAGTCGTCCGTCTGTGCTATGTGCCATCTCCGATGCTGTAAGCTGATACTTTCGTCCAGAATTGGATGCACGCTGTACCTCATCGGGAGCCTCGGGAAATGGTTAACATATGCCCTGCGAATATGGTTGCTGAACTACAAGCGAAACCTTTTGCTTCTTGCGCTTATGGTTACAGCGATTCTCATAGCAGGATCGTCGTTCCAATGGTACGTTGTCCCTTCCTTTCGCGACATGCCTGTATACAAAAGGCACTCAGCATTACAGTAGCACCACAAACTCCACTCAGAGCACGAGGGTTTTGGCGACGTTGCGGCTATTTGCGAGTAGCCTTCTCGTGATGCTGTGGGATCTCATTCAATACGGGCTCCGAAGAACAGTGAGTGCCGTTCGTCTGAGCTTATTTTTTTGTTGTTGTTGTGACATCATATCATTTTACCCTCATTTACGGAAGATCTCAGACAACCCCTTCACATTCTTTTCCTTCGTCTACGGTGGTCAAATCCTCGGAGACATCATCTACTGTGGGTACATGCGCAGGTTCGCCAATGATCTGCATCGAAGCGAGCGGATGCACGTCACACCACCGGTACAACATTCCCCGCTCTCGATGCGCCACCCGCGGCAACGAGATGAAATCGGGGTAGCGGGGCCGGACTATGTCCCAATGGATGGAAACAGGTCACCATCAAGTACGCAATACTATCCATCGAACGGGAGGCCGAGCCCTGCTGAAATTCCAGCGCCGTTTCCCAACCTGGAACTGCATGGACACAAATACTGAACTTTGAGTTGACCAGTCGTGACATAGTACTTTGGAGCAGTGTACCTCACCTAAAAATACTTCTAATTGGCGCTCCGTCTTGGTGCAGGTGTATATATTTATGCAATGTACAGTCATTATCACTTCAAGTCTTGATGTACATTTTCATTTCGAATCTGCCGCGTACCGTATACAGCTTCTCTTGAGGCTGAATTGTTCGTCTCTTGCATTTCCGCAACATATCATTAATGTCAGACGCAATGACAGTGTAGTTTTGCCTGGGCTTGTTCTTCGTCCGTACGTAAAGCAGAACGTAAGCCCTCACATTTTTGCCTGCGGTGCATCAAAACACAAAGCCCCTCGACCTCCCTCATCGACAAAGGTCATCACTCATTTTTGCACAACGCAGGAACAGAAATCTTAATGAGCATCGCCAATGTCTGCGCCCACAAAATGCGAATATAAACCCTGACTCGGCATTCATCTCACAAGACCAGCTTCGAAGCCTCCAAAATGCATCTCGTCGCATCAATTCTTATCCTGACGTCTGCAGTCGCCACCGCCGTCCTCGCGGACGACTTCCCGAGCATTCCTGAGGCTCTCAACCCGACCATGGATATCGTGAGCATATCGCCCGCGTTCGACTTTGATCACGATGGGTGCCTCCCCAGCGCGGCGATGAGTGTTACCGGAGTGCAGAATGGAAGGTTGAATCCATCGGGAGCGCTTGGGGGTGGATGTAGACGGTGAGTCGGTCACTTCCGTTTTTTCCGCAATTGATGCTGACGAGTAATTGGCTGTGCAACGAAGGGCCGACTTCTTGGCTTATTCCAACACCTATCACCGAGCAGCATGCATGGACAACTTCTGCGCCCACTTTTACTGTCTTTACTTCCTGAAGGTGAGCGATCGATATCCAGTGAAGAAGTCAACCGCTGCGGAAGAAATTTCAGCCCACTTCTCGACTAGGATCAAGCAGTGGCTGGAGCCGTTGATGCCTTCGGACACCGCCATGACATCGAATTCGCAGCCATCTGGACCACCGACGGCGCGGTCACGCACGCCGGGACGAGTGCACATGGTGACGTCACCAACGACGTGTTCGGCAACTTCGACCAGCAGGACGGCCGCGCCAAAATCGTCTATCACAAGGACGGCGGCCTAACCCACGCGATGCGGTTCGCCAAGACGTGGGAAGTGGCCGAGAACAGCTATGGCACCTTTGTGACTCCCCCGATCTTGGACTGGGATTATATGATGGGTGATCAGCTCGACAATGCGGCGATGAAGGCGAGGTTTAGCGAGTTTGATTTTGGAAAGGCGAGCTTTCCGATCTTGGACGGGAACTTTATCAATACGGTGAACAAGGCCAAGCCGGACGGGTATCCAACGTTTGCTTAGTTCACGTGTGAAGAGCACTCGTAGCGAAAATAGTGACCTGTGGAGAAATATGATGTACTTTGCGGGCAACAGTGAATGGTAAAAATGTCTATAAGTGGCAAGCGGTTGAGAGTTCATGGTATGGCGTGGTCACCAGTGGGAAAACAAATGACGTAGTGCAAGGTCCATGAATGTATTTACAATTAGGTTCACCACGTGACGCTGATGGAAACGTCGCAAAACACCGCACAATTAATGGCGAAGCGAAGATTAAAAAGTGAAGAGATGAGAGAAAAAAAAAATTGAGACCTAATATTGCGGTTTGCAAGCCCTCTGCGAAACCAGCGTCTCCAAAAACGGTATCAAAATGTAAGTATGTTTATCTGCCACCCCACTGTCCTGCAACTCCAATGTACTACACCACGCAATAAGAGGGAAGTTCTCAGTTGGACAGAAGGGGCTAAAATGCTACAGAGTAGAGGTTGACACGTTCCTAGCCATTCGGAAGACGGCTGTGTGGGTGCATCAGCTTGCACGCGAGAACTTGGCTGCGCGCCCGCCGTCTCCCCAAAAATCATAAGTCGGTGGTGCAAGCAGTGCCGCAACAACGTTCCATTCTCAGTGTGGGGAATTCACACCATTTGAATCGCTTGGAGATGACGTGGCAACGTACACTTGCGCTCAATGGAGACGTGGCTCAAACCGTACGAGGTTGAGCTCGTCAGCTCATTCTCCCAAAATATTGCAGTGATTTTGGCAACTCCTGTATTTCGTGAGGGGAGTGGGGGGTGGGGGGCACTTTTGACCGCGGAGCAAAGACGATGTGTATGTAGTCTATAATGAGATTGCAAAGAGTAAACGAAAGCAGACCGTAGATTGGAATCGTGGAAACCCCAAAAAGAAATGTACTAATGTAGGAACGACGTCCATGATTCCTGTGCAGCGGGCCTTTGCAAATGCCAGTGAAGGTAAACTTGACCCGCAAACCATGAAGTAAAGATGCGAAATGGAGAGACTCGAGTGTGGGACTCCTGGTGTATGAGAGCAATTGGATTTGCACGACGAGAGGCGAGAACAGTATTTGAAATGAATTCTGTGAAACTGTCGTAACAAGTGTCTGCAAAATTAACGATATATTCCATGTCCTGCAACTCCACCGCACTACACCACAAAATCTGAGTTATTTTAAGACTTCAGTTGAAGAGAAAGGGAAAAGTACTTCCGAGTAGACGCTGCAACATTCCCAACTAACTTCAACGAAGTCCGCTGTTTGGGTGCACCAGCGAGCGTGAGGAGCTTAGCAACGAGTCGCTATCTTCGCAAAAATTACACTTCCCGTGGTATAGACAGTGTGGAAACTAGGTCTTATTCTCAGTGTGTGGAATTCGCATGATTTGAAACTGCTTCAAACAAAAAAAAAAATAGCACGGTTCCCTCCTGTAGGCGTGGCCCACGAGCGCACAAAGCTGTGTTCGTCAGCTTGCTCTACCAAAATATTACGGTGATGTGGGCAATCCCCGTGATTCTTGAGCGGTGGCTCGACTGTACTGCCACTGATTATGCTGTTGTGCGACACAGACCATGGAGCGCAGATGAGATGTGTAGAGTCGAGAGTGAGAATAACAAAAAGGTCAATTTTGCGACTGGGATGGTGGCGTGCGACCGCAACGAACCTCCAAAAATGATATGTCATAGGTTTGCTCCACCTATTCCATCGTCATAAAGCCCCCGTTGGCACCTCATTGTACAACAAAAAAATGAGTACTGGGTTCTTAGCGAGGCTGCGTGAACTTGGACGCGTGCCTCAGACGTATCACTCCTGAAGATGACGCGACAGAGTCGAGACTTTATTTCCTCTCACGGTAGGGACTTCACACAGCTCCGAGAGCCCACAGACGCACTAAATCGAGGTTGTTGACTCATTCTCCCAAAAGAATGTATTAATGTGTGAATGACGTCCATGATTCTTGAGCAGTGACACTTTGCAAATGATGGTACCGGTGAACGTGATTCGCAAACCATGAAGTGAAGATGTGGAGTGTAGAGTCAAGATTGTGGCTGTGCAGTGTAAGGCAATTCAATAGGAAGACTAATGAGATAATGTTGTGCAAGCGCTGTGACTGTCATAGCGACGTCTCCAAAAAGAGATACGTCATGGCACTTCGCTCCCACTCAACATCCCCTGGAACACTATCACTATACTCTGAGTGAAGACCACTTTCACATGTACTATTGGTTATCTGCGAGGACACAAGAATTGGCGACAGGCGCCCCGCTCAATATCCAAAAATGGTCGGTGATAAATGGTGTTGCAACTCAATATCTTCTCGCAGGGTTAACCCGTACACAAAAGGCAAGCGTAGAGATTTACTGGCACACGAAAGCACAAAGACGGCGTCTGTCGGCTTGTTTCCCTCCCCAAAATACGTAGTGGTATAACTTTTAGACCTCGATATTTCTTGTACTACGATGCAGTACAGGACAGGTGACTGCTGGCAGGAACTCTGTGAAAGCATCATAGCTAACTTCACCAGATAAAACGATGAATTACAGCCTTTGTCTCCTTTCCTGTAGCGCCGGTACACCACGACACATTCTAAATTAGGACATTTCGAGCCAAAGAGTGGCCAATTTACTGATCCAGCAGTGAGGTGCCGTGAACTTGGTCGATTACCTAACCCCGATTAGTTGATGACGTAGTCAATGTCGCACCTCTAAGGGCCACGGGGAACGCACAGATGCGCAAGCTAAATGAAGGTGTGGTATACAAACACGGAAAAGTCGCGTAATTCTGTGGCTTGCTTCCTCAAAAAAAGAATGACGTTGAACTGTTGTGACCCCGCTCAACGTTTCGTACGTATTGACACACTACAGATGACGTGTTATTGGACGCAACCCCACAAACCATGGAGCAAGAGCGAGAGGTGTGCAGTCGAGAGCAAGGTCATGAAGAATGTGAAGATGGATTGTGGAGCTTAAGATCGTCGAATGGCGTACGAAAATGCAAAACCGTCACACCATCGAGCATCTCCAAAAGAGATCTCTCAAAGCTTTAGCTCCTCTGCCCTGCAACCAATAGAAGTTGGTGACGTAGCAGTGTCGCAATGGCCGTGGCAAGAATCCACACTGCCAACGCGATCATCGACAATGAAGACGTGGCCCACCGAGGCGCGCACAAGATCAGAGTGAGCGCTCGTTCTACCCAAAAAAGTAATGAACGTAACAATATAATGACGCCAACCCCATACTGGAGACAATGCCATTGTAGCGACCCAGGAGATTGATAGAAAAGACCACAGTTGAGAACGAGGTCGTTTGGATTCTGGGACTTGGACAATGCCGCTCCATGATACAGCCACAACCACTGTCTCCAAAAGCAACACGTCATAGATCTCGGTCGTTGCAACGTCCTGAACACCCGGCGCACTACACCGTACAATCTGAGCTACCAGCTCCTTTACCATTCTAAACGAGTTCTGGGTTGTTCAGCGGGTTCGCGTGAACATGGTCACGTCGGCCTGCTGTATCACCCCAAAAAAATCTCGATGGCGTCGCTGACAGTACTGTCGCAACTCAGTCTACTTCTTTGGGTGGTGAATTTGCACTGCTACATGCAGTTGCTGAATTGACTAGAGATGTGCCCCCCAAATGCACAAGGACGGGGGCAAAAGGTTTCGACCGAAAAAAAAAAAAGAAGAAGAACCCATCACTCCCGGCGCGACTAAAGCCCCGTTTGTTATTTGTTTATGTTTCCTACATTTTCCATATCGACTGATGTGAGGCAACAAGATAAAATGGAACGCTGGCGGCGACTTTCCGCACGTGGTCTTTTCCTAATATTTTGTGCATGTCTGGCGGTTCACTCTGGCGCCAAACTCCAATCGTTCCACCTCCAGGGCTAGTTGGCATTCCACCCAGGCCCATCACCCCACCAATCTCATCACCAGGCCATTCTTGTTGGGGGTCGGAATACAGTCAGGGTCGAAGCCTTAACTTAGGGCTCAAAACGTGTGCCTCTCACACTCCTTCCAGCGGCTGTTGCCCACGCTCCCCCACCGCACCACCACGATGCCCTCTCTCACGTACATGCTCACGCTCGCGGCCCTCGCCAGCGCCGCGCTCGCCTCCGACTTCCCCTCCCTCGACCAGGCCCTCCCGCAGGCCATCAACATCCTCTCGACAGCAGCAGTGTTCGACTTCGACACAGACGGGTGTCTCCCCAGCGCGGCTGTCAGTCGATCCGGAGCCCAGAATGGAGGTCTGAAGCCCACGGGGAGCATTACGGGCGGGTGCAGGAGGTGAGTTGGGGGACACTCGTCGGAGTGAGGGGAGTGCGCCACCGGCCAAGATCACAGTTTTTAACCGTGCGATCTTGAAGGGCCGATTTCATGTCGTACTCCAACACGTACCACCGATATGCGTGTATTGCGGATGGAGGGAGCACGTACTGCGCGCATTATTACGCGTTGTATTTCCTCAAGGTTGGTGTGTTTACTTCCCGCCTTTACCTCAACCACACCTGTCTCACGTCGCACACCCACACCCACAGGACCAAGCAACGGTCCTCGGTGGCGGACACCGCCACGACATCGAACATGCCGTCGTCTGGACCAAGGACGGCGTCGTAACCCACGGTGGGTACAGCGCACACGGCGACCTCCACAACGCCGAAGCCTCCACCCTCGACCAACAAAACGGGCACCTCAAATTCGTCTACCACAAGGACGGGGTCACCACACACGCTATGCGGTTCGCCAAGAGCGATGAAGTCGCCGAGAATTCCTACGGGACGTTCGTGACACCGCCCGTCGTGAGCTGGTTCACGATGAAAGGGGACGGAATCGATAATGCGCGTATGAGGCAGTTGGTGAACGGGTTTGATTTCGGAAGTGCGCATTTCCCGATTTTGGATGGAGATATTTTGAACCAGATTAATAAGTTTAAGCCGGATGGGTACCCCACGTTCACCCAGGCGAGCGTCGATAACTCGTTGTGAGCGGGAGGGGCAGTGGAGGTCGGGGGAAGTGACATGAGAGGAGACGTCGCTGGCAAGCAAGGCCGAGTTGTGGTTTTGATGGACTTCTATTTATGAAACGGTACGAAGTAGTGTGCAGATGTACCATGTGAAATACGTACGACCTTCCCCGATGTTCATTCCGTGCTCGACTTGGCAGCAAGCGCAAACCACACGTCAACCCACGAGCCCCGGTTTGCTCATCTCCGGGTGAAAACGGGAGCGAGACAAAAAAATCATTGATCTGAGATTTCAAATAGTACACATATATAGTTCTCGAAGGTGATGGGTAAAGTGATGGTCAAAGTGATGGTCTTGGACGCAGCAGTATCAGTTGAAATTCTGCCGGACATCGAATCATATTTGACCACGTAGAAAGAGCTAGTTTGATAAGCTAGTAGTTTATCCTTTTCTTTTGTCTTCGTTCTTGGACAGAATCATATTGACGGGTGTGGACCGGCTACAATTCAAACACTGTTCCCCATCACGTTTTCACCACTGTAAATCGGATTCGACTGCCTTAAAATATTTGCAGCCCCTTTGATGATCTGCTTTAATCAATAGAGAAGACTTCTCCAACCCAAATTGCATCCCCCATCTTGCCCCGCTATCAGTCACCTCTTCGAACCAAACCATGCCACTGTCCGAATCAATCGCGCAGCACGTTACTCTTCCAAGTGGACTGGTTCGCAAAGCAGCCGACATACAAGCATTTCTCAAAGACCAGCTGTCAAGGATCGGTGTGTCAACTTCAACCAAATCAAGTCTTGGTCTTGCACGGGAGCTCCATGCCGCTGCTCGCGCACTTGATAAAAATCGCATGCGCAACATAGTTGTTTCGATTGATCCCGGGCTCGGAAAATTGAACGTGGCTGTACTCTGTTGGTTATTATTAGAACAAAACCCGAAAGAGATAGGAAAACTTCTAACGGCCTTGCAAACCCCAAAGAGAAGACTCTATGTAAAATTTTGTCACAGCGACAATAAATAGTGCCGTACTCTTCAATGACGCTGCTCCCCCGCTCATCGTGACGGTGCAGCCGGTGTTCTCCATAGTACTCCACACACTTGGACGACGGGAGGGCGATTACAACCAGAAACTTGCCACTTCGAAGATCCCTCCGCCAGCAATATTGGAGGGTATCGTCCCATCTTGCGAGAGAGTCATCTGGCTTCGCCGCCCTGTCCTTCGCTGTCGTGCTACCTCTCTTCGCAGATCTCTCACATATGCGCTGTGCCACATACCCTTCACTTCGACTATTTTATTCTCTATGTCCTCTGCAGTTCACTGCGCAGAAAAACGAGAAATTAGCCGGTCATCCCACTTTGAATCTGAAACACGACGCCGACGCGCGGCTTCCAGAGCTCCCTCCACCACCAAAACTGCCGCACTCAAAGGTTCCATGGACTTCAGTGCCCCAAATCCCGCCAGAAACCCTCGGAACCATCATTTCCTTCCTACCCGGTCGAGCCATCGTTCGACTTTCCTCCACTTCCCGCTCTTTACGTCGAATCGTCGCTATTCCGACCACCTGGGAACGCTTGGGCTTTTCAGACACGGCGGATGTGTTCACGGACGGCGAATACATTGCTTGTCTCTCCCAAATCGCCCGGTGGATCGCCCCAACCTTGAATTGTGACGTTGGTAGGGCAAGGGCGCATGTTGTTGCAGGAATCGTGGAATTGGTGTTTGATGGGACGTCGGTTTCAAACTATACCGTTACGATTCCACCTTGATATCATCCCGATTTAATCGTCGTTGGAACGCGGAATCACCGTTGCGATACCTGGATCTGACCACCTACTCGAACCCGCGAGATGTATCCCACCAACTGCTTCTTGTCCTGTATCATTTTCGAATGATGCACCCGAATCTCGCTGTTGTGAGGCCAACACCGTGTGGTCGATGCCGCGGCGCATTTACGGGAGCATATGATAGGGATTCAAGGGATTATTTTGATATCAAGCACGAACCCACGATGAAGCTATCAAAGAAGCTTTGCTGGAAATGAATGCGCCGTTTTTTGTGCGACATCTGCGATGTCGTAGTGGACCCCGATGTTGACAATCCGCACATGTTCGACATCCCCATAAAAACGACGCGAACGTGCACTTTTTGCGACGCCAAAAAGACAATCTGCCAAACACACGTCGACGAGCTACCTCCAGATCGGGCTTGCGGAGCAGCTTCTTGTGACGCGTACATCTGCCTCTCGCGCTGCGATATCAGGACTCCGTGCGTCACATGTGAACGTTTGTTCTGCGCAGAGCACATGGTCAACACGTCTCATTTTGGTACACCGCTTTGCCGTGATTGTTGCGTTGCAGGCTACCTCGATACTGATGGGTAGCGCACACGCAGTGGCGATCGCGATTACTCTGGTCCTGGAAATACTCGAGAAGTCAATTGACTGTGTGATGTCTTCCATTTCCACGAATGTAGTGCACGGATGTAGATACCTCGACCTGGAAAATCTTGGAACGTTGCTGGTGGAGGAGTTCACCAGGCGAGCCTATAAACCCAAATGGAATACAGAGTCGTCGCTAGAGAGTCTGGACGTGCTGGATTGCACCAGTGGTGGACGGCACAAAAATGAACAATGGGCTCAGATCTTGAGCTGTTTGGAGCAGATGTACCCCAACGTCAAACTGAAACCACGCCCGTGCCAACGTTGCCGTGGTGATGTTGCAGCGACGCACGACAGCGAAGGAGTTCAAAGAGAGATCTCAAAAAATAGTGCAGCACTCGGACTCGCAGCCTGTATGTGCTGGAAATGCCTCGACAGTTCCATATGCAATATCTGCGATACTGTTGTGGAGAGTCCTACTGCTGCGGAATCCACGCGGGTGGAATGCTGTGGCTGGAAGCACGATTTTGCAATCTGTGCAACTCATCGGGACGACTTACCCTTGGTGCAGAGATGTGCGGAGCCGTTTTGTTCCGCGTATCTCTGCCAGGTGTGCGACTCCAATGACAGTGTCCCAATTTTTCAACGCAAAGAATGGAAAAGGTTTTTTTTTTGCGATATACACAGAGCCGACGTTTTCTCTTACGATGAAATATGTATAGATTGTAGCTCTGATAGAGGTCGACGTTCGGGAAGCGAGGATTCGGAGGAAGAACTGGATGTGGAGTAAGCTGTAGGGGCATAGTGTGCGATCCAATTGTCGCGACTCGAGTTTTTGCAAGTGCTTTAGCTTTTCAGCAGGCAGCAGAATCTCTACTGCTCATATTATGTAAAATGATGAACTTACTCGATACTTTGCTCGCTATGCATTTACTTCATTTACGTCACCTCCGTCGTCGCCAGCGCGTGTCCAATGACAAGGAAAAGGAGGTGGGGGCCTCTGGCGCTGTTGACATTTCATAAACTTACCTGAGGACGATAGTCGTTAATGTTTGTGACTTTTCTGTTGCTGGTCGCGCGCGACTCTGGTGTGACAAGACAAATGGAAAGTCGTCCAGCTTTTTCGTCCCGATCGGTGTGTCAGGTTGCTCGACGTGATCAATCATCAGCAGGTTTCACGACGTGAAACACATGGACGCTTCACAATCCACTTAAGACGCCCTCGTCCTCGTAGTCACCACTCTCGGGGTTCATCCAAGTCCCTCCGTCTCTGGACCAGCTGACACCAGACACCCCACGTCGTGTGGAGTCCTAATTCCATGCCTTCCACGTGTTCCCCGCTCCTTATCGCGACAAGACAAATCTTTGCGGCGTGGGGTCCTCGCGCGGTTGTTGATACGGGGTTATCAAAGGTTGTGGCGCTATCGTGGGGAGAGGAGTCGTGATCGATGTCACGCCATTATCGGCTTATCCGAACCTGCGGGCGATTAGGAATCGTCAGGGTTTGATTAGAAGCATGAGAGATTTTTGTGGGGAGAAGAGAATAAATTACAGTAATTGGGTCGAATGCGGGTCTGTGAATCGGCGAGTGGTGGCCGAAACTCCCAATGGTCTTTGTGGTCAACAGTGCGAATGCGGTCACCACACCCCGCGACGGCAAAGCATCGTGAGTCATTTACATTATTCAAGCAAACCATGAGAGCCCAGGCGATCGGTGACACATTGTGACGTGGTCAAAGGAGACCCAAGGAGCGCAAAGGAGCGGGTAAGGCGGAGTCAGGAATTCAGGGGACCGGGTGCGCCTGGTGCGCCCCAAAAGTTTAGTTGGGAAGAGAGTGGAGGGTGGATGAGTGGAGGGTGATGCTTTGGAAGGGGTTTGGTGCACGTGGTGGCGTGGAGGCGGTGGAGGCGACACGACCGGAAATAAGGGGGTGGAGGTAAACAAACATTAGTCATCGCAATAATGTAAGTGCGAAAACGAAATATTTGTCAAATGAATTCGCTGCTCTTGTCGCAATGGCGTCTCACCATATCTTCGGGCTGATTGCCGCACGGTGGACGGAGAAACCATATTCCCCACTCCAATCACCCCACACCTTCACCAACTTATCTCCCCACGATCTGAGCCCGTCTCGTTACTCTTCTGCTCGTTTTGTGAATGACTCAACGTGCATCTATTCGCCGGACATACCCGCCACGAGATGTCCGTCCCATGGGCGGGGCCCAATCTAAACTCAAACGGGGAAGGCGTGAAGGCGACCAGTGGAGTCAACGATGCCGGGTCGGAAGAAGGGCGACGAATCAGAAGAGTGGTTAGTAGGAATAGCGAGTAATTATAGCTTCTTGGAAAATAAATCTCGAAGGAAAGGAGAAACCCGGAGAAAACGGTCCAGTGCAAGGGTAGCGGGGTCCAAGGCGCCAGGGGAGGTGAGTCACACACGAGGCGACGCATTTCTTCGCGACCCAGACGAGAAACGAACGCAAAGAATACTCTCACGCTCGAATTACTAGTTGCGCTTGCAGTTCCAACCTGCGCAAGGCATCAGACTCGCTTTCTATCCAACTTTCCATCCCCGCATCATCTCTCCGGACATCCATCGCAGCGCCCAAACCGACGCACCAAATGCAGCCATCATCTCTCTTCTCACTCCCCGCATCTCCCGCGCTCTCGGACTCGTGCGCATCCGTCGCAGACTCGGTCTCCTCCGACGCTACGCTCTTCTTCTCCGCATCCGAACAATCGCTCAACCCGCACCCACAGAGGCCCGTGCTGGTCAGTGCAAGAGATACGTGGGAGATTGGTGACCTCCTGGGGTCCGGGACCTTCTCTCAGGTCAGACGGGCGAGGAATGTGCGGACGGGACTCGAGGTGAGCAAACAGCCTCAACGAGGACGCTCACCCCCGATGCATCACCCTCACCAACCTCACTCACTAACACTTCCATCTCTCCCCCTTCCCACTCACTTCCTACCCAGGCCGTCTGCAAATCCACTCCCGTCCCACCGACCCACCCCCACTTCAAGCTCTACGCTCTCCGTGAAGCCGCCGTCCTCCTCGCCATCCCGCCTCACCCATGCATCCCGCAAGTCTACGACGTCATCGTTACCTCTTCCTCCTCTTCCCCTTTTCCGCTCTTCCCTTCGTCTCCCGTCTCCTCCGCCTCGACCAAACCGTCCCGACACCACGTGCACACAACCTCACCGACCTCCGCCTCGACCTCGTCGCCCACACTCACATACCACATCATCATGCAACGCGCAAAGGGGGTCGAACTGTTCGCGTACGCACAGACATGTCCCGGCGGGCGGGTGCCGGAGGACGAGGTCCGGGTCATTATTGGCCAGGTGGCCGACGCGCTTGGTGAGTGGTGCAATGCATGCAATGGAGTGAGAAGATGGAGCGGCCGAAATGTCGGCATGGAGCCCCATACGTGGCGCCACGGGCTCAACCATGCACGCACGCATCTCTCGTCTCCTGTACCTGTATCACACTCACACCTCCCCTCTCCCCCCCAGCCCACCTGCACACCCACCACATCTTGCACCGGGACATCAAGCTCGACAACGTCATTGTCGACCCGGACTTGTTGCAGTGCACGCTGATCGACTTTAATTTGGCCACCATGTGCAGCGAGGGCGGGATGATGGTCGAACCGGTTGGGTGTATTAGTAAGTGTCGGCAGGAGGGAGTGGGGAGACGAGCAGGGGGAGGATTAGTGACGGGGGAATGTGTCGGGAGGTCGGATCTGCGGTGGAAGGTGGCAGGGGCTGAGGGCGGACCCTCCCCCACGTGCAACGACGGTGCAACGTCATTTCTATACGCTATTGTCTCACGTCCCCCTCCAACTACAACCCTCTAACCCTTCCCTTACCCCTTTCCCCATTCCACTCTTCACCCTCCAGACTACGCCTCCCCCCAACTCCTCCTCTCCGCCCTCCTCGGCACGCCCTACCCCTTCTCCCACGGTCGCTCCGACCTGCACTCCCTCGGCGTGGTCGCATACGGCGCCCTGGTGGGGTTCTTCCCGTACCGCGCAACATCCCCGCGATCCCTCCTCGACGAGATCCACACCCGCGCGCGAGCCCGACTCCACTGGCCCGCTGAACCGGGATCGCCCGTGGATAAGCCGAGGCATTTGATCTCGCGGCCGGCGAGGAAGATGGTCCAGGCGCTGTGTGACCCATTGCTTGAGTGCTCGGCGAGGGAGGTTGGGAAAGGGGTGGATGTGTTTGGGTTCTTGGAGGGGTGGAAGGAGGCGCTGGCGTTTGGTGGTGGTGGTGAGGCGGTGCGGAGTGACGGTGTCGTGGAGCTCGACCCCCCGGTGACGGCACCCATGATGGACGGGAGTGATTTGGTCGGGCAGATGCGTGCCATGGAAGCGTTCGTGGGGTTGAAGTGCGGGTGGGGTAGTACGGGTGGTTTATATGATGGAGAGGATGGGGATGAGGTGGATGGAGAGGGCGAACTCGGGGAGACGATTGGGAGTCCCTCGCCGTGCTCCAGTTCACGGGAATGGCGAGGGAGTGGGGACTGCGACTCACCGGCGCGATCAGTTGACGGGGAGGGACACTCGGAGGGGGTTCGTGTCGCGTGAGGGGTGAACAGTTGTCGGTGGTACTTGGGATAATTTGGACGGTGTTGTTGGGAGATTTGAAATTGTTGCAGGGACCTTGTATTCCCGCCGATATCATTTAGCATGTATATGTGATTGATTGATTTTGTGTTGGCAAATGTATTTCAACAATTGATCTTAATCTTTCAAGTCACAGAGGGGGCAGATGGCTGGTATTGCCGACCGCACCAACCCGAGGAAGGCATGCATATACCAACGTATTCACCAAGCCACGTGCTCAAAAAGTGCCGGTGGGTCCAAAAAGCACGACGCAACGAATCAAAAGACGCCCACGGCAGGGATCGAACCTGCGACCTCCCGCTCCGGAAACGGACGGCGTATCCACTAGCCTACGCGGGCAGTTATGCACATTATGTACCTCAATATTATATTTTATTTTTAAGCTAAAATGAGGATAGATCTCATTACACCCATTGTTAAGGTTTGTCATATTTTCTGCCTTATATGTTACTTGAACATTGTTGAGACCATATTTGACGGCTTTTAGTGGTTCACTATATGTCTCATGATAAATTTGTCTCCAACAGTATCAACAAGCACAGGATTTGGGTCTATGTGATTACTACCTGTACCTTTTCTTTTGGGGTTCCCAAAGAACTCAGAGTCCAGACACACAAACAACAGTTTGGCAAGCAGATGAGAGCTTTTTGGATGGATAGTGAGATCTTCTTCATTGAATTCATCCTTCATGTAGACTTTGTTGTGCACCAGAATCTCATGTGTCACGTTGCTCAATATGCAAATGCCAAATGCAGACCTGAAACAGCATTCACATTATAAAGCACATTGCTGCTTGGAAGACATTTCAAAGTGGAAGCTCCCCCAGAGGCATCTGACATGGCAGGTGCAAATGGGTTTTGTGCCAAGTGCAACAACCTCTCACTTTGAGCTTCTTGATGATGTCACTGCTAGCAATACCCCTGACTAGGTAGAAATACATGTGCATCTAAAATCAGGGTGTGGAAGCAAAGGGGAATAGTGGTTGATAGTGGTTGCATATTGTGAGTAATACATCCCATCCCATTTCAGTACATTCCCTGACATTAGATAACATTGGAAAAAGGTGGAGGAGAAGGCTGGTATTATGGAGCATCTTGCAAAATATTCCAGCTCCCATATGCAGACAAACCACCAATAAGTCAATGGCTATTGACACCATTGCAGGGACCCTGCACTGACTGGAGAGTGGGGACACATGTGCTGAACTAGTGCAGATGGGCTAATGAACTCTCAGCTTCAGGAGTCAACTCAATGGCATGTTATAACTCTCATGCCCTAAAGCGACTCCAGGGTTGGATCATGCAGCAAAAGGAGACAAAAAAAGGTGGGGCCACAAGGAGCAGTCCTAGATAAATTAAAAATTTCATAGATATGTTCTCACCACACACTTATTTTTTTGGCATGGGTTTTGAAATGATGCATAATAATTCCTATGGAACCTATTCAGGGTTCACCAATGCAGATCAAGTCATCCCCAGCAGTTAGTGAAAGAACCTGGGAAATTTGGCAAGCTGTCATGGAGTGAGTGTGGGGGAAGTCAAAGAAATGGGGACTGATACAAATTAAATCCATGAACATGACTCCAGTAGTTAATAATGCATCCCCATGTGTGCATCACACCCTTACACCAGTTTCATTCCACAAAACAAAGATGAGAGAGGAAAGCCTCAGTGCACCAAGCTTGACAGCCAATAATTACTGGAAAGTTTGTCAATTGACATGCCCTTGAGCTGGTTGGAATATTCCAGGCATGTGACATTGAGCAAAAAGCAAGAATGCAGGTAGCTGTCAGGAATGGACTCATGTCAGTGACATGCCATCTCTTATGTGAGATGAATTTCCACTCCAAGTTCAATTTCTCAAGTGAAGCTTTGTTGAAGGGAGGTCAACTTGTAGTCTGGTCTGGTGTTGCCAGGTCACCAGGAGAGTATGGGGACAACAACAGCAAATATAGTATCTATTGAGAGAGAAAGGGTGAAAAATGTGGATTCTTTGGTTCCAGGACATGAGATACCAATCCAATAGTACAAAATTATCACTCCAACCCAACTTAGAGTGCAAATCATGTGCAACCTTTGCATCTGATGAGTGTTATGCAATTCAGTATGGTTATACGTACTCAAAAAATCAGTTTGTACATCTGCCTCAGTCTGGCACCTGTGGTTTTGGCATTGTTGGTAAACTTTCTGTCTTTACAATTTTTGGTAGTTGAAGCACCACCCAAAAGCGGAGTCACAAGAAATTTATTTTCATGTGCACTTGGCAGACAGCAAATTGTGCTTTGGAATTCAAACCACAATGTTGCAAGATGTGCACAACATATTGATCAATGCTACATTGTCACCCAGCCTGCTGGGTGACAGCCATGTAAATGGCTGTGTGGGGTGGAGTGTGGCACAGCACAGATAGGGGCTGAGTGTGTGGCACAGTGCTGTTAAGGCAAGGCACCTTAGGCGGCACAGCATGGAACAGTTCCCTAGTTTATATATTCTCCCCTGCAGGACACAGCCCACTTTTGGCGTCGTGGTCCTGCAGGTGAGACTATGTCACACCTACTATGTATGCCTTGTGTCACTCATATATGATCGTGGTCCTGCAGCACACAGGTCTCACGGAGCACCCCTAGGTTGGGTAGCATACATGGGTTCTTTCTCTGCAGTGGTTTTAATGGAAACCCTTTCACCACTGTGCCAGCAGTCATTGAGAGTCATTGAGGAGCTTGCAAAATATTGGCTGAGGAGGCCACCAAGGACTTCAAGTCCCCAAAGGAATACAAGAAAGGTTGGGCTATTAATCTTTGTAGTCCATTAATTCCAAGGTTACTTGTCATGCCATCATGCTGCTCAGTGAGGACCAGCTTGCACAGTCTGGGAAGATAGCAACTGAGTATGATTTCTGATTGCTTGATCAATGTAGAAGAAACAGGTAGGGAACAGAAAGGTGAGAGGCACACATGTGAAGTGTGTGCTACCAAGCTTTTGATATCCTAAGGGCTATAACTTTCACCACAATCAAAGCTCTCTTGACAGAATGAGTTTTACTAAGTTGTAGGGCATGTTTGTAAGTGAATCCATACACATCAATGTCATTTTTGGGACACATGGAATACATGTCACCTTCAAATACTGAAATGTGACAATGGTGGTCTCTGAAACCTGGACCACATGGCCTAAAAGTCCAATTTGAAACACTCAATTAGTGCAGGCCACAAAGAATGTTTGCAAAATAGGTTTTATTAGGGTCTGGAACCAATAGACTTTGGGAAGTAGCACTTCAAAAGATTGAATTGGCAAAGTAGCAGTAGAAATTAAATATCAAAGTTGGGAGGAACAACTGATGATACTTTGGTTGGCATTTCCATCCAACAACATCACTTCCTTTAAAAGGGAATGTGCATGTCTAATACAAAAACAGGAGCATTTGGAGGGGTAAGTGTTTATTGTTCAACCATAGACAGCACATCTGGTCTTCAGTGCTGGCAGGTGTGGGGACATAGGTTGACCCCCACAGGGTTGGGCCTACGATGAGCATGGGCAATAATGGGGAGAGATGGAGCGGTCTGCAATGAGCTCCATGTGGGGATTGTGGTTGATCAAGTGAAATGTCCTCTCTTAACTACAACCCAAGCTGAGCTATATGGGCAAAGGTTAGTCTAAGCTCCCACAGGATGGAGAGGTTTAAAAGTGACATAGTTAATCAGGACCTTGGAACAATATTGCTATCAGCGCAAAGTTTGATGTGAGAAAGGCTGTTACTGAACAGTGCATTGGCTTGGCTGACTTGAAAGTTCACTGGTCAACTGGTCACAATGGAAATGAAGCAGGTAATAGGGGCCAGGTAATCATTGAGCAGTGCATTTTGGGCAACAAAGTTTGTGTCAGCAGCCCTGAGGTCTCAAGCAAGCAGCAGCACTGGAAGGGGGAAATGGTTCAACATGAATGAAGTCAAGGCAGCTGATCTGTTCCCAACTCTCTCCTTGGCGTCTATTCGTCCACCCATAACAGGAGACCCACACCCCACCCCACCCCATCAAGTAGTGATTAGCGTGAGAAAGAAAACTAATCAACTCTGACCTGGCAGCTCCTGACTCCCAACATTTCGTTGTATTGGTTTCTCGGCTCCAGGATTGGCTCGAAGCTCACAGTGATTGGCAGCGTGACACCTTGTTGTGGTCCTGGTCTTCAGAGTTTCGTTTGCGTACGAGTGACATGTGGTGACATAAGGGTGAACTTTCCCTTTTCCCTCTTCCACATAAACCTACGCGCCAAAATAAAACTTCCAAACAGGCGTCATCACTCACATATCTCATTTCCGCCTCGTTTTATCCGTATTGTTTCTTATTATTGCCACAAAGTGTTTTTGAAGTGTTCTCCAAACACTTCGGAGGCGTATCGACCACTTGCCTATACAGCTTCTCCAACAATTCTTCTTTCTTAAATTAACAGGCACGCTAAATTTTACACTGCAATGGCCTTCTGGCTGCTCCACCGAATTCGAATATTGGAGGTTGCATTCTCCCCAGCGCCAAACTGTCGAACATCCAACCTTCTACTTTTCATCGCCCTTACACCACCCAAGCTGGCCCCTCCACAATCCTCTGATAACCTTCCCGCCTTGGACGACCTCCCGAAGAACCACCTCAGCGTGGTACGGCGCGACACGTCCGAGCCATACGCCAGCGGGGTAAGCGATCAGATTGCCAGCGTACTTGTGACCGCCGACCTGTGAGGATAAAAGAACAAGAGCCGAGGTGTCAAATTGTAGGACAAGAGCCGCGAGTGAGTTGGAATGGAGCGTTATAAAGTGCGACACTGCGATGGGGGCGAGAAGATTGAAGAATAACTCACGTGGGAGCAGGCCAACACTTTGATCGAGCTATCCAGGTTAAGTTTTGCTGAACTTTCACGGAGTGCTGAGACTAGAGAGGGACCGACAACTCCGCACCGATCGTCTTTCGTTGGAATAATGAGAGCGGTGATCGGGAAGTAAATATGACCATGGACCATCAGGACTCCGGAATGAGGAAGGAAACTGCATATTGTTTACCTCGCTTTTGATGTCCGCAAACGAAGAGGAACTTCTCAGCAGAGATTTTGGTGATTCCGGCGGGCAACAGTGTGTCTGGCGCAGCCTTTGCTTGGTCTGCGTACTGAAGAAGCTCCGCAAGCTTCGACTCGGCATTTGCGATTGTAACATCGACTTCAAGTCCGTCGGGGTACAGAAGGGCCGAGAAAGTTCCCTCCGGTCGCGGGGATTCTCCAGCAAAGGGAGTTGCGTCGGCGGCTGAGAGGAGAATCCTTTGCTTCCTGAGAGATTTATCTTTGACGCACTTGGCAGCGGCTTCAATGATTGGGAGTTTCTCCACTTGAGAAGGCCAGGTTAGAGACTGAAGTTCATAGTTCGTAGCGCAAAACGATATGCCAAGACCATAAAAAGTGGAAACAACACGGGAAGTCTGACGTAAAGCATTGAGAAGTAGCGGCAGAGGCACGAACGTTGTCCACTCTAACGAAAACATGACGGTCATACGGCTATGTGGAGTGCGCCGTCATATCTGTCAGCGAATTAAACAAACCGCACTGGGTCGCCTCAATTGGGCAACCTACCTTGACCGAGTTTGCAATCGGCTCCTTAAAGTCAATCTCTTTGAGAATATCTGCCGGGACCTTGAGTTTCTCGTCACAGTCGGAGGGGCAGTTGAAACAAGCGTCGGGCTTTCGGTTGAGCGATGGATGACAAAGGTGCGGAGCCAGAGCACCATCATGGCGTAGTGGTTAACGTTAAGGTTAAGAGTGCATGTTCAGATTGAGGATGATGGCGAACGATGGACCGTCCAGGTTCGAAACACACCGCGAACTCCGTGCCTGGAGGGAAGGCCTCCTCGGGTACATTCAGCGCGCCATCAGCCGAGTTTCCCCCGCCTAGAATGTTGCTCAGCGACCGGAAAATTGATGCCATCAGAGTGCTAAAGTGGCGACCGTTGCAAGGTGATCTGACCGCATCTTTGGTCCCAACTCCCCGGTCAAAGTCCTTCCCCGCACTATTCACATTGCAAGCATGCATTCGAAACAGATGATGATGGAATGACAATAAAGTATTTTGTGGTTCCAACGCCGCTTTGCAGAAACCGATGGCTTTCAGACTGAAACAAGTCCAACTGTATATTCTCAGTGTTGGGGAAACTTTCAGCGACTCAGTACGTAGTAAAACACCATGTGAGAGAACGGGAAAGGTCTCGAAAAAAGGTTATTAGAAAGTCACCCGACACCGAAACAAACTGCGCTGCGGCTTGCAGGGCGGCAAGCGACAAACCGTGCAAAGCCTCGAGCAATTTTTCTTCGATAGTCGCTTTGAAACCGAAAAGAAAAATATATCGTCGCCTGCAGGATTCGAACCTGCGCGTGCAGAACACAATGCCTTAGCAGGGCACCGCCTTAACCACTCGGCCAAAGCGACACTTTTTTCATGACAAACGGCTCATAATTTGGTTTATAGCAATATCTGTTGTTCAGCATTCCCTGTACACACGCCTCAATCACAACAGTACCATATACATATCAGTTGAGTGAATCTATTGCTAGATGTTGGTCAGAGTACATTTTTTGTTTGATCCAATAGACTTAGTGACTGTCTGGGAGGCAAGTGGGGAGAACAGTAATTCCAAAAGGACAAAGCTCACTTTTTGGGATTGGACCACTTGCAAATAATCCAATTGCTTGGAGCTTGCTTTTTTTTGGACTTCTGAGACATTGGAAGGAGTTTTCTCTTGCGAGACAGTTCCACCAGCTGATCCAGACAAACATACAATAGTATCAGATTTTCTCCTGCACTTTACACCACTCTTGCTCTACCACTGCCCACCAAAGTCCCTGTTTGGTGGGGTAGAATGGACCCACTTTGTGTTTTGTGGAGGGAGTTTTGTCAAGGTTTGCTCAGCTCTTCTTGCAGTGTTTCCTTATCCTTCTTCTTCTTCCTGGATTTCACCAATTTTGATTCCAGTTCATCCTCTGTTTGTTGATACATCCTCACAGTGCATTGTTTTCCTTCCACATATGCTGTCAATCTGTTGGCAAAACCTTGAGGGTTGATTTCCCACCACCAATGGAGCAAACAGCTTGAAACTCTTTCTTCCCAACAACAGCAAAGAAAGCTTGTCTGCAAAATTGTAGTGTAGGCCCAAAGAGAATTGAGCTACCAAGTCATAAGTGTCATGTATGACATCTGAGCTTTCCACTCATGGTTGGGTGCGGGGGCTGAGTGAGGCAAAGGTGGTGCAGATGGAAGGAAAAGGGAAGTCCATGTTTAGAGTAGATAGGTTTACTTCATTGAGCACCATGATCAGGTTGGGCCTATTGGTGCTTTGCAGGTGTATACGCAAACTCATATATTCATGATCAGTTTATTTCTCCTGCCCTTGCATGCTGACGGCTACCCATTGTCACAATAAGTTGATTTGCTGAGGAACAATGGAGGACAAGAGTCAAACACAGAAGGAGATGCGTCAGGAGGGTTTGGCACTATGTCAATAATTATGGTGCAAATTAAGCTCATGGTCAGAAAAAAGTGAATGTGAGCTCAAGATTAGTCTTGAAGTCCTTGTATTGAGTTACCATATAGATATTATTGGAGTCACCTTTCACTAACCCTTCCATGAGCTCATTGAATTGCATTTGCATTTTTTCTTTCACCTACCAAAGGCGCTGACACCTTTTTGACTCAATTTGCACAACACAATTGCCAGCAGTGATGCTTTAAGCAGTGGTTCTAAGATTCCCTTTGCTTGTGGACAGTTTTGGGGTGCTTTTAGGCCCATTAAACCCATTAGCAGATGCAGTCACAGAAATCTTTGTCTTGAATCCAGCAAGGCAATGCTGGCAACACACCATAACCACCCCCCACTTTCTTTTTGCAATTTAACTATCAAAGAATGATTCTGGAGATAGCATCTTCAATTTCACACATTCAATCATCCAAGTTGTGACGTACTCCATTTGAATTTGTTTTTCCCCATTTTGTCACCACTTGATTTCTATTATGTTGCAGTCATTTGCAATGTATTAAAATTGAAATCTCCAATAACCAAGGTCTCATTGCTCTCCAGTTATCCATGATCCAGGGATCAAAAGTTTTACACAGTCTGTGCAATACTCCCATGCATTCCTCTCTCTGTCATTTCTTATATCTAATCTCACTGTAAGTGTTGGATCAAGCACGTTGGAGCTTGAATTGGGGGCTACCATTATTTCTGATCCCACAGCAATTGCCCTGGGGGAAAGAACTCTCTAAGAAAGAAAAGCCTCTTACCTCCCAGCTGTAGGATGCAATCAATGGGTTCAACAAGCTCAAGATTGGTGTCCCCAAACAACCCTTGGTGGCTAACATGCTAGTCATGCTGCCACACAGGCAAATGTCCTTGCCACACAACTTGTTGTGAATTATTTTCTTGGTACATCCCCATCTGGCCAGTTCATTACTTCTTAAAGATATGGCCAGACACCTCAAAAGGTTGCTGCAACTTTCATCTCCTTCAAGTGTGTAACCTGCCACCAACTGCAGACAAGTTGAATAGCATATCACATTGGAGCCATAGGATTGTGGAGCATCGGTAAGATTTCCAGCCATGAACAGTTTACTTGCAGGTTCATATTGACCACTTCACAAGTCGTCCCCCCTGATTTGCTTCCCAAACATTTTATCCTGCTCAGAGACAATGATGACATGCATGAGATTATCATGTAGAATTGCTGCCTTTGCTCCCTCTAACTTGTTCAATGACAGCACTGGTGAAACAACCACCAGTAGTTCACTGACAAGTTGTCTCTTTAGTGCATCTGTGCCATTACACTATGCCTCATCCCTCCTGTATCCATTGCCCCTGTGATCAAGGAATCTCTTGCCAGAGATCCGTTTTGTGTCTCACAGGTATAGAGAGTTGTTCTCTCTCAGGCCCAAGGTGCCTGCTGTACCTGTCACTCTAGCACCTGCAACAGTGACATCATCATCTGCACTGTGTGCAAGCTTCTCTACCATATGTAAAAACTTTCCTCTGACCCCATGCACTCACACTTGTTTTTGTTGCTCCAGCCCACTGTCCTTGTTCTGCTACATTTCTAATGAACACCCTACCACCATGCTTGGTTGCTAGTGCCTACAGTAACTGCCTCTACCCTCCTGCAAAAATCTTCTCTCTCCCTTTTCACCACCCATTCCTGTTCCCATTCCCCCTCTCTCATGGCTGCTCCTTTGCAAGTGGTCTTTGCTGAGGCAACCATTTCCAAAGTTTAGCCAGTTTAATTCACCTTTTGTATGAATTGTAACAGATGCTACAAGATGGATAGACACTGAAATGTTTTGTAGTTTTATGGGGACAGTCTGGTGAGAGTGTGTTCACATGCTTCATTAAGCCCTTGGGGCCTGAGGTGGGAGTGAGCATTTTTGAGCATTATATTCAAATACTTATAAAGCTCAAACTGTTGGTCAAAACCATCATCATAATAGAAAAGAAACACTCCAAACTTGATACACTTTATGCCTGAATAGTTTGGAAGGGGTATGGTGCAGGGCGAGTGATTGGGGAGATGGAGTGCAAAATATTTGGAAAAACATTATCCCCCATTGTGGTGTTGAAAAGAGGTCTAGATTCCCTTCCAAAAATGGCAACAAGATGCTCTAAAATGTGGCTTTCAAATTTGGATGGCACTAAGGCCCTGGGAAAGACAATCAGGTCAAGGATTTGGTGGTGAAATTGGAGGGTGTGACCACAAGAACCACCTGTCCTGAGATCTTGTGGGAACAGAATCTGAGATGAGAACAGTTTCACTAGTTGCTGAGCTGTATTTTTGGTGCTCTTAGCTCAAATCATGCTGGAACAGTCTTGCAAAGTGCTTGAAGAAGTGGAATCCAGGATCCCCTTGGAAAAACCATAAAACATTGATGTCAAAACTGTTTTCCTTTTTGCTCCTTTCAACTGTCAGTTGTCCACAATATATTCCCAAAGTGTAGGTTGCAGAGTGCTCAAAAATATCCACTCAGGACCCAAAGGCTTAAGTGTACTATTCACCTCAATGCTGATGTATTTGTGAAATTGGTTATTATTAAATAAAAGAAGAGAGGGCAAGTATGAGCAATGTTGCAAAATGTAGAGTTAAAAAGAATAATCTCATCATGCCTGACAGACTAATAGTGCTGTGTTGGCAATACATCACAATATTCCTTTGATACCAGATGTAGAAAAGTCATGGAAAATTCTAAGACTGGAATACCCCCTCTGTTCCCTTCACCTGTGCAACTCTTCTCCTTTGGTACCTACAGTTATGGCTATGAAATTGTCGCATCATGACCTAAATGCTGGAAACCCTTCCACAAAACACAAAGTGGGTCCATTCTACCCCACCAAACAGGGACTTTGGTGGGCAGTGGTAGAGCAAGAGTGGTGTAAAGTGCAGGAGAAAATCTGATACTATTGTATGTTTGTCTGGATCAGCTGGTGGAACTGTCTCGCAAGAGAAAACTCCTTCCAATGTCTCAGAAGTCCAAAAAAAAGCAAGCTCCAAGCAATTGGATTATTTGCAAGTGGTCCAATCCCAAAAAGTGAGCTTTGTCCTTTTGGAATTACTGTTCTCCCCACTTGCCTCCCAGACAGTCACTAAGTCTATTGGATCAAACAAAAAATGTACTCTGACCAACATCTAGCAATAGATTCACTCAACTGATATGTATATGGTACTGTTGTGATTGAGGCGTGTGTACAGGGAATGCTGAACAACAGATATTGCTATAAACCAAATTATGAGCCGTTTGTCATGAAAAAAGTGTCGCTTTGGCCGAGTGGTTAAGGCGGTGCCCTGCTAAGGCATTGTGTTCTGCACGCGCAAGTTCGAATTCCCTCAATGCAAGAGGCAACAAGGCTTGTCATAATTGACGTCACCCCTCAGGAAGCAATACAGTACTGCAAGTGAAAGCTGACCTGAGCCGGGTCCAACTGTCCCTCCAACGCCACTATGTCCCTGTGCCGTACACCATTACAACCACGACGATTTTGCCAGGGGTATTATTGGCGCTACGTTGCAGCACGACATCGGCTCCGCGTATGGGGTACGACCGATCCATCTCACAAAAGCGATGTTGGGGATTTATCAATTTCCAGGAAGCAACTTCAGTTTTCACGAGAGCACCCCGCATCTGCGTATGAGAGCGCTCTACTTATAACAGTATTGTATACATGTCAGTGGAGTGAATCTTCAGTGATCAGATGTCAAGGAGAGTATATGGTCAAACGGAGTACTCCCATAACGGAGCCCGGCACACACTGTAGCTACAAGGAACGAGGATACCGATCGCGGACTGTGGTACGTGTGGGGCGTGCTGGAGCTTGTATAACTCCCCACAACCGCGCGCTCCACTACACCCATACCGTCGTAGTAAGACCGCCACCTACACTACACCCTCCCTCAAGGTCACACTCGACCCCCCGTCGCCAAGCTCCATGAGGAGATGCGTTTTTTGGCGAGGCGCGCAATTTTGAACTTTGATTCCATGCTCACTTGACACTGGCTGCTTCTTCATGATAGCCTATACAAAATACCGTTTACATCGTATATACTGCCTCGCATTCTCCTTCCAACCAATATTCAACAGTCTAGTTTCTATATACTACTTTCTGTGCCGAAAACAGTGGTTTATCGTTCACTTCAGCCGTGGAAGAATTCTCGTCTGCTATCAATGTACCGGGCCCACGCTGAACATTATCCGCCACCTCACTCTTCAGTATTGGTATTCCTGTTGCGAGGTATCCAAGAGCTTTCCAAGAATCCTTCACCCGCTGTCCCAACTCCCGGTGTTTCCTTTCCCATTCGTCCAATTGTGCCTCGGACACTTCATTGGAATTCGCCGTTCGTGGAATACTAGCCCCACCCTCAGTCGGAGCTGTCGGTTTGGACTCTACCACAGACAACTCTTGATCTCCCTGCGAGATAGAGTGACGGATGGCGACTTGTCGACTTCTGACGACATCCCGAAGAGAATCCACGGCGCTCCACAACTTCTCCACGTGATCGTCCCTCATGTTCTTTGCCCTAATATGCTTCACCATTCCTTCGAGGTAGTCGATATTTGGACCAGAAGGGCCGTGTGACGTTAGGACGTGGTACGCCATCTCATTGACCGAAGACGGGCCGAGGAAAGACGGGTTGGAAGGGAGCGCGACGTAGAGTGTTGCCCGAGGAACAAGAACAATTTCAACAGGCTCCGAGGAGTTGTCGCCTTTCACAAGCCCATAAACGGCGACCTCGTCGCCTTGAGATACGTGTTCGTCCCACGATTAATTGCTGGATATCAGAATGAGACAAGCAATAAGACCAGCCACCCACTGGCGTATCCGTTCTTTTCCCGAAAATCGAGATGTTCTCGCGTTTCGGCTGCTTTCTCCGGGGGTATCTGGGCACTTCAAAATGTCAACCTTCATTGCCCGGCACGGTACGTTGCACAGCTGGGTAATCCACCTTGTAAGCAACACCCCACACTTGGTCTTCATCGTCGTCTCCGTCCATAGGATCCTCTCGGTTGAGAAGGCGAAGCTGCTGGTATTCTTTCCGAGGAATCAGAGTGACACTAGTTCGAGAACGAGAAGGCCAGATGATAGTACAAACCCGCATTCTGCAGAACTGTACACGGCACTTACACTCGTCCGGGTTTGTCCTCGGTCCCGCGATGGTCCACCGATCCTTGATAAAACCGACGCACATATCTCAAGGTCGATGAAGGGCATAAACGTCCATCACTTGACTCAAATGCTCAAGCGAGCACTAAATCGATTAAACGTACCCTTTGATATACCCCGTCACTTGTTTCTCAACGGGAAAGTCCACTTTCCTGATGCGACAAGTTTTTGTGAATCCGATCGCTCGACGAGGAACGCAAAGACGGTAGCTCCATCGCACCAAATGAGGCTTCCGTAGCCAAAGACCCAGAAATCGTTGCTATCTGCAGGCGTCCCCATGGAATCGCTTGTTCTTGCGTGATCGGAACCAGTCAGCTTAGGACGAAATCCTAACGCACTTGTTATTTTTCAATCATTCTTCAATAATATTTTATATACAGTTTCCTTCACTTGCTTACGTTCCTCATTGCCCATTTTTAACGACGGATGTCAATATTATCGAGAACCTGCTTTTTAATCAGAACATCAATTCGATCAGCACCATCTCGTCGTCGATAAGTCTGAGGAAGTTCATATAATATGGGTATCGCTGGTTATAAGCTCCAATTGTACATATACAAATATTGGCGAAATGAGGTTACGATGTCGAAGGCTTTCCAAGTTGGCTTGCATTGCTTGATGATGCACCGTTCTTCCGAACGAGCGACTTATTTTCTGAAAGCCACAGATATTCACATCAACTACCGCGAAAAAAGATGATGAAAGTAACGCCGTCTCACCTTTGATGGACTGCGCAAAAGTCTTGAGAAGCTCCATGAAGTAGGTTTGGGTAACACCAACTTCTCTCACAATAGATTGATAAAGTAAGAGATTACCATTCCGTACAGAAGTAAAATCGAAACTTGATTGCTTTTTGCATTGCGTCGAGGATCACGGAGAGGGGGGCGCTGATGAACCTGTTCGTGAACACGATTGAAATCAATGCCAGTGACACTATGATAGCGAGGACTGAAATGAACAAGCAAATTTAGTTGAAATTGCCCATGTAGGCCGTAATCGTAAAATCAGAGACTCACTCGAAACCGTCAGAACAATGGTTGCTCTCCGAACCGTTTCCATCAAACGCTGGGATAAGAAGATGGTATCGCCAAGGTAGTCCTCTTCGGGTCTGCAGCGTCAAATAAGGCCCAGGGACGCGAAGAGTTAGAGTAATTATCGGTTGCCTGGATCGAAAATGGATACCACTCACGCGCCCGACACAATAATGTATTTCTGCTCATATAGCGAGAGGGATATCACTTGAAACATGTAACCATTCGTGTGCCACTGAGCGTCGCTGAAATTTGAGGCGAGATCTCCCTTCGTGTGCCTCCAAATCGTTGAAGCAGTGAAGTTGAAGACGGGATACGTGCTGGCAGGAAATTCAAATATTGTCTTTGCTCGAAGACCAGTAGCATCGGTTGTAGTGAGAACCTATTCAGGTTTGCATTGGTCAAAATTACTCCGACGAATGCACACAAAACGACCACTGGGCTCTTGCCTCTCACTTACTGCGTGTTGCTGGGTCACGTTTCCGAGTCCCGACATTGCAATAACCTGTCCCGCTGTTGTAAGAAGGTAATAGAGAGAGTTCACTGTTCCTGATTGTGCTTTCAGTCGATCCAGTACGCTGCTCAAGTCCTCCAAAGTAAACTGCTGGAGGACGAACGCGACTTCATTACTTCCTGCAGGTCTTCGTGGGTCGTAGATAGAAAGCAGGAGTATTTGACAGAGCTGATCGCTGTCCCCGGTTGGCATAACTGGTCCAATATGTGGGGTACGAAAGTGCCAGTACGTCGCTTTGTCTGGTGGCGGCAATTGATACGGGACCTTTACGAATACATAGGTGATAAATGCGAACTCGCAACTATAATCCTTCCCCGCTCACCGATGCCACCGAAGGTCTTAGTGTGTTTGTTCCTTCGTCCATTGGATATACTGCAAGCACAGCAACGAGGGTCCCGATTTTGAGTTAGTGTCGTTAAGGCAAACAAATACCGCCCTAAAACACACTCATCAAAAGTCCTTTGGTGTTGTTACTCGGGCAAAGGTTTCTGCAGGTAATGTTTGATGTTAGATTGTTTGAAATCCAATTGTAAGTGGTGCCGACGCGGACTCCATTGACAACCACGGGCTGGATACCGAAGGAGGTTGGAGGGTCGTAGATGGTATATGCTGAGGTGTGAATGTTTTCTGCGAGTGTATTTTTTATTTTGGAAAATGTCCCGCGGATAGTCCTTGATCAATAAGATCTCACCTTTCAGGCCAAAGTTCTGTATCGCAGTCTTCATGTAGATCGCCATGTTACTGTGACAGATATGTTTCAAGTATTTGGTTCACGGGGTGTTTCAGCATTGCTTACTCGATATCGTAAGGTGATAAAATGCCCACTTCGACCTGTACCGAAATGCTGTTTAGCACAGCGACAGCCTGTCAAGGCCAACGCAGTCAGCTCTGTGAGCCCTTAAGACCAAATAGCACTTTCGCATACCTTTTCGATGTAAGCGGCTGAATAAATGTACAGCGGCAAATGTCACACAGAGATATAAATATTCTGACACCTAAGCCTTTTGGATCACTCACTCAGCCTATCGGCTATTATTGACTGGCGTCAATCTGTAATGTGATGGCGAGGTCACCAATGTTGGTGGTTGCTGTTGATCATAAATAGAAGCGTCGAAGTGAAACAAGGCGCTACGTCAGCTAGAATCGTCAGATATCCACCTTGAGCTGTCGCACTTGAGATACTCTGCGAGTTCATCACTGCTCCGAGAGTAATCGAAGGGACGGCTACCAGGATAACACTGTTGAAACAATAAGGGTTCGGAAGCCTCTTCGCCGCACAATTCAAAGTGTTCCGGCGTAGTTCCATACTTGATAAGCAGCAGAGCTGTTATGATCCAACGCAGCGGAATCCCTTGTACTGTGCCGGTCTTTTGCGAGATTTGACGTTGCTTCTCCGCATCCATGTTCGCGGATGTCAGAACATTTGATGACTTGATACCAAGTGAATCACCGGGGCGATCCCTCTTGTCAGAATTGTTGGCCATCCTTTCGAGCGGCGGACAGATGGATGATAAATATTGACAGGTTAAAGCGAGGCTGGGATTGAAGTGAAATGATACTACCAGAACTTATGCCGAGCTTTGCCGTGCCAAGCTGCCGATCAGGCATCCGTATCTGCCGATTTGCACATCTCAGCAACTTTCTTGTCCCGTCATGCTATCGCAGGTTCGTCTGAGTTATGAATAACGGGTCGAAATGAACCGAAATAACTTTGGTCATTTGTATGTTGAATAGACGCGTTTTCAAATACTCTGTTTCACATACAAAAAGTCAAAACAAATCCCCATGAACGTCATCACCGAATCAAGATCTCGGCTTCCTATCCTCCCCCTCTATCGTTTCGGAAGATACATTGTCTGCCACGGACCGCCCGAAAGACACTTTGTACAAATCTTCGTCCGGAAGATCGACGTGTAAAAGTTCAGGTTCGCTCAATAGCGATGCAGTGGGTAGAGGGAGGGGTGTGCCTGCAGTACCCCACGTGTCAGGAGTCATTGGCGACGCCGAGTCCAAAGGTGAAAGGAAGGAAACTCTTTGGTTGATGGCACTGCCCGTCTCTGAAATCGTTGGGACGGGGAATCTCAATCCCTCTTCTCCAGAATCGTCCCGTCGGCCTGGAACCACGGTCGCCTCAGAAGCTAAAGAGTCCCTCACAGAGCTGACCGGTGTCGTTGTCCTGGCAGCGCCGAGAGGGGACCGGTCTGTCGATGGCGCCGCTCCAGATAGAGTCGGGTACACACTTTCAGCAGCGCCTGACGAAACAACAGACGCTCGAACGTCCGCCGGGCTCATGACACCTCCCACGTTTCCACCGCCAACGATGCTTCCAGATACCTCGCTTGCGCTGGATCCCACTCGGCTCACAGGCGTCGTCAAAACAGCCAATGTCTCTGCCCAATTAACAACCCTCAAACCCTTCTCAGACGCATCATCCCCAGACGGCGCTATGGAGGGTACATGGAACGACATCGCAGATTCTGCTGACGATCCAACAGCACTCTGTAATTCCAGCATTGAACTCTGTGCAGTTACGGTACTCGATCTCCGCCGATTTGCACCCTCTGACATCCTCGTCCCGAACCTAGACCGAACTTCGAAAACTGTCTCTGTGAATGAGAAGTCTCCACTGGTCGAAGTACGAGCTGATAGTGGAGCAAGCGATGGAGAGCGAAGACCAACGTCCGACAACGTCCGTCGGGACATGAGTCTGAGAGATCCGAGCACTGACATCGATATGGGCGAGCGAGGAGGTTCCCCTCTTCCACTTCCATAGGCCGGACTGGGAACCCTGACGCTTCCCAACTCCCCCCGGACGATTGTCTCCGCCCGGGACCTCAACGACACCGACAAGACCGAGCCATCAGAGGATCCTGAACTAACTGAGCCTGAACGCTGGGAGCGGCTATCAGGCCCGGGTGGTGGGGGGGCGAGGTCGAGTCTGCATATGGGACACACGCATGCACGTTCCAGGAGCCATCTGTCGATGCAGTCAGAGTGGAAGACATGGTTGCACTGTTTTGGGACGACCAGTTCCGTCATTCGACACCATCAAAAATCTCTTGCGCGTTCAACTTACCGGCAGCGTCCGCACCATGGACACCCCAGGAACAAACGGGTCCAAGCACACAGGGCACACGGGATGCCCGCTTCTACTCGTCCATGACGACACGGACATCCGAGGCTCGCTCGTCGGGGTCCTCCCCAGTGTTTTTCGCTCCAAAGTTCCGATTGGAACTAAAGGAACAGCCAGTCTTTCTCCTGCCTCGATCTCCTTCTCCTTCTCCCGAGGACTAGCGGCAGGGACGATGTGCGGAACCTCGAACGATTTGGGGCTGATGGGGCGACTCGCAGAGCTTGCGGGTCGCTGAAGTGTCGATTTGGCGTCGGAGGGGTCGCCGAGATAGATTGTGACTGGGTATTTGGTGAGGTCAGATGGGGTGAGGGTTCTGAGGACGTCTTCAGCGAACCCGAGGTTTCGCAGTTCAGCTGCAGAAGCGGCGAAGAGGGCGCGAGCGCGGCGATAGCGGAGTTGCATCTAATCGAGTGGCGAGGGTGAGCTTCTTGCAAACATCAACGTACTCTCTCGCAAGCGGAGCACCCACCTGTCTCCTCCTCCACAACGCTATTCCGAAAGCCGCCACACTCAGAACACTGAGCACCACAGCGGAAATAAAGAATGCGTTGTGATAGAGGGACATATTCGCCAGGTTGGTTGTCGTAGGGAGGGAGTTCGGATCCGCGCTGGTTGGGGCGCTGATGATGGACGCGGCGTTTGGGAGGAGGATGGAGAAGAGAATGGTGGTAGGGGGCTGGCAGTATTGTTCAATTAGAGCTCAATACTCGCGAGCGACCAACCAAGCAAGAAAACGCACCACGGCATTGTTTGTCCTGATGATCGACGTATCCGCCTTCCCCTCCCCGTTCCCTCCGACCACATTTCTCAGTAAATTGACAACCCTCGCCCCACCGTCCCTCTCGAGGATGACGATGGGTACTTGCGCCGCGAGCGCAGCGAGAGAAACGTTGCCGCCCACGGTCGTGTCGGGATTCTTCACCGTGGTGGAGTTGAGGGACCGGGCAAAGGTGTCGGAGGCGCGGAAAACGGACGTGGAGTTGTCGATGAAGAGGATGAGGGATATGCGAGGGTTTGTGAGGAGGAGTGCGACCTTGGCTGCAAAGGTGCAGTTGGCTGAGGGGGTGTGGGGAAGCAGTCGCAACAGATTAGTGTCTGAGACGTGATGATAGTGCACCTCTCCTATCAGTGCTCAAACAGAGGGGAGCATCGGCGCCACAATAGGGACAATGCTTGCAGCTGGGGGTTTCTAGTCCGAGCAGCTCTCCGACAGTTTCGCCTCTTCTGCTGGAACCCCAAAAGTGCATGAAAACATACATGTGAAGCTCGACCCGACCTCTGCTGCCGTCCACTGGGGTCCTGCAGTTTTGTTGGAGCTCGTCACCGTCACATTGGCTGCGGTTATATTGACAGATCCGGCAGTTCCAGTGGTGTTTGTTTTGGGCACTGCAGTGGTTCCAGTTCCAACAACATTCAATGAAGCATTTTGAACCTTGGCCTTGGTGACGTTCGCGACAAGGGATGGGTCCGTGGGGCCGAGGCCGTGGATGATTGCGACGATGGTGAGGTTCGGTTGCAGAGTGGTGTACTGGGATCCGAAGTTGGAGGGTATGCCGTCGCCTAGTAGTTGTGGGTATCGGTGACGACGATGTGTGGGGTGACGGAAAATGACGAGGGGAAGATGGAGATAAGAAGGGGCTCATGCGATGCGAGAATGTCAGGGCTTTCCCCGCGGGACCACTCACAACCGTCACCTGCATATGTCAAATGACCTCTGGGACCTGCACCACTCAGAAGTGCTCCCCACGGAAGGGGCGTGATTGATGCATTTGTGAGAACGTATTCACGGGATATGGTGTATGATGACGGGTAGTTGAAGGAAATCAGGTCTTGGCGTGCCAATGTGATGTCGCAAATGTAGGCAGAAGGGACCATGAGAGCAGCCAGTCGAGCAGCCCACGGGCATCAGCGCTTTTAGTTTCCGACAATGACCTTCGTACACTGTGTAAACTCACCGAGTAGCAATGTCGGTTGCGACCCTTGTCCGTCCGCCCCATGGGATGAAAGAAGGACAAGCCCAGCAATCAGGGCCAGTACCGACCCAGGACTCCGCCATCGTATTTCCCGCCAGCTCCTGTGTCGTCGCCGCTCCCGCATTGAACGAAGACGGTCGGCCGAAATTTCGGAGAAGGGAGTGTAGGAGGGGCTCAGAGGCTTTGCCGGTGTGGCGGAGACCACCTTGGATCTGCCGTCCCACTTGGCAGTTCAATTCGCGAGTGAATGCGAACACGGGAAAAATTGTGCCGCTGAAAGGTGGTTGCGTGTTCGAGAGCAGTCCGTGGGAACCGTTGGCATCTTTTGTTCTTTGCTTCGCACCTAACGTATTATTGTACTCTCACGTCGGAGAAGACAGTCGGAAAGAAACGGACAGTAACTAAATGCTGACAACCAAGTGACCTGTCCCACGAAACCTCAAGTTGGACCTTATATATCCGTTTCCCCAATAGATGGGATTGTCCCTCATATTCTGGTCCAATCAATCGGTGCAAAAAAACGAAGCTTTATGTCGAGTACAACAGTTCAACAGTATGATAAACTTGCTCGGAGCGGTAGCAACGACCGAGACATCTATGTGGCTAGCTATACAGGAGACAGAGGAAGAATGCTATTACGCATATGGCATCGGAGAGTTCGTATCATTCCTTCCCCAGCTTGCCCTCTCCGCCCGTCCCATTCCCCAAGTGTCCGTTCCCTCGCCCGTTGTCCTCCACGTGCACAGAGAACGATTTTTCAAGCGAGGGGCTGTGCGATGGTACCGATGGCGCTTTTGGGACTGCTCGTGCTGCGGCAGATTGGACGTTTTTGGCCTGGGCGTATACAATGCCGGCAATGAAGGCTGATTAATACGGTGGAGTGAGAGTCATGGGTTATGGAAAAGGGAGCGGAGACGCAAGTTACCGGGTGGACAACAGAGGTGCGGAGAGAAAAAAATGAGATACGTCCTTGTATATCGTGTAGAAGTTCGAAACCCACCGATGGCAACACCAACAACCTGCGCCGTCGTCACAGGGTCGTCGAACAGCACCATTCCCGCCACGGCGATGGGGAGCTTATTGAGCGCCCCGACCATGCTGAACGTGGTAGAGCTCGTGACCCTGACGCACCAGCTCGACGCGTACGAAATGTAAAAGCTCGTCACGCTCGAGATGGCAACGACCCAGATGAGGCCCGTCGTGTCCGAGTCGGAACGAGCCTCGTAGAAGCGGCCGGAGCGCCATTGGTCCGCTTCTACGAAGAGCGACGCAGCGACGAGGAGGGGGAGAGCGAGGGCGTTGTTGTACAGGACGGTGTCGTAGTCCCGGAACGCCACGGTGCGCTGCACAATGCGCATCCCCACACTGTACGCTGCTGATGTAGCGCAGTTGGCGAGCATCCACAGGTACGCCACTTGCCACCCGACTTCGCCCTTGGCCGCTTCTCCTTTGAGTCCGCCAGACTCGTCCGTGATGTGACTCCATCCCGCCACCAAGCTCGATCCCACCATCAGCATGAACGAAAGAAGCATCAAGGGGGATACAGGGGAACCCTGGCCCATGAATCGTTCGGCGTAGGCGATGGCGATGATTGTGGTGTTTTTGAAAACGGTGAAGAGAGGGACGGAGAGGTATTGGAGGGCTTTGGAGCCGGTGTATATCATGGCGCAGAGGAGGACGGACACGGGGAACCCTTTTTGGCGTTGAGTAGGTCAGCGGGTGGAAGGGTAGCAGCGGAGGAAGTTCCCGTAAAGACTCACATGCCTTGGCCTCCGACCATCGGAAGGGCCGATGTGTGAGGAGTCCGAGAGCTCGAAACAGTTCCAACAGCAATACTACGGTACCGCACTGATGGTTGAGATCACCGAACGATTCAGAAGCCCACGACGATGATCAGCCGGTCGGGACTATACTATCCAGACATCGCTCGAACCCACCTGAATTGCCAGAAAAAGAAAATTCATTGTAAATTTGTACGACGACAGAACGTATTTGTTGGTTACAGTCATCAGAATACTGGACTGTGTGCAATTCGGCAGACGTCGTTCGGATTGAGGAAGAAATAGTGAGTAACGAAAGGCGGAAAGTCACGCGAAAAAACAGACCACTTCATAGACACTCCATTTTTTCGGCCCGCTCCGACGGATTCCATTCCCAAAGACAACAGCGTTCCCTCGTATCACCCATGTCACACTCGTTCCACCAAAGTACTCCTCGCCGCACCGCCATCGAGAACACCCACACTGGCATACGCAATGACTGAGAGTACAGGCTGCGCTGCAGAACTGCTCAGAGAACCCTTGCTCCCCGCAGCACCGTTGTGGAGTGGGAGGTAGTTCGAGCCGGACATGAGTGCGGACACCAAGCGGACGGACATCAGCTTGGGGAGAGGGAAAGGCGGCGACCGCGTTGCAAGAGGGACGATGGTGAGGGTGACGAAGGAGCGGGAAACGTTCTGTTGGCAAAAGTGCTTGGAGAGTGGTGAACGGGACCAAAGTCCGCGCCACGCGCCACGGTTTTGAAGGGAATGTTCGATAACCTTGTTTGCCTCTTTCTTGGCTCAAGAATGCACCAATGCCACCGGTACTGCTCATAAATGCCTAAGAATCCCGCAATCTCCAAAGCGCGGGCGACAACAGTCGACTGGCGACGGCGAACGAACAATTCCGAATTGGCCTCTTTCTCAACCGAATGGATCGTTTCAGAAGGCGCATTTGTTACGATCGCACAAAAAACCTTTCGTTTTGTGCCCTGGAATCTCTTCATAGAGGTGCTGGGCGTATTCAATCAATGTACCTTTCAAACACCGGCCTTTGCTCTCACTCCATGACCTTAAGATATGACGTTACAGTGTCCAGGACACGTTTTCAAAACGTGTGGGCTGTTGTGGTTACCGGACGGAGCAAGAACGGTCCCTCCGTCTCGTCCAGCATTGATGAGGCCGATCCCAAGAAATCCAACAGAATCGAAACCAGGCTTGCGATTTAGTCGGAGCAAAGCACTAAATGACAAATTATTTCCTTTTGACAGGTGGTGCAGTGGCCTCCAGTGACGTCGAAATTTCTACAAGTAATCGAAGAAGATGATGCGGAGGAACCACTGTACAAGGTGAGTAATTTCGCAGAGGGTCGGTGATGAGATCTTCACCTTGGCCAAGAGCTCGGACTTCGGTTGTTGCGCACAATTGGACGGCGTAATTCTGATGTATGATCATTCCCCGCACCAGCTGCATAATGTCGCCAAATCTTCCAAGAGCACACCAAGTTGCCTTTCTCTTACAAGAAAGCGTATATGCTCTACATCGGTGCTGCATAACCGTGATTGGACCCCTCGTTTTTCTCTAATACGTCCCCTCTCCTCGCGTTTGCTACCAACCATCACATTACCAAAGAGGGTTGGCGTAAGTCTACCAAGTCGCAGTCACGATTTGAGAATCAAACACTAACTTCATTCTTTTAGGAGAAGCCTTCCTTTCACATCCCCAAGGGCAGAACTAGTGACTCCGATCATTGACGAGAACGTGTCCAAGCGGGGTTCAATGAAGTGTGAAGTAAGTATAATACCCGACTGTGGTATATTCTATTACGAAATTGATCACGTCTCTTTGATCGTTGTGGGAATGGCGGTGTGCATAGCACAATGAAAGGAAGACGACCACCCCGCATCGAAAGGGTATTCTGACAGACCTATGCCATTTTCATTTGTACTATAAGCCGTATTGATGCCCTTTTATACTTATTTATCACAATCTTCCTGGAGACAAGGAATCATTCTCCAATTCTCTTCTTTCATGTCGTCCCACTGCACCACTTTTGCAAGAGCGGAACTGTAATTGAAGTGGTAGTATTCCGAAAATCGAAATGTCAATGAAGTAAACCCGCACATTATCTACAAGCAAGGTATCGTGAAAATATATCCACATATTGTGATTTGCAAATAAACTCCTTCCCATATTCCGCTCCCCCAAAGTCAATCATGTCCCCTTCCCCTCACTGCGTTTTGCAGTCCTTCTCATCCTCACCCTCACCCTTCCTATGCACACTCTGCCGCCTCTTTCGCTCCCCCTCTTTCAACCCCCGTCCAGGTGTCTTCGTGCCCGCGCTCATTGCGTCCATCACGTCCGGCCCGGAAGGTCTCACGCCATGATCCCCCCTGACCCCCAACGGCGCCCTCGACGCGCCATTCACACCCGCCACCTGCTGTATCGTGTACGGCGACTTCCGCGCAGCAGGTGTCTTTGCTGGCACAATCCCACCAACCGTGACGGGCGAAACGGCGCCAAGCACGGCTCTCAGCCTGTCGACGTGATCCTTGTTCTCTTTCTCGCCACCGTCTTTGGCGCTCTTGCGTCCAGCAGAGTCCTCCTTCCGGCTCTTGGACGATTTGCGAGGGGAGGGGTTCTCGTTGGTGCTGGGACTCGCGGACCTCTTCCTGCCGGTCCTCTCCGAAGCCACAACCGCGAGTACGGGGGAAGCGGAAGGCTCACGAGAGCTGGAGTGCTCCACGGTTGTCTTGGTCGGCGCTTCCAGTACTTCCCTTTGCGGTGCAGCGAGTCGTTTCCCAGGGGTCACTCTCTCCGTTGCCTCCGTTGTCTCCACAACTCTTTCAACAGCTCGTAGCGGCTTTCGCGCCGGTACTTGCATGTGCTCTGATCCGTCACCAGCCGGAGTTTTCGGTGTACCCACCGTCGCAACGGCAGCAACAGGTCTCGTGAATGGAGCAGCGTTCTCCTTGTCACCACCAGAAGCAGCAGCCTTGACCTCCTTGTACTTCTTGACCAAGTCCTGGTACTTTGCCTACGCACCCGAGCGAGACCGAACACCATCAGCACATGCAAAAACGCTACTCCACACATCAATTACTCCAAACGACTCACCTGCACTTTAGTCAAAGTCGCCTGGACAGCCTCATTCTCATTCAACGCCGCGATGTACTTCTCCGCGTACTCATCTTCCGCTGCAAACTTGGCCTCCGCGACGCGCTTGTCGGCCTCCGCTGCGCTCTTTTCCAACTCCACAATCTTGTACTTCAACACCTCCACTTCACGCGCAGTGGCTTCCTCGACATCCATTTTGGCACGCTCCAACTCCTCCAGTTTCACTTGCAAGTCCGACACTTTCTCGTTCGCTTTCCGCTCCGCCACCTCCAGCTCCTGTTCCAGTTCCTCCACTTTCCTCTCCAACTCCCTGACCCTCTCCTGCTCTAGCTCCAATTCCTCCTTCCCGCCCTCCTCACCAAACCTTCTCAACGCCTCCACCTCCTTTTCCAACTCCCGCACAACGGCATTCCGCTCCTCCAACGCATCCCTCGCAGCTTCCATCTCGGGTCCTACAGCATCCATGGCCGACCTGAGCTCTTCAAGTTCCCTTTCCCGCTCCTCGAAGGCTGCTCGGAGCTCTTCAACGTCACGGTCCCGTTCCTCCAGAACGGTCTTGAGAGTCTCGCACTCCCTAACCCTCTCCTCCACACCCGCTCGGAGTTCATCCACCATCTCCGGCGAAACAGCGTCCGCGGCCGCCCGAGCCTCCTCCAACTCGCGGTCCCTGTCCTCAAGTGCCGCCCGCAGTTCATCCACCTCCCCGTCCCGCTCCTCCAGCACCGCCTTCATCGCTTCACACTCCCGCTCCCTCTCCTCGACCACTGCTCTGAGTTCCTCCACCTCTTTCTCCCGCTGCACCACTGCCGCCTTCAACTCCTCCACCTCCGCCTCAACCTCCACCCGCGCCCGGCGTTCACTCTCGACCTCGCGATCAGCCTCTTCCAGATCCGTTCGCAAATTATCCCGCGCCCCTTCGGCCTCGGCAAGGGCGTCGCGGCACTGCGAAAGCTCAGCGTAGGCGGCATTGACCTGGGATCTGAATTGAGTGAGCTCATACTGTGTGAGGCGGGTAGGGGTCCGTTGGTGGGGAGTGTGTCGTGTTAAAAGAGAAGGGAGGGATTGGGACAGTGTACAATGTCGGGTCCAATCGTACAGCGACCGAAGAGCAGGATTGTGTCAGTCCACTGCACATCACCCTCCACCACCACGAACCCCCAACCAACCAAAACCCACCTCCACACTCCTAACCCTGGCCTCAACAACCCTCTTCTCGACCTCCGCCTCATGCACCTCCTCTTCCTTCTCGACCCTCCTGACCCGTTCCTCCTCCAACATGTTGTCCACCCTAGCCTTTTCCACCTTGAGCGCCTCCAGCACCGCAAGGGCCTCGGCCGCCGCAGCTCGAGCCGTATCGTGCTCGGACGCAAGTACGGTAATGTGGGCACGGAGCGCACCGACTTCAGCCTCGGCCCGCGCCACGACATCACTCACACCCGCCACCGCAGCGGCGGCAGCGTCGCGTTCGGCACACACGGCGAGGAAGCGAGCTTCGAGCCCCGCCGCGGCCTCAGTGACGCGGGCAAGATCGATTCGCGCGGCTGCGAGCTCGTCGCGCGCGGTCGTGAGCTCGTTGTCGCGGGTGGAAAACCCAGCAAGAGCAGTTTCGGCGCGGGCCCTTTTGGCTTCTTCCCTCGCAGTTTTCAACTCCGCCTGCACCTCCGCAGCCCGTTCCTCCACCATCTCCGCCCGCTGCTCCGCCTCTTCCCTTCCCTTCCTTTCCCTTTCGAACTCCCCCTCAACCTGCTGCACTCTCGCCCGCACCGCCTCGATCTCTCTCCTCGCCTTGTCAACTTCCGCCCGCGCGGCGCGGACCGCGCTCGCGTCCTCGTCACGCATCCTGTTCGTTCTCGTCTCGACCTCCTCCAACCTCGTACGGCACTGCTCCACTTCCCCACGCAACCTGTCACACTCGGCATCCCCCGCCTGAGCTCGGGCGCGCCACACCTCCAGCTCCCTCTCCAGCTCCTTCTCCCGCTCCTTCTCCCTAGTCTCCAACTCCTTCACAACCCCCTCCAACCGCTCACACTCGGTCGCACACGCCTCCCACCCATCCCGCGCCCTCTGCACCTCCCGTTCCGCCTCTGCCCTTTCCCCTTCGACACTCCGCACATAGGACTCGGCCTCCTTGAGCACTTCCTCGGTCCTCTCATCCCGTTCTTGCACTTCCCGCCTCTCCACCTCGAGCGCCTCGAGTGCCTCATCCCGTTCACTCCTCGCCACCTCAACTCCCCGCTGCGCCTCATCCCTTTCCCTTCTCGCATCGTCGCGCTCCGCAACGGCCGCGTCCCTCGCCACACCAGCCGTGCATGCTTCGGCAACAGCCCACGCGCACCGCCGCGCGACCTCTTTTACTTCCTCGGCCATCCGGGTCGACTCTGCGTCGGCTCGGGCGAGCGCTTCTGCCAGGGTTTCTATCGCGGCGGTCGTGGCCAAGGTGGTTGGGGATGGTGGCGCGGCGGCGGTTGGGTTGGTGGGTGTGGGAGAGGTAGAAGTGGTGGAGCGTCGTGTGGGAGTGGACGGTGCTTGCGCGGCCCCGGGTAGAGAGGATAGTTGCGATTCGAGCGCGGCAAGACGAGCGAGAAGAGTCGCCGAGTGTAGGCGTTCGGACGAGAGGGCCTGTCGTTGGGCGGGTGGCAAAGGGTGGCATCGTCAGTTGGTGCGGCGATACACATGAATACCGATAGTGAAAAGAACAATGAGACAAGCTCCTGCAGGTGCATGGTATATGCCCGCTGTATCATTCGTGCAAGGAGTACTCGCATCCGGCGGACAGCCTCGGTCAGCGCCTAGGCCTCAGGCTTCACCTCTTTTGGGCTCGACTCCACTTGACTCGGCTTCTCCCCCCCTACCTCCTACTCCCCCTCCCACCCTGAACCCACCTTCTCAACCCCCCGCACCCTCTCCTCACTCTCCCGCATCTCGCACGCACACCTATCCATCTCTTCCCCCGCGTCGTCTAGGAGCTGTCGTTGCTCTTTGATGCGGTGTTCAAGTGTTGATATGCGTACTTGGGGGTCTTGTGCGGGAGTAGTGGGGGAGGATGGTGTGGAGGGGAGGCGGGGTGGTGCGGAGAAGGAAGGGGAGGTTGTGGTTGTAGTAGGGCGACGAGGTGTGGAAAGTATGCCAGAGATGATAGGCGTGCTAATAAGATGGAGTGGGGAGGTGGGCGCGGCGAATGTGCTGGAAGGACGGGTAGAAAATGGCGAGGCAGAGGCAGGCGAGGCGGCGTCCAGCACGATGGAAGACGAGAATGAATGTTGTGGTGTTTTTGACGCGGTGTGGACGGGGAATGTCAGGTCGTCCGTCGGTGCAAGCGGCGTTTGTGGTGTTGGTGGTCGTCGGTCCACACAGTGGCCATCGCGGCCACTGCCACTCCCACCCTGCCCAACTCCCGTTGCCACTCCATCAGCCACCACCGCCGCCCCCACCGCGCCAACGGCATCGTCCTCGCTATCCGGCGGCCTCCTCTCCCTCAACCTCGCGACCTCCCTCTCGGCCTCCTCGGCCCTCCTCCTCTCCCTCTCCATCATCTCACGCGCCCACTCCGCCGCCTGCAACGCCTCGCACACGGCGTCGTTGTCGATGTTGGCCTGTGCCTCGAGCTGAATGACGCGGAGACGGAGAGACGTGGGTGTTGC
>KQ965759.1:11543-151815 GCA_001574975.1 Gonapodya prolifera JEL478 | reverse complement strand
GAGAGCGAGGAGAGTGCGAACGGGGATGCGGGCGTGGATGTCGATGCGAGNGCGTTGCGGGAGAGAGACGCGAGTGGCGTGACTGCGCCGTCTGCCCCTCCTCGTGCTCGCAGCGGAGTGCGTGGAGTGTCCGTGTCCTCCCACATGCTGCCCTTCCCCCGTCTCTCGCCCGCGTTCTCCTTGTCCGGCGTCTGCGCCACACTGTCCGACCCCATGTCCACGTCGTCCGCCTCTGGTGTGACGCTGCGCTCTCTGTACGTCCACGCGGCACCTGCAACAACCACACTCCACACCGTCAGCAACCACCGAATCCGACACCGATCGGCCACAGAATGACTCGCTCACCTCGATTCGACCCGCTGCTGCTCCATCGCGACTGCGTGGTCGTCATCTGAAGGTCTTGGTCGGTTGGGCGGGAGCTCCCTGGAGAGGTGCACGCGTGTGCCGCGTTTGTGGTGTGCACAGGCCTCTCCGCCTTCTGCCCTAATCAACCCCTTTCTTTTTTCTTTCTGTCACTTCAGAAACCAGACTTAGAACATTTTCAATTAAGCCATGATCTAAGTGAATTGCTCCTTGTGTGATCACCATATTCTTTATCTTCACCCATCTCTGCTCCCTGACAGTTTTAAAGATTTTTGCGAGCTCCTTTCTTACTGTACGTACTGACTATAAAGTGCTCGGTGAAGGGGTTCCCAACCAGCATTCTAAGGCAGGGGCTGCTTGTGTGCGATTGAGTGACTAGTGAGCAGCTTAGAGCAGCATTCTGGCTCAAATGAAAAAGCTCACCGTGCCTTCTGCCAAGTGTACATACATGATACAAGTCAAATTTTTGTCTGACTCTAGTTTTGCTTGGTTCTCCAGACTCTGACCACCTTAACATGCAATCAGAAATGTCTTGCCACATTCTCAGCTTACCTGTCTTGCAAACAGTCTTTTATGACCCAAGCTGGGTAGGGTACTGCTTTTTGTATTTTGTGAAAGGTACACCTGGCAGATGTCAACACTCCATCCACATTTCCTCATTTTCTCACTCAAAAAGATACTTTCTTCATCATCCACTGTCCCTCAGCTTTCTATGCCACCTGGTAACATTAGAAGTTAGAACAAACAACAGGTTGACGTCACCTCAACAAAGTACAAATTGATATCACCATCATTCTTTTCAATTTTGGATAGGAAATGCAATGATCATTCATCTGACAACTTCTTCCATCCTCCCATTTTGTTTCACGTCCCATCCCTGGAATCCAAGCAGCTCATGGGCATGAAAAACCGTTGAATGATATTGGTAGTCAAGAATCAAGATGAGCAACACTAGGTTTTGCTCTCTCAACTTCACTTTGGGGGATGCAGCATTGTGTGGCTTGGACCTGTTCCCAACTGGGTTTTCTTGTGTCAAATGACTCAACTCTCAAGGTTAATTTTTGAGTGTTTGAAAGATTGCCAGCAGTGCTGCAGGCTCACAGGATGATAAGGAACCGTGATTCTCTCATTTTTAAAACTTACTTGCACCTTCCAGATCTGCACTGCCACATTTCTGCAACATCCCCAAAAGCTCACGCTTCCAGGGATAACAGAAACACCCAAACAAGTAAAAACATGGACATTTGTTTTGTCCATGTTTTCCCCTGTTCCTGTTGACAGATTTTGCAATTCTGTGCCCCCACCTATTGCACTTTTGGATTGGGGCTCTTCTCAACCTTCCAATGGACGTTTTCAACTAGATTCTGTGCAATTGTTTGGACTGATAGTGGAAGGTACATATGTGCCAGAAATTTTCAGCTGTGTGGAGAGTGACTTGGCAAATCCAGTGTACCATGCCAAAAGCACTGTTGCAGGACATTTGATGGCAAGCTGTCTATCTGACACTGGAGCTAGTCTCTGACAGTGATGTTGCTCAACATTTGATGGTGTTGGAATCTTTGGTTTGGAGATGGCGGCAATCCTTTGCCAAGTATGGGGATGTTGTCCTACTGCACATTGTACTGCTGGGGCAACCTTGTAGTTGTAGGTTGCTTGTGAATACATTTCCTTCAATTATTGTTCAGTTTCACTTTCCTGGTACAAAAAGTATATTGGAGCACTTGTCCCCATTCAGCCCAAACTATACGTCAACAAGATTACAAACAATCTCCACAAACATCTTGGCATTGCTGTTGATGAGGCCACTGTCTGGAGAACTCTGAAGTGCTTGGGATTCTCAATGAAAATGCTTTCAAGACATGCCCAAGAGCGCAACAAGGCCTCTTGACTGGATTTCATTGTGCGTATGTCCCAATATCACTGTTGGCAGTTTGTCTTCTTGAACAAGTCTGCATACGGCCGGAGAACCCATTTGAGGTGATTGGGATGGGCTGTCCAAGGTCAGAGGGTGGAGGTGCAGGGCCCCTTTATTTGTGGACAACAATACACTCTTGCAGTTGTCCTTGGCCATGATGGTTATGTTGGATATAGTATTCAGCCTGGCACTATGGATGCCAATGGTTGTGTTGCCTTCTTCAATAATGTACTTGTATGACAACCCTTGTTGAAGTTTCTCTTCATCCGTTTTCTGACCAACCTTCAGCTTCCCAACTGCAATCCATTCCCTGGTGATTACTCTGTCATTGTGCTTGACAATGCTTCCATTCACAAGGATGAGAGAATAGCAGCAATGTGTGAAGCTCATGGGGTGCATTTGGAGTTCTTGCCTCTGTACTCACCAGATTTGATGCCTGTGGGTTGAATTTGTTCTTCATTGTAATAGGTGTAACATTGTGACATCTCCTTTGTAGGTTGAAAACTTGTTTGCGTATTTGAAGCAATGGATGCAGAAATACTGTGACTGGGTTGACTTGATGGATGATCTTTTCACTGCACTTGATGCTGCTGCTCAGTATATTGATGATTGCAATGCTTTTGCTTGCTTTTCTACTGTATCTCTGTACCCATATCTTCCAAATGACATCATCTGAATACATTATTTCTCATGATCTGCCTCACTGCTCTGCCAGAACCACTTTACATCTCCAAGCTTACTCTTTTGACAACTACCTGTAACTCATCTGATGAAGTCTCATCCCCCAAACCTCAGCATCACAAGAAAATTCCATCACCTCTCAATGCTTCTCAATAACCAACCTTGACCCAGTGGGAGTGTCACTCTCAAGAATACATTTCACAGCTAGGACATCCATCCACATTTTCCCAGGTGCAACCAAAACCTTTCCAAGGTCCTTGAGTTCACCAAAATTGTCACGCTGCTGTGATTCAACGTAATTTACACATATAGTGGCTGTGGGAGCAATACCTTGTGTATCTGCCCTTAAGGGGAGGGTTGATAAGTGTCTTGATCCAGGAACAGAAGGCAATGGAGTTTCCAGGGATTCTTCATCAGTCAAAGGAACAAATGACGTCACCATTTTTTAGCATAAAACAGCACAAATACAGCTTTATACTTACTTTGACAATTTGGGTCTTCCACCTTCCCCAAGTCAAAATGCAGAGTCAATGGCAAGGTAGCAATAGATACTGTTCCCTTTACCTAGGCACACTTATTGTATGATCATGAACTCTCCTTGCAACCAAATAGACACTTACTATATGAGCAGCCCACAGTCAAAGCGCCTTGTGACTGAGTTTGAGGTGCTTTTGCATGAGATTGACAAGATCTTCAAAAACATAACAGAACCTGCAACAATGTACTGTGCAAACATATTTTTGCTTCAGTTGCATCATATGTTGATTGATAGTAGTAATGGCTTTGGTGTAGATGAACCAGTCTGTAAAGGCCTCTTCCAGGGAGGTTGATATAAGTGGTGACAAAGGTTGTAAGGACAGGGAAGACTTCTCACCTTTACCTTGGATTCCTTTAGGGCTGCCTTTTCCACAGTTTTGGCAAGCACACAAAATGCACACAAAATGTTTTGGCTTGCTTCTTCCTGCAAATGTTCTCAGCAAACACCTTGTTGATGTTTGATGATGTCAACAAGGTTTGGCCACCAGAAGACCAAACAGTGTACCCAACTCTGAAGAGCTCTGGAAGCTCAAAATCTGGGTTGAGATAGGTTGTGCTGACTACAGTGTTTATGGGGCACACAGATCATCCAGAGTTGGAATCGATGAAAGGTAAGTGGAAAATACACCCATTGGAACAGGTTTCTTGAAACCTTTTCCAAACAGGATGCATTTCACCTCTTGGCAACCTGTAGACACCAAGCTGCGATTGGGAATCAGCTAATCAAATCTTTGTTCTCATTCTTCAGAATCATCTTCATTTGACTGATCTTCACTGTCACCAGCACTGAATGTATCATCATCATCACTGCCCAAATTAAAAGTGGTGCAGTGGGACTTTTTGGCTCCCTGCATCTGCACTTTGGATCATTTCCTTTGAGAAATGGTCACTGACATAAACTCAAGAGAGAAGCATCACTGCCATCCCCACTGTCTTTTGTCCCCGCAATTCTCCTTTTACCACTAGCAGAAGTCTTCTTTATTGCGCAATCAACAAATTTCGTCCTGTGCTGATGGTAGGTGGCAGTGCAGATGTGAAAGCGCATTGGTTCAGGATCCTCCCAGTCAATCAATTAGTGATATGAGTGAGTGAGTAACTCGCTCAAATTAAGCCAACTCGCAACTCACTCACTGACAGGACATTGCAACTCGCAACTCACTCACTGGCGATGAGTACCAACTCGCAACTCGCGAGTTAACTCATGAGTTGACTCGATCGACGGTTAAAATATTTAGCCGAAGGATTTACTTGATTATCCAAGTTGTACGTTGGTCCGTAGAATCTCCAACGTAAAAAATTCTCAATTATTTTGGTGCACAGTAATATTAAAGATATTTTAGCAATCTAGTTTAGGTATATCGTAATTATTTAGAAGTTAGATACTCAAAATATTAGGTTTTGAGGGCATTTTGCCTTTCGGGTAAACCTGTTTTTCCGAGCGAGTTGACTCAGTGAGTTCGACAATTTCAACTCGCAACTCACTCACTCGCAAGACCGGACAACTCGCAACTCGGCTCGCTCACACTTTTATTAACTCGTAGTCGTACTCGCGAGTTGTGAGTGAGCGAGTGAGCGAGTTTTGACTCACTCACTCATAACACTACAATCAATGGATATCTCCATCCACATCTTCTCATCTGCTCCAAAATCCAGTTCTTCAATTTTCCATCAACATCATCATCAGATTGTCCCTAATAATGCCATAGTCCACTTGCCGCTTTTTCAAAATCGTCGGTTGACAGGTTTGCACATCGTCACACTCCAAAGCTCCCTCTCCACACCAAAGGCACACTCCAGAAATACATGTGCATTCCAAATACATAAGACGTACATTCTCACCTGGTTGAGGGAGCTCGCCCTCGCTACTCATCGTGGTTTGCAATTTGAAGCGGTGCACTACAAGAAATTGATATTCGCACCTCCTTAGCAGGCTTCCACTATCAGTCCGAACTACAATCGCACATAATGCAGTCAAAAACGTCTGTTGGAAGGTCCAGAAGAGCCCCGATCCAAAAGCACAATAGGTGGGGGGACGGAATCACAAAATCCGTCAACAGAAACAGGGGAAAACACAGACAAAACAAATGTCCGTGTTTTTGCTTGTTCAGATGTTTGTGCTGTCCCTGGAAGCGCAAGCTTTTGGGGATGTTGTGGAAATATTGCAGTGCTGATCAATTGAACAATTTTCTGGCCGAGGGGCCAACCTTTTTGCAAACAGCTGTAAACTAATGTGCATGTGCTTCAGACCTTGCAGTCAACTTTCCCTTTTGCTTTACTCTTTCAGTAACTTTGGAAACCCTAATGACAAAAGACTTTGGTTTTGTATGAAACTCAAAGAGAGATGCATTGTGCTGATGTCTTGACTGCTCCGTACTGGTACACCTTGTTTTTGCTTGACTTACCCACCTGGTCCTAACTGAGCAGCACAAGGGCGTGACAAGTCATCTCAGGGTTTTCCCAACTGGAGAGGACAGCGCCATTGCCACCCTTTCCTGTGTACCTTTGGGGCTTGAAGCCCATGGTGGTTGAAACTCAAATAGATGATCATGAGAAGATGTGATTAGTGCCTTTATGTAGCCAGTGGGCGAACTGGAGTGCCAAATCGCCATGCAATCCTTTCAAACCAATGCAGGTCTGACCAATGATATTTATTTCTTTACATAACACGTCTCAAATTGCTTAACGTGATTGAGGGACTGTAATGAAGCTGATGGGTCACCTTGGTTGAACTTGATACGTCATCTGGATTTGAGACTTCACACCACAATCCCTCTCGGACCATGACATTGTAATCAAGGTTTGACTTTTCTCAAGCGCACTTCTTGGCACAGTGTGCATCGGAAGAAAAGCGGGAGACTGACTGATGGGCGATGGCTGGCAATTACGTTGTGCTCGAGCTGCCAGTTTGCTGACGCTGCAGAGCTAAAATTTGTGGTATGCAGATAAATTACGGCATGTGGCAAACACTGTGTGCTGATACTTGTTTTCTGGTGGTAAAATTGTCTCTTGCAGACCTTAAGTCATAAGTGAACGTTTTCCGCACCTGCAACCGCTCCTCCCTCTACTTCGGGCATACTATTCAAAACTAAAAATCAGATGCGAATGCTATCACTGGTTTTGTCTTGGAGCAAGTCGTTCATGACATCTCTATTGATCGCGGCCCAAGTTGGTTCTTTTGGTCACTTGTCTCACTGTCAGAATTCCGAAATGAGTTGAAATTCTCGCTAGGGACTGGGTCACTGACTGAAGCGCCCTATTTTGCAAATAATTGGAGCGCCGCCCTGCCCTTGTCACTTGATAAACTTTTGTTGAAGCTAAACTTCACATCGCATGATAAAAGCAATGCGTTTATCCTTGACAGATCCTCGCATTCTTCCTTTTTGTCTCATGTCCCATGCCTGGAGGGCGGAGACTGAACTCCAACCAGCTCATGGGCATGACAAAGCATCGCCCTTTGTTTGTGTTCATAGGCCCGACCAACTCAACTCCGCGACGTTGTGCAACAGTTTCAAGTTCAGCTGATCAAAGCACAACAACCCCATTCCACTTAATTTGGAACCCTTCATTTGGTCGTTCATGCTGTCATCACCACGAACTTCTGCATCGCGATGAAAATCCCACTCGAACAAACAAATGCTTCGGCCTTCGCTCGGTAAAGCAAGATGTTGACGATGCATTTTAACACTGTAATAACATGTTACCAACAATTATGGGGAAGTGATCACAAATCAAAGTGGACATCAAATATAGAAATTGAACAAAAAAGAAGTACAATAGTGAAGAAGACACTAATACACCACTAAAACGTAACAAACGCCTCTACAAATATCAGTTTTGGTATCCAAAATTTAGCGGCCCCACACACGATAGCCGCTTCTCATTCGACTACTGCGGAAGACGGCCCACCCTGCCTGAAACTGCTCGAACGTCCCGACATGGCACCTCCCGGTATTCTGGCTGAGTCGTTCGCGCCTCCCGTTTCGATATTCTCAAATTGATATCCCGCGTACCAGGAAGCCTCCTTCTCCGCTCGTAGTCTTCTTGCGATATCCTCCAAGGTCGGTCGCAGCTGGGCGTCCTTGAACACGACGTCGTCAAAGGCATACAACGTGTCAGCACTACGCTCGTAAGCGGTGCATGCTATCATGGGTGTTAATTGGTTCACACCCTGGAAGGATTTGATCATTCGAGCTGCGGCGTCGCCAGACATTACTGGCATGATGATGTCCCTTTGTCGCAGAGAATTTCATCAGTCCTTTTCTCTCGAGTCTAAAACGATTAGAATAAAAACTCACATCAAAATGAGATCGTACTTGACCTTTCCCATACTCGAGCGCACGGCCTCTGCACCGTTTCGAACGATGTCACACACAGCTTGAAACCGCGCAAGCAACCTTTCAATGATCGCTGAAATGTGAGGAAATATTGTCCGATTAGCTTTGGCACATGAAGATTGTTAACCAACTTTCTTACCAGCCGTGATCGGATTGTCATCGACCACCAAAACTCTCAACGGAGGTGGAGGTGGTATCACTCCCTGCGCACCACGAGTCGGTGACAGCAAAGCAGCGCTAGAAGGAGATCGCGGAGACAATAAAGGAGCGCCGGACAATCCCGCTGTTGCCACCCTGAGCGTTGACGAACGGGCCGAATGTGGTGAGCTGGGTGTTGGACCGAGACGAGCATGTACCATCCGCTTCGCGAGGTCATCAGTTAGAGGTCTCTGTAATTGCGGACGTGCACCCCCAGAAAAGGATGAAGAGCGACCACGGTGTTCAGAACTCGTTGGGCTCAAAGGTATTGGTGACGCCGAAGCTGGAGGACTCTCTATATTTGAGGCGGAATGTCCCATCATTGCCAAGTATTCTTGCGGAGCTGGTCTCTGGAAGTCAATGGTCGAAACAGAACCAGTTCGGGAATGTGGCTGAAAAATTGTGGCCAAGGTAAACAGACCGATCCAACACATACACTTATCACCATTTATCATCTCACCGATAATGTGCCCGGAAGAGCGCCGACTGTTCGAGTCCGCTTCCTTCGAGGTCTGGTTGGCGTTCCAGGAAGCGAAGGGGTCGACGAGATGAGATCGCCCGTCAATCCCTCCACGCTCGACATTCGACTAAAAACATCATTCTTGAGGCGCCTCACGACGTCCTGGTTCTTGTTTGCCAGCAGAGACACATTTTTGTATGCAAAGGCACCAAAGTCGGCCGGTTCCGACGAATCTGTTGCAAGAGCGCCGCTCAGTTCCACCGCGATATCCTTATTCTCCGGTCCCTTCCCTTTTCCTTCGGAATCATCAGCATCGGAAATTTTCTTGCCGTCCGCACCCCTGTGGTCGAAATACGATGTGTCCGATATGTCGCTTGGTTTTGGAATGAAGTTGGGCTCTTCCGAGAGTAGCTTGTCCCAATCAACACCCTCAAACCACGAATGGCGCTTCACCTCCTCGGCACCCCTGGAGCCTAGCCGGCGTGCAGGGTCCATATTTAGAAGTTGGTCGATGAAATCACGTGCTTCTGGAGAAGCGTCATCGTCTTCCGGCCATTTCAAATCGCGCGACAAAATTCTCTCGAAGACACGGTCGGGAGATTCCGCGTGGAAAGGTGGGAATCCAAACAGAAACTCATAGGTAATTACACCCAACGCCCACTGTAGAAACACAATTCAAGTTAGCGCTGATAAGGACTCGACTTCAGAAAAGTTGAAGTCTTACCCAGTCCACGCTCGCCTCCTGACTTAATCCCATGATTGATTCGGGCGCAAGGTAATCAGGAGTGCCAACGAATCTGCGTGGTTCTACATGAAGAGATGCTGAGATGTCGAGCTCGGCCATTTTGCCTGCAGAAGCTGGACTTCCGGTTCCCGCTGCGGCTGGTTGAGATATGACGAACGGACTGCCCGTAATATCGTGAGCAGACCCAGTTCCTGAGCTTCCAACAGAGACAGCCATAGAGCTCCTGCGTGAGTGATTCCTCAGGGCCTGAACGCTCCCAAAACCGTAGTCAGTACTGAGTCGAGCGAGGATTGGAATTGGGGCTGCTGAATGCGTTGATGGAGTGGGGGCAGACTGCACTGTCGATGTGCTTGAGGCCGTCTCAGTGATTGGAATGGGGCTACCGCGAACCAGAACCCCGGCTGCACCGCCAGGATCCCGGAAGCGGATTGTATCGAAATCCAGCCGACGCCGACCTAGAAAACCAACTCTGCTCAAACCGAAGTCGGTTAATTTTAAATGTCCATGCTCATCGATCAGAAGGTTGTCTAAAACGATACCGTGTGTTAGCCTTTGCAATTCAAGAAACATTCAACTTTGGTCAGCCCGGGGACGAACCTGGCTTGAGATCCCTGTGTACGATACCCCGTTGGTGGAGGAACTCAAGGCCGAGAACAACTTCGGCAACATATTGTCGCGCCCAATTCTCATCCAGTACACCCATTGCCTTGAGCAACGCCCCACAGTCACCACCATTGAGGTATTCCATTACAAGATATAGATTTTCCTTGCTTTGAAACGAGTAGAATAGCTTGACGACAAAAGGCGAGTCTAGTTGAGTGAGAATCAAGCGCTCCGCTTTTACGTTCGATACTTGGTTCTTTTGAATCATATCTTGCTTCTTCAGAACCTTGATCGCATAATAGTCCCCAGTGGATTTCTTTTTGGCAAGGAAAACGGCTCCATAAGCTCCTTTGCTGATAGGTTTGACAACATCGTAGTCTTTTATGCTTGGTTGTGCTCGTGTAGCTGTAAGTGTCTGGTTCAATGGGATGGAACTTGCTGTGATGCTCATTGTCCTCGGCAACGCAGACCCAGTTGCCATCGCCAAACTCCACGTCCGAACTCTGCCAAACTCTGGTGCATCCAGTATGTCAGGACGAGTGGCGAACCAAGATGGGGACATGACGTCCTGCGGCGCCGGGGACATTCGATTTTCAGGATGCAAATCACTTCGAGAAGTTCGAATATGAGAAGGTACTCTGTGGCTTTTCGATCGGGAAAGGGTTGAGGGAGGTCCTATCAAACCCGTCGGTTCACTTTGCTCATGCAGACCATCTTTCTTCGGTGGAAGGTTCACATCCGTAAACGATCGCGTCATGCTAATATTTTCGAGAGGAAAACTTGATTCAAAGAGGGGAAGCCGTGTTGGTGATTCAGACTTTTGGGAGGTGCCAGGTATAGAGTCTTTGAGTGTTGTGTGCACGACTCGGTTAAATGTGCTTCCAAGCACGTCATAAACATCAGCATCCGATGGAAGATCAGCGTCATCGGCACTAGGATACGTCTCGAGGTAGCTCTGCGTACTGTGGCTTTTGACGTACTCGTCGTCCGTCGATCCGATCTGCTGTTCATCAATGTCATCATTGTCAGGCGCCATGCTTTCGTACTCTGAGTTGTCCGAAGGAGTACCCGAAGCACTCGCATGGTCCGACAATTCGCGATCCTCGTCCGATGATCCAGCCATATTTATGAATCCACTCTGCGTGAGCTGCGAAATCATATGATGACGATCATATTCAACATTAACCTCGAGCACTTTGTGCTGGGCTGCACGAGCGCTTTCAAGTAGGCCCAGTTTGTGGTGGATCTCGTCATGTATGTCATTTGACATGGACGCCTGTAATTGATCAGTGAGCTTCTCCAAACTCTAATGCATTGAATCAATACACTCAAAGCTTACCAGTCCAGCTCCAATACCTACTGTCGCCTCACGAAGGGCGCGGCGCACTGATGGACTTTCAGTTAAAGAGAGGGCATCCTCGGAATTGGGAACCGCCAATTGCGAAAACCCGGAAGTGTCCGCAAGCTCTTCGCACGAACTTAGAGGTAAAAACACATTATCTTTCGCTGGATGCCATTGTCGGATGAATTCTCGGCTCTCCGCCAGAGATTTCGGTGGTTCGATGCCGTGCAGAAGTGCGCGGTTGTCAATCGCCCTTCCTTCTGGATCTTCGTGGTCGTGTACCAAAAGACTGGGCGCATTCCCCTAGTTGGAATTGGAAGCAAGATTGAAAGCAAAAAGGTCATCAATAAGAACAATTTGCGCAAAATTATAAAAATGTTCATTTACCTCGCTAAATGGTACGGAGGAATGAGCGACAACTGGACTCGCAACAGTATCTGGTGGTTGCCACGACTCTTCTAGAGAGGGAGGTGGAAGAGACATTGCCACCTCCTGGACTCGACAGAGCTCAATACAGTTCCCTTTGAGCTTTTCCATATACATAACACGAGGATCGGATTCGGCGTCACGCACAGTATCAGATCGAACCTGCCCACGTTCGATATCTAATTCATCGTTCAAAACCTTGACCATCTCCATAGTCTTCGAATGGAAAATTTTCAACCGCTCGTTTGAAAGAACAACCTCATTTTCTATGCGATGGAGCTCGGAGCATCGTTCGCTATGCCTTTCAAAAATGAGAACAGGAATTTGAAGTTCGCATAGGTGACAAAGAGTGGTTGTTTCCATAATCGCGGGTTCCAAAGATGCTTCTCGAGGAGAGCTGGGATCGATAAACTTCTGTTCTCTGTCACTGTTGCTATGTTCCCTCAAGTGCCCGTCTTTTGCGTTTGGTTCATCTGGGCCTGACCATGCGTCATCGGTTGATTGATCCACCATCACATCAGAATCCCGACTAGACAGATTTGGGGGTTCATCTAAAGTGATTTCGCGTGCTTCACCGAGATCATCCTCGTTCTCCACAGTAGAAAGACTCATTGTTGTTGACAAATTAGAGTTTTCCATTGTAACAAGGACGTTTCCTGCAACTGCGGCGGCGTCTCTTGTGGCACGCTTCTTGCGAAGGCGTGGCCGTCCTCGCAACTTTCCGGCATGGGAAGTAGTCTCGTCGTCTGCTTCTGCTTCTAGGTCGTCGTCCAGATGGTCTTCGGAACTTGCAGTGATTGCTTGGCGTAATGGCGACTCTCCAGTCGCTAAGCCTGAACCTCTCCTCGAAGTTTCTTGCGCTTTTTGAGCCCCTGAAGCCAGGAATGTAGGCACAACAGGAGGATCAGATCTCCGACGAGAGTCTCCAGAGTTGGGTTCTTGCTGTTTCTCCGGTTTCATCACCCACACGATCGAGCGTTTTGTGATTTCTTCGGCCCCAAGTCGGTCCTCTACAACCATACCTTGACCTCTTACTAGAACACAAGATCCGTCCCCTCGAACGGCTTTAAATATGATTTCCATGCTCATGCGATTTCCAGATATTGCGAGTTTGCTCATCGCATGGACAAACATATAGAACGAATCCCCTTTCATAAATGGCGGTCTTTGATGTCCGACAATTTCCTGACGCTCAAATCCAAAGAGGTTTGAGCAGGTGTTGCTCACGTACCTAAGGGAACCCAACCTTAAAACGCTTTCGCTCTTTGACATCTCAAAAATCAACTCACACTATCTCATTTTTCTCCAGCGAAACCTCCAAGAGTACGGTCATGTCTGCGTCTCTGGATAAGCCTGTGCTGTCTTCAATATCCGTTCCCGACATATCCTTCTCAACTTCTCTTCCAACATCACTGAAAACTGAAGTTCGGCTAGAAAGCGATTCTCGTCGTTTCGCACTTGAGCTACTTGGGTAATGACGTTGATGTTCGGCAACTGTACTACCCGACCCAGGGCGAACGTCAACGACAGATAGACGGGGAGCACTCCCTCCATCTGAGATCCGATCAACATCGGACACAATTGACATCGGTCGACGGGCATCACGGCGGCCAGCTGCTCCACTAAAACGCTGCAATCTTCCACTGAACTCTTCTAGATGCTCAAATACTCTGGCAACAGAAGCAAACGATCTCATGAGTCTAGCAAGGTACTCTTTACACGACCATTCCGGGTGCTGAGACCATCTCCCTTGCAAATGAACAAGGGAAATGGCGATCTCACGGGCAATCTGCGGCCTAAGCGTGAGTGCTGCAGCATCCAGATCCATGATGGATTGAGCGAGATGAATCAACTCATGCAGTGAATTATTGAAATCGGTGGAAACCATCTCATCGGATTGGTGCGCTGCAGAGTCAGGGACACGAGGAGTTGAAAGAACAGGCAAGCTGGAGGACGCCGACACTTGCATTTCGTGAGAAAATCGTCGATGGCCAGGGTAGCTCTCTGTAATGTGAATCGTCGTCAAGGACGGAGAAAGCACGACGACAGCAATGGCCAACGAACCTGAGTGATCTGCATCAACAATTGAATAATCGGTACCGCTTCCTGCGGCACTTCCGGCACTGGTAACTGAGCCACTGCTGAATCGCCTGTGGTTGGTACCGCGAGTGCTTGAAGGTGACCTCTGGTGTTGGGCGCTTAGCCGCCGTAACGCTGGCTGCGGGGATGCCGCACTTCCAACAGACGATCTCTTTTGGTGTCGTCGTAAAATAGAATCTCTGACCAGCTGCGCCGAAGGATCCATTTCAGATCCAGGAAGTGATGTAGAAGGTGGTGAGGATTGGTGTGGATCGCCCTTGCTAACAATGACGTTTTGTCGAATATCTGCTTCGAACTGTTGTGCCAGACTCGCTACAATTTTCTCCACCTTGAATCCGTCATAAATGGGTACTTTGAAATCAAACCATAACACGAAATAGAATCCAAAACTCCTTACCTCCCCATTGCAGGTATTGATCGCCCTGGTCAGCTCATTTTTTAATTCCGTGAAACCCTTGACGAGATCCGCGAGGTCACCATCACTCAAACTTCTCATAACGCTGACACCCCAATTTGATCCTTCTTGGGCTGAAGAATCATCCTCATCTGTGTGTGGGTCTTTGGATCGACGTTCTTTATTCAAACCAGCCAAATTGCTCTGTTCTGCATCGTGGTCCACACAACGTCGTCCACCCGCGGGTACGTCGCGTTCTTGGGAGGGCTGATGAGCGATAGAAGCACCAGAAATCGATGCAGGAGAGTTCGATCTTCCCCTCAGTGAAAGAGCTGAAATTCCGTCGTCATCTTCAAATTGGAAGACGGGGCTGGGTGAGCGTTTGTCATACAACGGGCTGCCCAAGCTGGTGCCATCAGTCGCAAGCGCAGGGGTATCAGATAATGATGGTGATTGATTTCGAGCGCGGCGATGAAGAATTAGGTGCGCAGCACTTCCCGATGCAGAAGAACCTTGCCGTCTCAGACCGCGGTGCCCCAATCCAGATGTAAACACGGGTACCGTTTGCATCGTAAATGAATCAGACGGCTCGAGAAACGTTCCAGCAACAGCGGTGCCGTCATTTCCGGGAGGACAAGAACTTGTCTGCTGACTGGACGGATCACCCGAATCTGACTTGACCAAGTTTCGTTTCAGTGATGCGGAAGCCTTTCTTGTAAACTCCGTCAATTCTGGCCAGATATTATTCCAAGCACGGCGATCAGGACCTCGATACCGAAGATTTTTTATTCTTCGGGATGACTCAAGTATAAAGCGATGCACCTAAAAAGTATCGGCAGGTTTCAGGACTGCCTAGAGCAATGAGCGGAGGCGCAGGCAATGTATCTGACTCACCGAACTATCAGCACGATTTTCAGGGACTTCCATCTTGTCATTTCCGGTCAAAGAGCTATCTTTTGGAACACTGCCACTTGTATTGTGACGGTGTCTGTTGGAACTTCTCCTGTATAATTTCGACCGCGCCGGCTCTGGCACAGCAAGAGAGACCTTCCCCGTACCGTCGCCTAAGCTATGCACCCGAGTAACTTGGCGTAGCTTCGGCTCATTCTTATTTGTGAGGGACGGGTGCCGTATGAGTTTTGTCTCGCGCCTTTCTGCTTGATGTGGAGTACTTGGGGTGCTGAAGGATCGATGGTGGTGCAAGTGGGGGAAACGTGCTGGAGATATTGATGAAGACCCGGAAGACAGGGGGTGGGGAGATTGCGTGGGAGTAGACGGCCCGCTTTCGATTCCGCAATGGGAAGATTGAAGCTGTACTGCAGAAAATGTAGCATCGGACGGCGACGGTTGCGGTCTTGAAGCGAGACGGGGTTCCGTCAGACGTGGCGAAGATGGGTTTGATGATAAGGGAGAGATTGATTCCGGCGACGAGGATACTTGAAATAAATTGTAAGTTCCAACATAACACATGCCATTCTGCACATTCTGCGACCTCACCTTCTCCTTCCCCGGAGGTGATTCTTCGGGCTTCAGATATAGCACCTTTTCCCTTTCTCTTCTTGCGATCATCTGGTGTTCGTTTGGTGAAACTGAGCTGCTGACCGGCTTGCTGAAGAACATCGATGGGAGTTGTTCCCTGCTGGCGCTTGCTGTCGTTCTGATCAGACACCCTCCTCTCTCTGAGCAGTGTTGGAAGAGGGCTGGAAGAGGCCATTTGCGAGTAGTCTATCGGAACAGGTACGGCACGACTATCAGCCGTCGATCCCCTGAGCAGCAAGTCTGGACAGCTCGTGGATCCAATCAAAAGGTCAGACCTTGGGCCACCTTGCCCAAATAAAGAATCAACGACATCTGAAGATTTTGGTGAATTTCCATCGGCTCCACCTTGCCATCCATCGGCATCCGTAGCAGCAAAAAGAAGTGCGAACGCATCGACATCACTGACATCCCCTGCTTGAAAGCTTACGTCTACGGGCGAAAGACGACCCAATGAGTCGGAACGGGCGGAGTGGGAGGTGGAAAGTGTTCTTTTGCGGGTATTCGGTAGGGCTATCGCGGATCCGGACGATGCTGCTCCAATCAGGCCACTTGAACTATAGTTATCCTCGGCCCCTTCTGCTGTTCGTGTGACCACAAACCACGGTGCAGAGCTAGAAGTACTCCTTTTGTGACGATGACGGTTGACACCTTTTGGAGCGGGTAGCGCTGGCATTATAGTTGGGGTCGATCCAAGTGGAGATGGCAACGACGCTGGTCGTTGCGATGTCATGGAAATGAGTGCTACTGGCGAGGCTGACGGTGAAGAGGACGTTCGCGAGGTCAAAAGTCCAGACTGTGCGGTGGTTTCGTGGAGCTTCAGTACCGATTGATCCCCATGTGCCGGAGGAAGCGATGTCATGGAAGATAAACGTGAAGCAACTCCAGGAAGGGGAAGAAGTCGAGGAGATACAGAAGATGGTCTTTTGGTGTGCGTTGATGGCGAACCCTAACGTTCCTTGATTTTACGTCGGAGACTGAGATGGGATACACACAGGAACTTACCGAAAATCCACTGGTTTCATCGGGAGGTGTTGCTCCCCGAGAGGAAGTACCGACAGTTGAACGTGTAGCCCCGCCGCGTCGCTGAGCTTCAAGCGATGATGTATGTCGCAATGGCGGCGTGAGTCGCCCGATTCCTCCCGACATCGTGTCGGAATTTCCAGATTCAGAATCATATCCTTCGGGGATTGCATTTATATCCCCGCCGGAAGAGACTGTCGACTTCTGGCTACGATGTCTCTGTAGGGTGGTGTTTTGCGGAGGCGGCGACGGAGAATGTCGAGGGGTTGATACTGGCGATGACTTCCCAGAAGTAACTGCAACAGCAGACGATAAAAAATGTGCGGGAAAGTGGCTTCCACTGCTGCTAAACGGGCTTGTTGTGCTGTCCGACCCGGCAGAGAAGAGGAACGGTGGACTACGAACATCAGAACCTGAGGAAACTGACAAAATAGAGTCGGGGTGACCCGACTCCGCGGTAGCAGAAGACCATGATGCGAGGAGAAGAGAAGTAGGACTGCCGTGAGTTGCGCTCAACGGCGTCGTCAAGATCCCATGTGCGCAAGATTCGCTTTCCACAGGCGGTTCGCTTCTCACGCTGGATCGAGGACTCATGTGGGCCATCGGTAAGGAGTGCGGTAAAGGTACTTCGCGAACTATTGCAGCAACTGGTTCGGTGGTGCTAGTATTGGCAGCATTGACCACAACACCAGTGTCCACGCCCAATTGTGCACCATGTCGTTGTGAGCGCTCAGGAGGTGACATGAGGCGCAGAAGGGACGCTTGGGACGATGAGGATGGGGAAAAATCCATGAGGCGAGCATGTGTATTTGATGTGGAGTCCAATGATCTCCGCGAAGGCACATCAAGAGGGGCACGCGGCACACTCAAGTCAGCTGGTACTCGTGATACCGATTGGTCGAGAGAGAGGCGGCCTGCGTGCTCGCGGGGCCCAAAATCGAGAGATGTGCGAGGGGAAGGTTCTGCGGGCGGTGCCCTTGTTGACGTCCGCCGAATTGGAGCGGCACTTCCCACTGAGAGGGCACGTCCGTGATTGCTGGTGTTGGGCAGCATAAGAGAGGCGGAGGAGCCGGGAGCCATTGATTCCTGCATTGGACTTGTCCCGCAAGGTGCTCCAGTTCCGCTGGAGGACAGAGCCGGTCCCGGAAGTGTGAGTTGAGCAAGAGGAGAGAGGGAAGGTTCCACAAAGCCGGTGGAAGGTGGCGACAGTGGGCTGGCATGCTGGTGGGATAAAGGGGATCCCGGTGTTTGTGGCGATCCGGAGGAAGAGATCGTCGCCGCGGGATTCAGTGGCGAAAGTTTTCGCTCCGATTTTCGCTTCGAGAACACCGCTGCCGCATACTGGTGCTCCATGATGGGCACAAGTGAGACCCTTGGAAAATTCGACGGTTCCTTCAGGTCATTCTAAAACCGCATCGAGGAGAAGTCGATGGAAAGTCTTACCTCGAATATATTCCCCTTACTTCCAAGTCCCCGATAGAACCTGATGGAGGCGGAGTGGCCCCTCAGCGTTCAAATGGCGAGGCACGTGTCCCAACGTGTCGCCGCGGAAAACGGGAGACTGGCCTGGCATCGCGGACGGTAGAGAAATGAGGACTCGAACTTCTGTCGAGGCGAGGTCCTGTGATGTTTCCTCGCAAGTCCCGTGGTTTTGTGCCGAGGTCGTGTCCTTCCATTGGTACCATACGTCTTCCCCGCCTCTGGCATCAAACGGAAGACCGTACTCACCGCTGCCAGAAACCTTTGTGGCGACGCTTCCGTGGATAGCGACGTCCTTATGTCGGGAAAGTCGTGTGGACCGAAGAGGCTGCGCAGACCTGAAGGGTAAACTCGATAGTACGAGGAGACCTGAAAACAACCTTGAAAAATAAGTGGACCATAAAGGCACTTGTGATTGTAAAGTAAGAAGTAGCATTTATTTGACTGTTAAAGTAGGTTCAAGTCCAACGATATCATTCAGGCTTCATCCCAATTCACGGTTCACTTCACGCAGATTAAACATGATCGGAACTAACACTAGCTTTTGAAATCCTCGTTTATGGGTATCGGGGGTTGGCCTGGAATACGTTTGAGAGCAAACTATTTGGGGAAAGGGGTGTGATGGCGAAGAACCCAACATCAAGAACTACCGGTAAACCGAGGGCGCCTCACCTTCCAAACCAAAAATCCGGACATTCCAGGCTCACTCCAAGCTTTCTCCACGGTGTAGAGGCCGTCATACCTGAAGTGAAACGTAGATACAGTGACTGTCATATGTGCAAAAGAGCGAAAGCCTCACCTGTAACCTGATGTTGGCGCGTACTTGCTCTTAAGCTTAAATCCACGAATGACACGAATTGGGTTCTTGGTCTTCACTGATTGGTACAGCGCAAGATTTCCACGAATGAGTTCCTGGTCCTTTGACTGTTCACCAGTTCGAAGATTCTTCGGGTTTTCTTTTGTCCCAGAAAGATCCCGGCCACCTTGCCCTTGAAGAAAAATATCACTGAAATATTCAGATCGAGACCATTCATAGTATTCCCTTACCAGTGTAAGTAAATGCTTCGCCCAAGTCAACATCGTCTTCGTATCCTCCAGATAAGGCCACAGAGTAAGCCCCGGTTTCTTCATCGCCGTGGATGCCACCAACAATCATCCTTCCGAAATGAACGGTAACGTGAATCGGGATCATTCTGGGGAAAACCGTGCCGGGTACTCACCTGTGGATGCCATCACGTCCGCAATCGGCTCGATACTCCCACGTCTTGAAGTATGGAATGCCAGGAATAGCACCGTACGTGTTCTCTTTGATAGGGGTCGTTGCCGGCGTCACAGGTGAAGGGTCGTACCGCCGAGACGATGCTGGTGATGATAACTTTGACCAACAACGAATCAGAACTTGAAGTGGCCGTTCAAGAAAAGGAGTTTCGCATTCTAGCTCACCATCCCGGAAGTTGGTCTGCTCGACCTCCGACTACCAGATGGTGTTTCTGGGGTCGCGGGTACTGGTACTGCAGTCGACTGTTTCGGTTTCTTCACAGATTTACTCCTTTTCACCGGTGCGTCATCGTCTTCTTCGCTCATAGCATCAAATTCCGACTCTGAGTCGTTCGAAGCTCCTGCTCTGGAGCGTTTTCGGTTCTTGGGTGTCTTTGGTGTCGGTGGTGGAGAAGGCGGAGCGACAATCTTGGGAATGTTGAGCAATTCGAGCAGCTCTCGGTTTTTCTAACGAGTATGAAAACGAATGGCGGTAGGATTGAGATTGCAGTGTGGAATGTGGCAATTGTCGACGATCGCGTCGAGCTCACCCGAATTCGCTCTTCCCGCATGCGAACGTAGTCGTCGCCAGTTACCTCCATGGTGGAAATTGGTGAAGCTCGACGGATGGGGGCTCGAATGGGTCGTTACTTGAAGGGTGTTCAGCTGCGCCACGACGAGACTGGCAGATTTTTGGTGCGAAACGATGTTTGGAAATTTCAATTACAACTAATCCTGATCAGTTTCGGGTCTAGCATCTACGGACATAGAAATTTGTTTATATAACATTAACCTTGGAAGTCCTCATTCACAGGAATTGGTGCTTGACCCTCCAGACGTTTGAAAGCAAACTGAAAGCGAAATTTTAATTATCGACGGTGTCTCGTAGTGTCCTAGAATGGTGAATTGTCGGGTGCTCACCTTCCAAACAACAAACCCCGACAACCCGACCTCCTTCCAAGCCTGTTCCACCCTGTAAAGCCCATCATACCTATACCCAATCTTTGGGGCAAATTTGCTCTTGAGTTTGTACCCGCGAATGACGCGGACGTGAGTCTTGGTCTGGACCGACTTGGACAGTGCCAGATTACCAGAACTTCTGGGAGGTAATCGGAAAAGTTGACTTGGCGTGAGAGTGAATGGTGTTTCCTTTGACAATTTTTGCTTGTGAGTGGACACAGATGATACACGTGAGCACTTGGTCCTTTGACTGGGGAGCCCGTTCGGAGGGTTTTCGGATTCTCCTTTGTGCCTTTAAGATCGCGACCGCCTTGACCTTGAATAAGATGCTTGTAAGCAAAAATAGCAAACTTCCCTGGCATCCCTCTATTTAAAATCCGAACCGAATTTGTTGTTTGATGTCATTGGTCGTGGGCCCCGATTTTTGAGTGAAAGCTCTGAAATCAGCTCATCTTCATCTGTTCAGCATACCGTTCGTGATCTTTTGGTGGGTGTACAGATACCCGACTCATCCGACTCGTCATCTGAATCACTGTCGTCAAAGGGCACATTCCGCCTTGATGGCACCTGGCAGTACCACTTGCTCCTTCCGCACTCGTGGCCCAAGTTGAGCTTGGTGCTTGTGGTCGTGGAGTGCTCAAGGCTTCCAGTCGCGCGCGATTTTGCTGGAGAGTGGCGTTTCCATGACTTATGACTTGACTGTCGAGTTGATAACACTACAGCCCCAACTCACGATTTTGCGCTCTTCGACCGTCTTTGGAATCTCTTTGTTTGGGGATGGCGATCTGAGCGGCTTGACCCGTTTGATCGTCTTGACAGTTGACATTACGAGTTTGCTCGTCGCAGTCGGAGATTCTTTTATCTTTTGATTCATCAAATGTTTATCCTCAACTGGAAGTCATGCCGGAAACAAGCATTTGCTCTTATTTGTCGTGTGGGTTGGGAATGTTTTCTTCGTGCGCGATTTGTTCGTTCAGTAGTTCAGATGGTGGCTGTGATGATGCCACGATCGATTATGCGATATTTAACAAGTGCACACGCATATATGGCATACGAGAGATTGCTTTGATTTGCCGTAGACTCCTGAATGCTTGCTTCGTGATCGATTGGTCCCTCCACCGAGGTTTGCGTTGATGGCGACTTGGAAATCGATACGATCAGCCATGCGACCACCAACAAGTGCATATGCATTAAACATACAAGCACGTGTTCCAATTCGGCGCGTGTCTTCTCAGCGCTTGCTTCGTGACCGATCGGTCCATTCACAGAGCTGTTTTGTACCGATGATGCCTTGGGAAGTGGCATAGCTGTCGATTTCAGCACGCTTTGAGCTTTTTACAGTAGTGCGAATTGAGTTAGAACCCGAGGGTGTCCGGATTATGTCAAAAGCTTGTGAATGACTGCTATCACGCCAATCCTCACGTGCAAATCGCGGTTGGTGCAGTCAGATAGTTCTTCTTGGGTTGGGTCCATGCGCGGTGGCTGGGCCACGTTTTGTTAGGAAACGGAAGATTGGCTCAAACACTCTTGTTTCAAATACTAAGTGTACAGTTCTTCAGTGGCATGGTGCTTTGGTTGTGCCTGGAGCTTCAGACGGAGAGTTGATGAACACGCGTGTTTTTTCAGATAAAGTGTCATTTTCCTGTCCTTCAGAAGCATAAATACTCGGGTATTTTGCGATTTTAGTACGTATTCCGAAATAGAATTGATCTACATATGTGTCTCGGTCGTGGTTACATTACTGTCCCTGCAGCATTTATGGCAAAATGTGAAAAGTCTATCAAGATCACACATGCAAAGTGATTGTCTTTGTCCATGCTTGGCACATTGCTTCCGGGGAAAATCCACTTCCGATATATGCGGGGGGGGGATGCACATGTCATACATTCAATCTGGTATCAATTTTGCCATTTTGGGAAAAAAGCGGGACAAAGATCGCCTCTACTGCAGACGAGTCGAACCACTTTTGCGCACCTTGCTGCTGCTTGCGCGTGGTTCTGAGCAAAGACTGTGCGCCACGTGGCGTTCCGCATTTCTGGGATTCTTTGGGAGTTTTTCGTGAAGACGCGAGAATGCACTGTTTCTGTCGCGCGGAATATCAACAGCACTCATTTCTACTCTGAATGAGTTGAAATGTATTTCTATTTCGGAACTTCTTAGTTTTTTTTTTGTCGTTCTTGCCTGCAAAGGTCAACCGTTGCCGCATCGCACCGGCACAAAAGGAAGGCGCGGCACGTTTCAGCCGCCCCACAAACGGCATCGTGGCAAACCGAGTCACGCGACTTCTCTCATCTCGATTCCTCTGGTGCGTTGCCCTGAGTTGCCGCTCGTCGCAGGAGGCTGGCCAATGGTGTTCGAGGACAGTCCGAAAAAGGGTCCTCGTTGCTGAGGTGCACTCTCCGTTGTTTCACCAACTCACTCGCCTCGATAGACGCGCATCCACGCGACATCGCACGCAATGGGAGTTGACCAGGCACACGGATTGACCGAGGACGAGATCCGGCTCGCGCGGGTGAGTCTCTGGCACCTTCCGGGGAAACTTCACCGTCAATCAACACGCGTTCTTCTTGCAGATGGGCTACAGGCAGGGTGAGAGAAGCTATTTTACTCATTCTAGACACAATGCTGATGCTTTGGCGCGTCGTCAGAGTTCAAAAGAGGGTTCGGCCTTCTGTGAGTTGTCGTGTCCATTGTGCCGAGTTATGTCGCCACATCACCCCTTTTCACCTGCAGCCACACCTTTGGTATTTCCATGTCGCACATCACCATTCTTGGAGCTATCGGTGCACTTTTCACCTTTGCCGTCGGATACGGTGGACCTGCCGGAACCGTCTACGGATGGATTTTTGTCAGTCTCATGAGTCTGTCAGGTGCGTCGAAGCCCATTGCTGAATGTATTCGCAACGAAAATGCTGACGGACAGCACCGTATCTCAAGTGGGCTCCTCGATGGCTGAAATTTGCTCCGCTTACCCCACTGCCGGTGAGGCGTTTGATTGGCGCCACAGTTGTGGCGCACGTATTAACACTTGCCGTTGGTTGATCTTACAGGTGGTCTTTACTACTGGTGAGCACCAACGATATGAGAAGCAGCTTGTTGTGGTCGCCGTACCAAATTTACACCGACTTCGCTTGTTTGAAGGTCGTCGAAGCTCGGAGGCGACCAGTTCGGTCCCGTATTCGCGTGGTTCACTGGCGTAAGTGCTCTCGCTACCTTACATGAGCCCTTCCCAGTACCAGACCGTTGACGCTCCTCGCACCCTTTCCTCAGTGGTACAACCTGATCGGCGACGTGGCAGCCTGCGCAGGCGGCGGCTACTCCGTCGCCCAGTGCATATTCTCATGCGTCCTTGGTGAGTTTCCTCCATCATTCTCCTCCCTAGCCCCATGTATCACCAACAACATGAACCGTCCAAACTCCGATTTCATCCGTACCACGCCAGTGTACTACCCCGACTACGACATCCAGCTCTGGAAGTTTGGTCTGCTCGGCGTCATGGTCAACTTCACCTGGGCGATCCTCAACAGCCTCGACAGCGTGGTCATGAAGCGGTTGTTGGAGTTTTGTGAGTGCACGTGGACCCCCTCGCGCTCGTCTTCACGGCCAGGATTCTGATACGTTTGTTTATCGCATTTGAAGCGGTTCTTGTGCACACCGTTGGACTGGTAGGTTTTGTTTTCAACTTTGAGTGGGAATCGACATTCTAAGAAGTCTACGTTCTGCTGAACCCGTGTAGCTCTCCATCGTCATAATCCTTCTGGTTCTGACGCCCAACCGCCAAGTAAGCTACCCCATTCACCCCACATTGTAGCATTCGTGAACTCACATACCCGTTCGCCTGTGCAAACTTCCAGAGCGCATCCTTTGTCTTCACCGAAGTCGACAACTTCTACTCGGGTCAAGACAGCCAAGGGTTCTCCATCCTCCTCTCGTTCCTCATGCCGTGCTGGACGTTCGTGGGGTACGATGCGTCGGCGCACGTTTCGGAAGGTAAGACTTGCTTCTACTTCTCAAGCCACTTCTGCCAGGTACCAACCCGCCACCGTCACCTTCAGAAACGGTCGAAGCCTACAAACAAGCGTCCCGAGGAATCGTGTTGGCGATTATCACCAGTGCCGTCGGTGGATTTATTCTCATTCTCGGTGAATATCGCAACACAATCACGCGCCTTGTAGCCCGTGACCTTCGAACTAAAACCACCGCCCCCACTCCTAAAGCTCTTTTGTTCACCATCGTGGATCTCGAACTGGTGCTCGGATCAACCTATCCCGCACCGCTTATGCAACTCTTCCTCGGTAAATTACCATTTGACTACTTGGGGATGCCCATCGACGTGGCGATCTAATGTGTTTCTCGTGCCCCCCTCGTAAGACTCTACCAATGGCAACCAGCCAGTAGCTGTCTACCTCATGTCCATTATTATTGCGGCGAACTACTTTGCCGGCGTTAGTACGATTTGCGCGTGAGTGCCGTGTGTCGATTGTTGGAACGGCCAGGAGGCGTAACTCATTCTTTACATCTCAATGAACGTCCAGAAACTCACGCATGAGTAAGTCACCCGCGTTTAATCACAGACGAGATCTCGGTGTTCTGACAGAACCTACTCGCCAGTCTACGCCTTCTCCCGTGACAAGGCCTTTGGGAAATGGTTCTCCGGGTTCCTCTACTGGACCACGCCCTACACGCGTCTTCCCGTTCGCACTGTTTGGTTTAGCGCAATTCGTAAGTTTTTCGTCTCGGTGGATGTCCCCCTTGTTCCACGGTGCCAACTTGTCATGGTTTCTCTTCCTTAATTAAAGTTTCGAACCTCATCCAGTCCATCGGGTTCGGAAGCAGTATCGGTCTCCAAGTCGTCGCGTCCATTTCCACAATCGGTAACATGACCGCCGTATGTGTCCCCCCGTTCTCCCTGCTGGTAACTACTAACGCTCACTCCACCTCCGCGCTCACGCTTATAGTACGCCCTCCCGATCTTCTGCCGCCTCACGTTCGCGCGCTCCGTGTTTAAGAAGGGCGAGTTCCATCTCGGGCCCTTCTCGGAGATCATCGGGTGGATCGCGATCACTTGGGTGTCGTTCCTTTTTGTCCTGCTGTGCTTGCCCTAGTGAGTGGTTCGCAAAATGCCGCCGTGTGGATGATTTGGTAGCTAAGCACTCCTTTGTTACCCGTCGAAAAGCAACTACCCTGTAACTGCTATCAACTTCAACTACGCGTCTGTGTTAATCGGTGGCGTGACTTTCTTCGCGGTAAGTGAGGCTTCCAAACTTATTGATCGCATCTTTCTCACACTCCCCTGTACGTGCTTTCACTTGCTGCAGTCCGCCTTCTGGACCTTCTCGGCCCGCCACTGGTTCCGCGGCCCCGTTCCCCGGGTCTCTGAAGACGAAGTGCAAGTAATGGAGGAGAGTGTCGCCGCCTGGAAGAACAACTACGCATGAACAAGATATCATCCGTGAATTGGCATGACAAAGAAGTTTTTTGGAGTATCATAGCGTAGTACGGAAGGAGCAGATGATCAGCTCGACAATCGTTATTTAGCAACCTAGCGAGATAAGATATTTAATCAGTGTATCAGTGTATCACGGAACTAAATTGCACGTCTGGGACGTTTTTTTGTTTATCGGAGAACCTTGACCCATATCACCTATACTTATGCGCAATATTTACAGTTCACACAGATCCAAAACTCTTGGCCCACTGCGCATACTTCTCAGACATACGCCCATCGCACGACGGGCACGTCCGCTCAATAGCGTCCTCCACATCACCCATGTCAACCGTCCTCCTCTGCATTGTCTTCCCCTTCCCACCGTCAACACCATCCGCCTGCTCCTGCCCCTGCTCCACCGCATTCACCTCCCCCTCCAACCTTTCCATGATCTCACGCACGGGCCGCATGGCCGCCTCTTTGCACACGAGCTTAATGTCCGCCCCAGAGTACCCCTCCGTTCGCGCCGCGAGAGCGTCCAGGTCGAGGTATGGTGAGGTGATGGGGTTGCCGAATCCGTCCCGCGCCGAGGGGTCCAGGTACCGCGCGAACATGGCCCGGCGCGCGTCGTGCGATGGGAGATCGACGTGGATCTAAAACGTCGGTGATCAAAACCAGGGCGAGACGCGGCACGCAAATGGGACGACGTCGTCTCACCCGCTTCTCCAATCGCCTCAGCATCGCCACGTCAAGGTCCCACGGCATATTTGTCGCCGCCAAGAGAAACACATGCTTGCGCGCTGCCGGGTCCTGCATTTCCCCACTCCCCCCACCCTCCCTCTCACCCTCCGCCCCAGCCGCCAACCCATCAATCTGCACCAGCAGTTCCGTCTTCATCCTCCTACTCCCCTCATGCTCGTTTCCCTCTCCCTGCCGCTGTCCCATAATCGACTCGATCTCGTCGATGAACACCGTGCTCGGGGCGTGGTACCGCGCGAGCTCGAACAGGACACGCACGAGCTTCTCCGAGTCCCCGCGCCATTTGGAGACGATAGACGAGGCGCTGATGTTGAAGAAGGTCGTTTTGCAGGAGGTGGCGAGGGCTCGGGCGAGCATGGTTTTGCCAGTGCCGGGGGGGCCGTAGAGGAGGAGCCCTTTCCAGGGCGTGAGGAGGCCGGTGAATAGTCTGGCGGCGGTGGGAGGAGGACAAAGAGGGGAGCGTGGGTACGGTGCGGGAGGAAGGAAAGGAAAGGACACTGGGAATGGTCGACTCACTGAGGGTACTTGAGCGGGTATATAACAGACTCCTGCACGAGCCGTTTCGCGTCGCTCAGGCCTGCGATGTCGGACCATTTGACGTTTGGATTCTCGACGAAGATCTCTCTAGCAGCAATTCCAGATTGGGGTTGTGGACCTTCCCAAAGGTGACGTTGGGCAGCGTCAACTCACCGCGATATGACGGCTGCGAGGTCCCGCAGCTCCGAGGTGCCGAAATCGGGGAGAGGTTTCAAGAGGCGGTCGACTTGTCTGGATGTGGGTGTTACGGGCTGAGGGGAGTGGGAGTGGATTATGGTAAAACGCATGCCATGCGAGCGAGGTAAATGAGTCGTGGCACAGGGAGCATGCGGGAAACGGGGTTAGCACATACTCGGTCGTCGTGCTCAGCTTTGTGCGGCTTGGAGAACTTCATGAGCGCGTGGACACGATTGGGTCGCATGTCAAGAAGGCACCACAACCACCACCCCGCCAACGAAAAGTGAGCCCACATTCGTCCCCACAACATCCATGCCCATCAACGTTGCCGCACTATCGGCGCTTTCGACCGTGTCGTGCGCCGCACCCGGTCGACCCGGTCCGGACACTGTTGCAGGTGGTTTCGCGCCGTTGATGGGCTCGAGGGCCGGCTTGGACTTTGCTACCATCGCATCCCCATCAGTTAGCATGCAAGTTTGCGCCACGCGCCCAAGTCCAAGAGAGACGCTCACATTTCAACGCCACCTGGCCCGCTGCAGGTGCAGAGTTGGTCTGCCCCAAATTGACGCCCGGATGCAGGTACCCAAGTTTCGGAAACGCGAGCGGACGCAGCGTCGGGGTTCCGTCGTCTGCGGCGGATTGGTAGGCAGATGAGATGGATGAGTGCGGCGGGGGTTTCGGTGGTGCAGGTGCAGATGGCCGGGGTCGAGTTGGTTTGGCGATATCGTCGCGGTACCCGTCGGATTTGCGCGTCATGCGTGGGGCGCGGCCGAATTTGAATGTGTAGTATGACTCGTATTCCTGTGCGAAGAGTGCCACGGGGTCAAGGCCTTGTGGTTCGAGTTTCCATGTCACCAACGACACAGATGACGCACCTGCATGACGGTCAACAAGTCCACGTTATCAGCGACCGTAACGTGGGAAAGCGACACGCCAGATTCGGATTGGAGGCGGGATGCCGAGTCTATGTACCTTCCCGACGTTCGACATTTTGCATGATGTGTTTCGGTCGAGTCAAGACGAGTAAATTGACAAAGGTCTCACCCAAACGCCTGCAGATGATGAAGAATGAGAACAAGGGCATTTTTCTTTCGTCTTTCGAGGCGCTCTTCGTCCTGTGCGGGTTGAGGGGGGAAGGCACATGCTTCGTTAGTTTTCGTTCACAACGACTCGGGTTTTCGAGGGCACATGAAGGCAGGAGGCGGAGGCGTTCTTTGAGGGAGTGTCTGTGAGCAGGAAAGCGCCGTCTCGGATTTGTGGTCGCGAGAGGATTGTCGCTCCCAAAGCAGCAGCAGCTTCAACCACCACTGATGCCAAGGAGCAGCGGCCTTCCTCCGGGTTTCGTTGGACTGATTCCTCACCGCGAGTCGTGCTTCATTTGACATCTTCAAGTTTTGGAACGAGAGCGTCTCCCGTGTCTGCATCATCGTTGCAGAGCTGTCCGGGGTGTTGAGCGTCGGATGATTGAAAGTCGGAAGGGAGAGCGTGTCACGGGGACACAGGAGCACTGCGCTCGAAACTATCCGTTCAATGACTTCTTTGGTGGTCGACTCGTTGTGCTTGTCGTGTTGAGAACTGCTGGCGGTGGTGTGCTGCGGTCGCTCCACCCACCCTTCGTCTGGCGGCGTCTTCTCCTCGAAGCTGCTCGAATAGCAAAAAGCGTAAGAAAAAATACGGAAGTGGTTCTATCTGACACAATTCAGATGACACCGAACCAACTCAAAACCACAAAGAATATTCTGTTCATGTTGTGAAAGAGCTCGCAGGGGATCCCGTGGTGAGTATATATGGAGATACTCTTTCATTGAAACAGCGGTATTACTACGTACATAGCCAGTGCATTTCTGGTTTTCCAAAAGACCCCTCACACAAAGGGAAACACTCGTTGTCACCCAAAGGCTCGTCTCCATAATTGTGTCTCCCGTTTGGACATGATGTTTTCGCTCGCATCATTGATTTAGCCATCCGTGACCCAGGCCAGGGTGCAAAAGCAACGGGTATCCAGATGTGTGCAAAGACGCACTTACACAACACCGGAGATGTAGTAAGGGAATTGGCTGAACTCACGCGGGCGGAGTGCAATATACAGAAATATATTGGGTCGGCCGGTATGCCGTTGGTACACCGGGTAAACGGAAAATCCCCCTCCGCAGATCCTATTCAAAGACCGGCCCTCTGACACGAAAAACCTGCTCGCACCTGAGGCTCTCGTTCAGCTCGATTCCGCGTCATGACAGTCGGTGCACCGGCCTTAGACGTCATCGGTGAGAAGCTGGCGGTATCTTCGACACCCAACACTCACGACCACTGGCCTGGACCGATCTCGAATCAAGTCGTGGGCGCCGCATTCTCCGGTAATTATCTCGCTCATAACCTGGGTAACGTCAAAGGATTCAACGTACGTGCGTTCGAAATGGATGAGGAGATTGGCGGAAGTGAGTTTGTCAGTCTGGAGTTCCTCAGAAAAGCCTCACCGCTGATGCCGACGAATCAAACGATGCTATTAGCCTGGAACTGGAATCGCTACCCAGGTGCCCGCGTTGATCTGCCCTCCAGAGAGCACATGTTCTCGTTCGATAAAAAGCTGGAACAAGTAAGCGATGATAACAACCTAACACTCCAATCCCACTCATACTTGACCTCCAACAAGTTTCTACTCTATCTCTTCAGAACTATCTTGCGAAGTCGTCCGAGCTCTACTGCACACAACCTGAGCTGCTCCGATTCCTAAACTACGCCGCCGACTACCTTCAAGTCCGTGACCGGATCGAGTGTTCGTCGACTGTGACAGGAGCGACATGGAACGGACGCAACCAAACCTGGACCGTGGAAATGGAAGTATGGCGCAATACTCGACAAAGTTCCTCGTCGTGGCATCGGGGTGCCTGTCAGATCCGGGATCGCCAAAGTTGGAGGGTTGGATGTCTTTCCAGGGGAGATATATCACTCTGGTAAGCTTCCAGTGTCGGGGGAACTCGCTACCTCCCATTCATCGATCACATCGTGTCCCATTAAGTTACGTCATTCGATAACCGCCTGTATATTTATGTTACTTCAACCTCTCGTTTAGCGTACACTCTTAACCCAAAGGTTAACTCATGGTACATGGGAGCCAACGTTCCCGGGAAACCTCGTGTGGTTATGCCATATATTGGCGGGTTGAACAATTATAGAGCAAAGTATGAACAAGTTGCGAGAGGTGGGTATGTGGATGGATTTAAGCTCTCTAAGTAGAGCAATGTCTCCATATATTTTGTACTGTTTGCTTTGTTATTGTGCACGATATAAAATTATGTGACAGCGAAATTCATGGCAATTGAACCTCCAATTCAAAACTATAAATTTTTCACTTGCTAAGTACACCTATAAGCCTCGCCAAACTCCGCGTCACAACTCCCATGTTTGGTATAGGCTTGGTCCCTGACTTTTTCACCGTCTCCACATCCGCCGATCTCTGCTTCTCGATCTGCTCCTGAGTAACCCAGAGACCGTGGAATCCGAAGGGAACTCGGTGCGGTAGAGTGATTCTTGCAGGTCAACAAAGGCGGCAGTATGTAGCATCGTCGGCCTTACATTCACGACACAAGGCTTTGGCACTCACCGAGCAACAGGCTTCGCGTCCATACTCTTGGCGTCATACACGTGTAACTCACTCGTCTCCGCCTCCTCGTTCCTCACAAAAACTACTAGAAACCCATCATCTTCCACCTCCTCCGTCCCCGACAAGGAAGTCTTTCGGGGAACGAACACTGCCTCTCCGCCATATACGCCTGGAGGGTACTTGATCACCTTGCGGTCTGCCAATTTCTCGCCCGAGAGCAGCTGCGGTGTGGGATTCGACGTCGCGGCGTCGAGATCGAACTTCACGATACCTTCCCCGAAACAACAATTCCTTCACTGCGTAGTATGACCTCAAAAGTAACCTCACCTCCAATCTTTATCGACCCCTCTCCCGCAGCGACACCCTCGTACACGTATCTTGCTCTCCGGCACGCGTAGTTGCTGTTAGTCACGGGAAAGTCCGCCGAGAGCGTTGTATCGAGCGACCTGATGGACGATCAAACCGAGCCCAAGCGTCACGTTGGTCCGCCCCTCGTCCACGATCAGAACCAAGCACCCACCGCTCATCAACCTTCCCCGTCTTCAAACACAGTCTCCACATATGCAATTGCCCAATTTCTCCAATAGAGGCCCCCTCGACACCCGCCATGGCCCTGAGATCAAACGTCGTCGCGCGGGGGGCCACAAGAACAACCTCGCCCCCTTCCTTTTCTTCCCACCCCGTCGCGGTATGGATCACAGCACAGGTATCCACATTAAACCACCGCACCTGTTCGGAAAGTACGGAGCCGTGCTGAGAGCGTGGGAAGACCCCTATCCGCGTGCCGAGCTCGGGGCGCCAGGAGAGGACTTCCGCAGGTCTTGACCCCGTAGTTGTTCCTCCAGGGAGGCTGGTAAGGATCGATGAAGGTGGAAGGTGGAGTTTTGTTTTAAGATCCCGCTTGAATTAACAGGACCAGAAGACCTGACCTGAACACCAACGGATGGTCCCACACGACTGCATGCTTTTCTGTGACCACAAAGTCGTGCATCATGATCGGGAACCTCAAGGGGATGTCGATACCTCGCGGGGTCGTTAGCGTGCCCGTGGAGGAGACGGTGTAGTATTTGATGAGGGGCTGGGGAGAGTGTTTGGATGGGTAGGAACAGGGAGCGAAAGATGGCAGATGATTTACCTTGAACATGTCGTCTGAAACGGGGTGTATGGCGTGGGACGTGATATGAGTGGTGGATTAGAGTGAGCTTCTGGGCGGTCATCTAGCATCAAATAAACTCACACCCAACTGAAGTTTGACACCGATACAGGAGCATCAATAGAAACTGATCGCGAAAACGAAGACATTCGCACTCACAAAAGAACATCTGCCCCGTCCGTGGATCGACCTTGGGATGGGCCGTGAAGCGGGGCGCGGCACCGTGGTAGTCGAACACGCCTGCCGTTTCGAGTGTTGGCATCCTATAAACGCACACACACACCACAACATTTAATATCAGCACATTACATCCCTCCGACCCCCGCCGTAGCCAATCCCACGTACAGCATATGCGTCGCGGGACCCTGCTCCATCAACGCGAGCAGCCGTCCGTCATGGTATACCAGCGCGGTGTTGGCGGTGTTGGTCCGCGTCATGACGTCGCCGGGCGATCCGATTGCGAGTTGGTACAACGCAGCGGACCGGGTCAGCTGGCGTGTGTGGTGTGGTGGGGCACCATGGTGACGAGAGTATTGAGGGTTTCTGGCAGCTGGTAGGGAGAGATTGTGAGGATAATACCTTTGCGACCATTTTGGTAGATAGGGGCCCCAGCAGGTCCGCGATAGATGTGACACTGGGCATGCCGAGGTGCTACCGAATACAAATCCAACCAAACGTTATATCTCGTCCCACCGAACTTGCAGCTTCATGAGGTCACTCACCTTCTCGAGCTTATACTTGACAGTCTGGACAAACTTGTTCGTATACTAATTTCCAATATCCCTTCATTTAGCGTCGCGGTCACGAAAGCACGTGGGGACGACTCACAACAACTTTCTCGCCTTCGATCCGAACAGCATGCAGCTGGCCGTCCCCGTCGAACCAGTGATAGCTCATGCCCTCCACGACGTGGAGGGGGTTACTCCTTTTCAACCACTCCGAGTCAGGTCTCACATTTTCGTTGACTTTATAATGAAGGGGTGATCACTCACCCGTTCCGAATGTACATGCCCCCTTTGAGACATTCCGGAACGGTGCCTTCGATCACAGTGCAAGGAGCGTCGCTGAGCTCTTCATGCTGGGGGTAGAAGTTACTGTCCACGGGGAATCTCGGTCAGGAATGTGCTGAAGGTCCAACCATTCGACGATCGCGGACTCGACGAGCACGTACCCTTCGAGATACGGGTGTTTCATCGCGTAGACGCTGTCGTCGAGTCCTCACGCCCAACACGGTCTGTTTTATGCACGCGGATTCGATTCGCGCTTGGCCCCGCGGACTTGTCTGGTATTGGCTCCTCACTGTGTCCCGCCGAGGCAAAAGGTTCGAGCGGAGAGTTCGGAGGCCACATTCAGAACTGCGTACGGCTTCGATAGGATGGAGCTTGGGCATCGGCTGTATGAATGAACGTTTGTTCCAAATTTCGCTCCACTCGATCAACTGTCACAGCACTTTTCACAACGAAATACATAAAGAATTCGTCTCAACATAAACAATCACAGTCACATAAAATCTTCAAAGCATGCTGGCCACAGTGCCAACGAGTTTTGCAGCAGTGCCCTCCAGGAACCCAATCTCAGGGATGGGGTCTGTCCCCGCTTCCTTCGCCTTCGAAGGATCCGTGACCTTTTGTCTCGCGATCTGCTCGGGCGTCACCCATAATCCGTGGAAGCCGTACGGCACGCGGTGCGGAATAGAGAGCCTGAATGACGTATCGTCGAAGGTGGCTTCAATTGACTTCTCATGCGGGTCCGCCAAACCTCGTCACTCACCTGGCAACGGGCCTCTCATTCATGGTTCTAGCGTCGTACACATGGAGCTCACTGGACTCCCTCGCCTCGTCACGAACAATCACAACCAAGAACCCATCGTACTCGACCTCGTCACTTCGGACAGTGCTGTTCGGGTCTCGCGGAACAAACACCGCCTCGCCACCGTATGTGTTTTTTGGGAAGGATATGACCTTCCGACCCGGTGGTGTCCCGGATAAGAGATCCGACACCGCGTGCGATGAGACCCGGGCCGAGATCGTACTTGACGAGACCTTTGCGAAAGAAAAGGAAATTACAGGTCAAGTTTTCCGACGTTAAAACGGAGGAAAAGGCTCACCGCCAAACTTCTTCGAGTCGTCTTCCGCAAAGAGTCCCTCGAGATGTATCGCGTCCTTTTGCAGGTGTACTTGGTGTTCACGACAGGGAAGTCTGCACGCAATGTGGAGTCCAGTACTCTTGAATTCACACCAAAACCCAGTGGTTACAGATGCCTTGATGTAACAAAGATTTTCGAGATGATATCATTCATCTTTCTTCAACTTCGCCGGTCCGCATGTTGAGTCTCCAGATATGGAGGTGTCCAATCTCGGACATATCAGCAGTCTCAACACCCGAAAGTCCCCGCAGATCTACATTTTTAGGACGAGGGGCCACCTGCACTTGGTCGGTCAGATTCAACGTTCTCCGCCCGGTGCCCCTGAAGCGACGGATCTCATCTCGCTCCCCAGAACAACACAGTCCTCTGTTCCCACCTTGCCGCGGTGTGAATGACTACCGATGTTTCGACGTCGAACCACTTGATGTCCTTTTCAGTGTGGCCGGTGCCGAGGTTTCGCGGGAATACACCGATTCGGGTGCCGAGCTCAGGTCGCCAGGAGAGAATGTGCGTTGGTCGAGGACCTGGCTTGGCGCCGGGAATACTGTGAGCACATTTGATGGTCACGGCTACACGTCAGTGGGCATAACCCAGGGTTAACTGTAATTCCTCTTACCTGAACACCAGCGGATGATCATACACCACAGCGTAGTTCTCAGTGACGAAAAGGTTGTGCATCATGATTGGCTCTCTGAGCAAGACGGGGATTCCTCGTGGAGTGGTAAGATCGCCCGAAGAGTTGACCGAGTAGTACATGATGTGAGGCTGGTTGGGAGCGAATATTCGCGTGAGAGTTTACGAAGAGTCACTAGACGGTTTCGGTCGTACTTTTGGAGTCTCGTCTGGTGTCAAGAAATGGTACGGTCGACATTAATGTTAGTGATAAGGTCAAGAGTAAACTTGGTACGACGAAGATGTTACTTACAACCAACTTATTAACAGAAACAATGGTAAGAAAAAGGCACAAATCGTGAAAATGAACAGCCACTCACAGAAGAACATCTCTCCAGTTACAGGGTCCACCTTCGGGTGTGCCGTAAACCTGGGTACCGTTCCGGCATAGTTGTAAACGCCGGCCGTCTCAAGGTTCGGCAATCTGTCGCAAGTGTTCAACAGATTCGTCACCACAATGGCCCACTCGTCTCAGATTCGCACGATATACATGACGTAGTCGGTGGCCCACCTTCCATCAACGCCAGAAACCTCCCGTCGTAGTACACCATCGCGGTATTTGCAGTGTTGCGTTTTCCTGTCTCGCCTCCGGGCGCGTTGCGGACGAGTTGGTATAACGCGGCAGTGCGTGCCATCTGTATACGATGAGCGACGTTCAAACTTGGGCACTTCCCAGGACGACAAAGGTGGGGACGAAGTGTGTTTTGTACCATGGACATAGAGATCGGCTCTAGAAACTCGGCGATCGAGGTGCTGCTGGGGAATTTCAAGAGCTACATGATTTCATACATCATTGAGTAAATGTCTTGACGAGACTTTCCTGCAATCACCATACCTTTTCTAGCTTCAATTTAGTAGTCTGGACGTACTTGTTTGTGTACTATTAAAGTGCTTGTCGTGAGTCACTGTCCCGAACCTCTGCCATTGATACTTTCACTCACCACAGGCCCCTCCTTCTCATTGAAATGAACCGCATGAAGCTGCCCATTGCCATCAAACCAGTGGATGCTCATCCCTTCGTACACATGGGCCGATTCGTCCTGGCAATACGCCACGCGAGGTGTGTTGCAGGGTTAAAAGAGTATTTCCTGGGACCTGAACGACGAACCCGTTGCGAATGTATTCCCCGCCAATGAATGATTCGGGAACTTGGCCCTCGACGACCACGGGGGCCCGCTCGTGCTCTTCATGCTGTGGTGCGAAGTTCCTGGCCAAAGATTGCGCAAAGTTTATTGGCGACTTGCAGGAGGTCCAAGCCTTTGGGGACCTACCCTGACAGGTACGGATTTTAGCTCTTCATGGTCATCCTCCTCGATCCGTGCCCCACTCTCCATCCTCTCGACGGCCCTCACTGCCGCTCCCAGCATTTTGGGGTTCCAACTCTGACACCGACACCCTCAATGGCAACTCCCGCGTCGCCGATGCCCACACCACTCGCACTCGCACTCGCGAAGGTCGTTTATTTTCCCTTCGCGATACCCTCCTGCCCGCCAGGCTTTGCATCGCTGTGCGCGCCATGCCGCGGGAACCACTCGAGTCTGGTCAAATGCGGTGGGAGCTGAAGATGAAGGAACAGGCCTGGTGTTTGAGGTAGCAAAAGGATTAGGATTTGGGTGTTGTGGTTGGACTGAGTAAGCAGGTGTTGGGGGCACCAACGCGGTCAGGTGAAACATGATTGGTGAGTCACCCATGTCCAAGGAGTGGAGTATACGGGATCCAAGCTGCGAAAACTGGCCGATGCTCAGTTACTTGTTTTGTGTGGGGGTGCGAGGGTGAGGGGCGTGGTACGGGGTTGAGGAGAGGGGAGCTTTGAGGGGATGCCATGGGAACGTTCAGTCGCATCAGAATAGAATCCTCAAGAACAGGCCGGACCAGGACTCGGCAACGAGCTGCAGCAGATACTAACACGTTTCTCCTATGCCCCCCACCCCTCCCCCCCCCGCCTCAGGTCTCTCACGCGGCTCCTTGGCCGTCACATAACCTGCACCCGTCGTGAAATTTTATGGATGCTGATATATTGCTATATGTGCCGGTGTGTTTGATGCTGAATTGTGGTTTGGGTGCAGGGGGCGTCGGCTTGAGCATGGAACTGGACGAAGTACACAATCGTCGGAGGAGCCGTCTGTCACGTTCATTCGACTTCGGTTTACGTTCATATCACCAGCACTAGCCAGGTGTCACCCGAGCGCCTCCGCGATACGAGTGCGGACGGCGGGCATGACTGTCAAGCTGACAGGCAGGCGGCAGCATCCCCGAGATTCACCTCGTGTGTGCCGACGTGTCGACGTGTCGCTCTGTCGTGGAGGCACGAGGCTCTGACGATGGCGTGCGTGCGCCAGGAACCGAGAACGCAAGCTGGGAAGTGGATCAAGGCAGGACCTTGCTCGCTCCCTCGAACTACTCCGGTCTGTCATTCGGGCCTTTCAGACCAGCAGCATGATGCTTACGGCACGCGTCCGCCGTCCGGACCCATTTTAGCAGGACGAACATCCGGAAGAAATGAACGTTGAAGCAATGGTGGCGTTTGTGGCGATGGCACTCACAGTTACAGTAATGACTTGGTCGTTAACGTGATCAAAGCTTTGACGGGACAGGGGTCGTCTTCTGTTGATCAGGAGGAATGCGAAGCATCCAGCGCCTCTGAATTTCAAGGCAATTGCTGCTGGCAAGAGGAAGACGACATTGAACATTCCTCGATCGAAGTGAATGCTTGCATGGCTTGAAAGGGCAAAGTCTCATTTAACGACCATTCGGAGCATAGAAGGATGTAGCCAACAAAGGTCTCTTTGTGAGAGAGAGATGGTAGACGTGATGAGGACATAAAGTCGAACCGATTAGATTGGACTCGCATGGCACTGTGCTGTTTATGTATTCATATACTGTCTTATCGATTTTCTGTTCATGTACTTTATAACGCTTAGAGTTGACGAAAAGTTGGAGAAATGGTTGTGATCACGTATTGTCATACCCACCGCGTCCGCTTCAACGTCCGCCTCTCCCCGAATTGCCGCCAAAATTTAATTCTTTACCTATCGAATGCACTCTTTCGATGATTGCCGTGACACCACACAGCCCTGACATGGTCCAAAAGCGGTTTCGCTTGCCTGGCCATAGCATCCAATACTTCACGCGATCCATTCCCCCTGAGTCTCCTAACCCGCCCATCCACGGCTGCCGCGCGACCAAAACTTAATCAACATTGAGAAATCGCGTTCCGCAGACAACGGCTCGATCTGGTGCCATGGAGTTACCCCGTGAGGACCTCCCCGGTCTGTGGACATTTTGGGAGATAGCAGAGTCAGAAGTCACGATTACGCAGGAAAAACTGGGCAAAGGTGGTGTTGGGACCGTTATGCGTGGACTCTGGCTGGGACAGGTTGACGTGGCGGTAAAAAGCGTGCAATTCAAAGACGGCTTGTACAGCAACAAGGTGAGTTTGACAAGAAACAACCACCGCGTTTGCAAAATTTCCATCTGTTTGGACAGGAATTCCACCAGGAGGCAAGAATCTGGTACAATATGTCATCGCCGAGGGTACTGCCCCTCTATGGGATCATTACGACCGGCACGGAATGGCGATTTCTCTCCCCATTCATGGAGAACGGCGGCGCCATGAGCTATCTCGCAACATTCTTAGATGTAAATGAAAGATATGAGATGACTCTTCGCCTGGTGAGTCCCACAAAGGATCATCCAGCTTGCAAATTCACGAAGTGGCCTCATCGCACAGTTGCGTGACATTGCTGAAGGGATGGACTATCTGCACAGTCGTGAGGTGGTGCACGCGGACCTCAAGCCAGAACAGATACTTGTGAATCGACATGGCCGTGGTGTAGTCACCGACTTTGGTTTCTCTAAGCTGGGCCGGGTCAAGCAAGTGAGCACCTTCCGAATCTTTGTTTCAATTCTTCAGACATCCGAACTCTTGTCATTTGACAGAAGCCAGTTTCTTCAACGTCCACTTTGGCACGGCTTCCGACTATCACGTTCCCCGAAAATGGGGAGCACGGGAGCATCACCTTCACAGTGACCGGGGGGCGCTGGGGGACTCCAAAATACATGTCGCCAGAGCGGCTGCTGGGAAAGGGCACAACAACCAAGGACGACGTCTATGCTTTTGGTATCACCATTTTCGCCGTGAGTTGGAAATTGTAAAATTAATTGGCAGCCCCAACTGAAAAGCCACCCCTGACAGTTGTGGACACGTAGACCACTATACCCGCAGCTAAATGCATCGATGACCAAAGATGAACAGGATGCCTTTTGGGAAAGCATTTGCAGCGGCAATCTGAGACCTCACCCGGCGTCCGCCCCGAACCCTGCTGATATGCCTTCATGGCTCAGGATTCTCATGGAACAGTGCTGGCATCAGGAACCAGACCGTCGACCAGACTTTTCTTTTATCAGGGAAATACTGTTTGGCAAAATGTGGGTAAACTGTTGTGCAAACCCATGTTACCTGATAAGCAATGGGTATTCCCTAGCTCTGAAATGTCTATAGCAGCAATGCTCCCTACATTTGAAATCAACCCTGAGCTAGACGCCGCTGCCCTTGTGGACCTCGCAGTGGAGGCAGCAGAAGCGCGTGACCTGGACAGGGCATCACAGTTGTTTGCGAGAGCTGCTGAGATGGGTGACTCTTACGCGCAGGAACGACTCGCGTGGTACTATCAAAACGGCGTCGGGGTCCTTGAGCGATCTCTTGATCGTGCCGTGGAGTGGTATCAGAATGCTACAGAGGAGGGGAACATGAATGCACGATTGCGTCTTGCGAGATGGTACCAGGAAGGGATTGGCGTAACGGTCAACATTGGCAAGGCTGTCGAGATGTACGAGGGTGTACTGGCCAACCAGGAGCTCGTCTTAGCAGAAGATCATCCTGATAGACTGACCACGCAAAACAACTTAGCCGGAGCGTACCAATATAACGGGCAAATCAAGAACGCGGTTGAAATGTACGAGCGCGTTCTGACTGTCCGGGAGCGCGTCTTGGAGGAAGATCACCCAGATAGGTTGGCGACGCAGAACAACTTGGCCGTGGCGTACAAATTCGATGGGCAAAGCAAGAAATCCATCGAGATTTATAAGCGCGTGCTTGCCATCCAGGAGAAAGTCTTAGCTGAAGATCATCCATCGCTGCTGACAACGCAGAGCAACTTGGCTTGGGCATTCGAATCTGATGGGCAAATCAGTACTGCTGTCGCAATGTACGAGCGCATTTTGGCCATCTGGGAGTGCATCTTGGCGGAAGATCACCCTCGTCGGTTGACGGCGCAGAACAACTTGGCCGTGGCTTACAAATCCAACGGGCAAATCAAGAAGGCGATCAAAATGTATGAGCGAGTCCTGGGCATTGAAGAGCGCATGTTGTCAGAAGATCACCCGTCGCTGCTGACGACGCAAAACAACTTGGCAGGGGCATACGAATCCGACGGGCAAATAAAGAAGGCCGTCAAGATGTATGAGCATGTGCTGGCCATCCGTCAGAGTGCCTTGGCAGAAGATCACCTAGACAGGTTGACGACGCAGAACAACTTGGCTGCAGCGTACAAATCTGACGGCCAAATCAAGGAGGCCATTGAAATGTACGAGCGCGTTCTGGCTATCCGGGAGCGCATCTTGGTGGAAGATCATCCAGATAGGTTGACAACGCAGAACAACTTGGCCGGGGCATACCTCTCCAACGGGCAAATCAAGAAGGCTATGGAAATGCACAAGTTTGTTCTTGCCATCCGCGAGCGCACTTTGGCGGAAGATCACCCTGATAGGTTGACAACGGAGAACGACTTGGCCGTGGCATACAAATCAGATGGCCAGATCAAGAAGGCTGTCGCGATATACGAGCGCGTGCTGGCAATCCGGGAGCGTATCTTAGCAGAAGATCACCCCGACAGGTTGAAGACACAGATTAGCTTGGCCAACGCGTATGAGTCCTATGGGCAAATCAAGGAGGCTGTCACAATACTTGAGCGAGTGTTGACCATTTGCGAAGGCGTCTTAGCAGAAGACCACCCCGTTAGGCTGACGACGGAGAACAACTTGGCTGGTGCGTACATATCGGACGGCCAAATCAAGAATGCAGTCAAAATGTACGAGCACGTGCTGGCCATCAGGGAGCGCGCCTTGGCAGAAGATCACCCTGACAGGCTGACAACACAGAACAACTTGGCTGGGGCGTACGAATACGATGGGCAAATTAAGAAGGCCATCAAGATGTACGAGCATGTGCTGGCCATCCGGGAGCACGTCTTGGCAGAACATCACCCTGATAGGTTGATGACGCAGAACAACTTGGCCGGGGCTTACCAATCTAACGGGAAAATCAAGAAGGCCATACAGATGTACGAGGGCGTTCTCGCCATCCGGGAATGGGTCTTGCCATATGATCACCCGTCACTGCTGACGACGCAGAGCAATTTGGCTGGGGCATTCGAATCTGACGGACAAATCAAGAAGGCAGTTCAGATGTACGAGCACGTGCTGGCGATCGAGGAGCACGTCCTCCCAGAAGATCACCCCGATAGGTTGACGACGCAGAACAACTTGGCTGGTGCGTACGTATCCAACGGTCAAGTTAAGAAGGCTGTCGAGATGTACGAGTGTGTGGTGGCTATCCAAAAGCGCATATTGGCTGAAGATCACCCGTCACTGCTGACGACACAGAACAACTTGGCCGGGGCATACAAATCTGACAACCAAATCAAGAAGGCAATTCAGGTGTATGAGCATGTACTGGCAATCCGAGAGCGCGACTTAGTGGAAGATCACCCTCACAGGCTGGCAACGCAGAACAACTTGGCTGGGGCGTACGAATATGATGGGCAAATTAAGAAGGCCATCGAGATGTACGAGCGCGTGTTGGCCATACGGGAGTGTGTGTTGGCGGAAGATCACCCGTCGCTGCTAACAACGCAGAGCAACTTGGCTGGGGCGTACGAATCTGACAGACAAATCAAGAGAGCCATCACAATGTACAACCGCGTGCTGGCCATCCAGGACCGGGTATTACCAGAAGATCACCCTGACAGGTTAAGGACCCTAAACAACTTGGCTGGCGCATACAAATCCGACAGCCAAATCAAGAAGGCCGCGGAGATGTACGAGCGCTTGTTGGTCATCTGGGAGCGCATATTGCCAGAAGATCACCCGTCGCTGCTGACGACGCAAAGCAACTTGGCTTGGGCGAATGAATCTGACGGCCAAATCCACAAGGCCATTGATATGTACGAGCACGTGCTGGTCATTAAGAAGCGCGTCTTGGCGGAGGATCATGTTTCGTTGCTCGCGACACAGAGCAACTTGGCTGGGGCATACGAATACAACGGGCAAATCGAAAAAGCCATTGCAATGTATGAGCACGCTCTTGGCATTCAAGAGCGCGTCTTAGCGGAAGATCACCCTGACAGGTTGGCAACGCAGAACAACTTGGCCGGGGCGTACCAAACCAACGGGCAAATCAAGAGGGCCGTTGAAATGTATGAGCGGGTACTGGCTATTCGGGAGCGCGTGTTGGTGGAAGACCACCCGTCTCTGCTGACAACGCAGAGCAACTTAGCTGGTGTGTACATGTGTGACAACCAAATCAAGAAGGGCATCGAGATGTCTGAGCGCGTGCTGGCCGTCCGGGAGCGTGTATTGGCGGAAGATCACCCGTCGCTACTGAATACGCAGAGCAACTTGGCTGGTGCGTACTTATATGACCAGCAAATCCAGAAGGCTATCGAGATGTACAAGTGTGTACTCATTGTTCAGGCGCGTGTCTTGCCAGAAGATCACTCCGACAGGTTGAAGACGCAGAGAAATTTGGCTGGAGTGTACGAATCTGACGGGCAAACCAAAAAGGCCATCGAAATGTACGAGCACTTGCTCGCTATCTGGGAGCGCACTTTGCAGGAAAATCATCCCGATAGGTTGACGACGCAGAAGAACTTGGCTGGGGTGTATGAATCCGACGGGCAAATCGAAAAGGCCATTGAGATGTACGAGAACGTACTTGTCGTCGAGCAGCGCGTCTTAGCGGAAGATCACCCTGACAGGTTGACGACGCAGATGAATTTGGCCTGGGCATATGAATCCAGCGGCCAAATCAAAAAGGCCGTGGAGACGTACGAGCGCGTATTGTCCGTGCGGGAGCGCATTTTGGCTGAAGATCACCCGTCGCTGCTGACGACGCGGAGCAATTTGGCTGGGGCATATGAAACCGATGGGCAAATCACGAAGGCCGTTGAGATGTACGAGAACGTGCTGGCCGCCGAGGAGCGCGTCTTGGCGGAAGATGATCCTGATTTGCTGATAACACTGACCAATTTGGCTGGTGCATATAAATCCAACGGAAAAATCAAGAAGGCCATCGAGATGTACGAGCGTGGGATAGCCATCAGAGAGCAAATCTTGGCTAGAGATCACCCCGATTTGTTAACCATGCAGTGCAACTTGGCTGGGGCCTACGAATCTGACGGACAAATAAAAAAGGCCATCGAGATGTACGAGCACGTGCGGGCCATAGAGGAGCACCTCTTAGCAAAAGATAACCCCGACAGGTTGACGACGCAGAACAACTTGGCTGGTGCGTACGTATCCGACGGCCAAATCAAGAAGGCCGTTGAGATGTATGAGTGCGTACTGGATATTCGGGAACACGTCTTAGCTGAAGATGACCCGTCGCTACTGACGACGCAGAGAAACTTGGCCATGGCATACAGGTCTGACGGGCAAATCAAGAAGGCCGTCGACATGTACGAGCGCGTGCTTGCCAGCGCCAGGAGCGTGTGGCGGGAAGATCACCCCAACCTGGTCGCCCTTGAGAGACACATCGCGAACGCAAAGGAGGAACTCAGAAAAGCGACTGACGATAATGTTCTTGGATACCCGGAGGCTGGGGTGCAAGGGGAAATTGAAGTAGAACAAGGAGGGTGGTTGCTTCGTTTGTTTTGCTGTTTCAGCATTTTTTTGATGTTTCCTAACCCCCAAGATAAGAGTAAGTGCAGCGTTTAGCGAAAGTAGTTCCGTAAGCGAATCCAGATCTTCTGTTTGACAGTGAATACATTGGCGAGCACTGATCAATAAGGTGTTTCAGTTGGAATGGGGGAAGTGGTTCAGCCACAGGGCTATTCGTTGCACTGTTCAATCGTTGCCACGGCACACTTTGCGATTGAGTGCCGACTGCATTTGCGCTACAGTGCGCGCTTTCACGGGTCTACTTAAGGTACCGAAGCGAACGCGCTGCTGTAAATGATGGCTGGATGCACCAGGAAGTTCAGCTCCCGACACTGCCACTGGTCCCGAATGAGGAGGGACAAGGTCCACTCTGGAGAGCATCTTCTGAGCTATACAGCGAGGCTGAGACGTGGTTTCACAGCACGTGTTTCTCCATCTGCTGGTACTTGACAAGTGTCGAAGTGGCTCGTCATTCCCTCAACACCTGGAAACGCTTGGGTGACTTGCAATGGATTCATGCGGAACTAGATGGGAGCTTATCCAGAACTTAGCTTCCCGGTCCCCGGAAAGGCGCTCCACGGTCCTCCCCATCGCAGCCGAACTGCCTCCTTCCTCCGCCACCAACCCATCCGACTCCCCTCCGCCACCCCTGCCCAACAATCGCACAGCGTCTAACTCAAAGCCGCCACCGATGCCGCCCGCGCTTGGCCCGGTAGATGTGGATGCTAATGCCGCGTTCGCGTCGTCACCCTTGCGGACTTCCTTCTCCTTCTGCCGCCTATCAGACGACACCGTCAGCCACAGCGCCCATGCTTTGTGCCACCCGCTCAGTGTGAACAACCCTGGTACAACGTCGTCCGGCAGTGTAGACTGGGAAGGGAGAAAAGGGGCTTACTGAAGGTGACCGATGGGTGATACCCGCAACGCTTCGTCTCTGTCAACAGATTCGGGTCTTTTGTCTACCCCTTACCACGTCTCACTTCCTCACGTTCCTACCAGCCTCATATGAAGGTCAATGTTCCTTCTCACTTTATGAAGAAAGTTGAACGGGAAGGCCCACAGTCGCGTGTTGATATCCACGGTGAGGCCGACTGCGAAGAGAAAAAAATGCCCTTGTGTGAGTGGACCACGTGGAATTCGTACGTCTTCAATCAGATGGTTTCATTGATCTTGAGTTAAAAGTTTTGCGGCAACAAACGCGAAGAAACGCGAGCGCTGTAGGGTGGCACATCAGCCGTCCGCACCAGCACTGCAAACGCAGCACAGCAACAAAAATGTATTTACGCGACGAGATTCGAGATTGTGTAATTCGACGAACTAATGATACTGCTGAAACTGTTCCTCGGAGCGAATGGATTGAATGAATGACATTCCAGCACAGGCGAGGGCATGTCTCTTTCACTTTTAATGTTCATGCTGTCGTTGTATACTTTTTGTACACGGATTCTGAAAACTCGCGTCAGGGAGACATCCTGATTGCATGCTCGTTCAGGAGCAGAATTGATACAAAGAAGACAGAGTCCCAATCAACTTTGCAAGTTCGAGCGCGGGTAATTCTTTGGTGCTGTTCCAAACCACTACTGTGTCAAAAGAGCCCAATCTCGCCGACAAGGACGAGGCGAATTCCAGCATGCTAGGTTTGCAGGGAGATGTGTTCGCGGACTGAGATTGCCAGGAGAGCTACTCGTCGGTACATTTATAAGTGTACGATTAGTGTTTCGGGTTGGTACTTGGTTGCTGGAAAACGGTTTTAGAAAATACAATGAGTGGATTAGTGTTTATCTCACCAATTTGCGATTCCTCGCGTCACGCCAAAGCAGGTAAAATTCGAAAGAGTAGAAACCAACATATTCCCCATTCGACCTCACATACAAACCCTTGAACGAATCGGAACTCTTTTTGTAACCGGCGGCGTGATACAAGGAATGGCAGTTGTGGAGCATCCAGACATCTCAAAAGGTTTGTGTGCCGTGTCTTGAAAACTTTGAATAGTGTCTTCACCTTGCTTATATCACCTGGACGTGACTTCCATCAAGTCTCATTCACGGGATCTGGACGCACTGGTCGTAACATCCTGGCGGCCTCCGCCAAGACCAACTTGAAGAAAGTGACGCTCGAGCGCGGAAGAAAATCCCCGGCATTGGTGTTTGACGACGCAGACGTGGACAAGGCTGTTGACGTTCGTGAGTATCCGGCCTCGCACACATAGGAACGCTGACAACACCCCGAAAGTCGCAGGCACCTTCTTCTTCAACAATTCTCAGACTTGTGTGGCGTCTTCGCGTATTTCGTGCAAGAAGGGATTACTGAGTACTTCACCAAGAAATTTGCTGCTGCTGCAGAACGCATCAAAGTGGGCGATCCTTTCGCGGATGAAACGAACCAAGATCCTGTCGTGGATGAGATACAGTGGGTTGGCGTCAAAACTCTCGCGACACTATTTGGGCGCTTTTAAGAGTATCCCTCCGATTGCATTTCTTGGTTTCACACCATTCTCAAGGTATCATTCTCCCTGTGCACTAAAATGAGCTGCTTATAACCATTGGCACTTTGCGCAGTACATTGTGATGCCGGCAAAGAAGAAGGCGCGCACCTTGTAACAGGGGACGTCGTGTTGAAACGTAGGGATACTTCCTCGAACTGACCCTTTTCGCGGCGGTTCCGGAGAGAGCCAAGATCATGGTGCGTCTTTGAAGAATCTCGCACTTGTCGACCTCGAAAGTCCAATCACGTTGCACTTCCAGCAAGAAGAGATATTCGGTCCTGTATGTGTGCTCGCCAGTGTTTGAGTAATCCAGCGTGTGGTGTGCTCTTACGACCGGTTCTCCGCGTCAGGTGATCTGTATCAACGCATTTTAAAAACGGAGGAGGAAGTCGTTCAGCGAGCGACCAACACATCTTACGTAAGCATTGAATATGTATAAGGCAACTGCTCAGCCCATCCTCACCTTCTCCTTCCAAACCATGGTCTCGGAGCCGCCGTCTTTACAAAGGATTTAAACCGCGCGATTCGATCTTCGTCCGCCTTAGAAGCCGGAACAGCTTGGGTGAGGAAGTACCCCTTTTCACGTGGTTGCATGCTCCTCTACAAATGGAAACGTTTTTCGCAAAGGTTAACACGTACCTGAAGACAGGGCCAACTTCTCCGTTTGGTGGATACAAAGAATCCGGACAAGGTCGCGAAATAGGTGAAGAAGGGTTGGACGAATGGTGAGTGAATGTCCACATCTTGAAACGTGTTTCGTCCTGATGGTATATCTACTTATATCACGCTACATTAAACTTGGACACTAGGACTCAAATCAATCAGTTAAGAATAAGATGTAACATCATAAAGGCGAGTGGTATCATCCTACGTTGCGCCACCAAATTTATGTAAATCACAAATGCCAGATGAGGTGAGATGAGTGAGGTTTTGTTCCACAGTGTACAACGATGCCAGATAAGCTGCTAGGTTTTTTGGTACTAGAATGGGAGCGTTTTGTACCCTTTTGAACTTGGGATGGTGCATCGCGGCTATTCCCACTTGAAACGTCGAAATGGAGGGCGGGATCAGGCCGCCCGCCAAGGCAAGCGATTATGATATCTCCCTATTTCTTATTTCCTCTCCTCGGACTCATTGTACTTCTTTCTTTTCTTCTTTTCACTCCAGCATCGACTCTCGGAAGACAAAGGTCTTCCCGGTTCGGCTGACCCAAGGCAAACTTTGAAGGACTTCGATGGCTCCCACTCGCACCTCCTTGGTGACAGCATCTCTTTGCGTGTCCCAGTTTGTGGTAACCTATGCCAACAGCTGCATAACGGCGGCGCTTCCCACAAGTAAGAGCCCTCTTCAAACGTCCATCGTTCGAGTCTGACAGGAGAAACCCACCAACGAAAATAGTCGCCGTCGAGCTGAACATTAGCGACGCAAACATCCAATGGCCAATCATCGCCTTCTCGATCGCATATGGCGGTTTTCTTGTGCTGTTTGGCCGCATCGCCGATCAATTCGGCAAGAAACGGATGCAACTCGTGGGCCTCGCGTGGTCCTTGATATGGGCCCTTGTGGCTGTCTTTTCCCGTAACGAAATCATGCTCGACATCGCCATGGCGATGCAGGGTCTGGGGGCCGCAATCGGCATTCCCGCGGCGTTGGGCATCATGTCGGTCATTCATACCACGGAACAAAGCAGGAACGCTGCGATTTCGTTCTTCGGCGCCATGAATCCGCTGGGCGCTGTATCTGGGATTATTCTGGGAGCAGTTTTCACACAAACAGTCGGATGGAGATACATGTTCTTTGTGCCACTCGCTCTGGAGGCTCTGGCGCTGGTCGTTGGGGCGTTGTCGATACCAGCTTCCGTGGACCATCACCTACAGAACCCCGTAAAGTCGGAAGAGTCCAGTCTCGAAGGGACTTCGCAAGAGCAAGACGTGGACAACGGTGGAAGCCAGACAAAGGGACGCGTCAACGGCCTCGGTGCCGTTTTAATCACAGCAGGCTTCACTCTCCTCACATTCGCCCTCGCGTGAGTTCCCTTCCATCCAATTTTAAGAGTTCTCCCAAAAATCTAATCCCAATCTCTCAAAAGCGGTGGCCCCGTCGCACCAGACAGCTACAAAACATCCTACATCATCGCCGCATTCCTCCTCGCCGCACTATCCCTCATCGCCTACGTGCTCTTAGAGTTCAAATTCGCAAAGAACCCGCTCGTTCCGCGCACGTTCTGGAAGATCCCGGGCATGCCTCTCCTGATGGCGATGGCGTTGGTGGTGCAGATGAGCTTTTTCTCGCTTGCGACGTATTGCACGTTCTTGTGAGTTAAGTCGCACTCAAGTCCTTGACTTGTCTCGGTATTTGTCCCCTTTTTGACGATTATCCAAAATTCTTGAATAGTTTCCAACGAGTGTACCTCGAAACTCCCCTTACCGCCGCGCTGCACTTTGTTCCGATCGCGATCATGGGATTCATTGTCGCCACGCTCTCCGGGTACATTTGTAAGTTCTGCTCTCATGGCCACCTCCGCCAGTTCAATCTCACAAATGCCGTCTTCCATCTGCCATATTAGTCACCCACGTGCGAAACCTCTTCGCCCTCATCGTGTTCGGATCGTGCCTGTTGGCGGCAGCCTGCGCGATTTTCGGCACGGCAGGAGTCGACACGTCGTATTGGGTGCACCCGTTTCCTGGGTTGATTTTGAGGTAAGTGTGTATTGCCAACCCTCGATTTCTGTGCGATAACTTACAGGATCCAATTCCCCCCCCTAGCGTCACCGGTTTCGAGCTCATCTTCAACTCCCTCTCCATCAAAATAATCACCGCCGTCCCACCCTCTGACCGCGCCATCGCCGGGGCCATGTTCAACACCTGCGTGCAGCTAGGGCAGGCGCTGACGCTCTCCATCGCCGTCGCTGTGGTGTCCACGGCAACCGATGGATACGCCGACCCTACGTCTCCTCAGGCGCTTGCGGCGGGGTACGGAAGGGTGCTGTTGATGGACTGCGGGTTTGCGGTGGCGGCGGGACTATTGGCGTGTTTTGAGTGGGTGAGGTCGGCACGAACGGGAGCGGCGGGACCGACCTCGGCGCGGAAAGACGAAGATGTTGTGCTTGGGGAGAGTAATGACGAAGGCGTCGTTGAAGGAAAGTAAAAGTGGACGTCATTATAGAGCTTAGACGTATTAAACGTAGAATTAGAGTCCGTACATGCACGTTTAAACAGTGTCTTAAATTGCATTTGCATTTGTAATCAGTATTTTAAGGTACACCTATCCGAATGATCAACCGAGACCGGGAGCGCTTCCTGTGCGGCGTCGCGTCAGTAGATCAATTACAGTAAACAGCTTTTGCCAGGCTAAAGACTCTATAATAATTAATGAGAACTGGAGTTGATAGATGCACGATGAATCAATTATATGTTCTGCGTCTGACCTCTCTAAGGACGACTAGTTTACAATATAGACAATTGAAGAAAAAAAAAACCCTAGGCAGACAAAGCCCCGCGAGTGTCTCCCGAACCGTGCAAACCAAAGAGCGCGTACACCTAACTCCCATTCAACATCCCGATTCAAGGTGCTGGTTGGGTGGCAAAATGTGTTGCACATCTTCAATCTCCCCTTCTTTATCCGTACGGTCCGCAAATACAACATCTTCGTCTTTCTGAGAAGATTCCACCACTTTGATCTGGGATGATCTCACCCACGAAAAACAAGTTAAAAGACCAACCACAACGGCAAACCCGCAGTCCATCAACAGCACCCTGGTGTAGCCTAAATCTAGCGTTAGAGGAGAAGTCGGATCCACGTATCCTTCGATTACCGCGGATACCACAGCGACGGCAAAGGACAGCGTCAGGGCCTGACCCAGCTGCCCACATGTGTTGAAAATTGCGCCGGCGATGGCACGCTCAGATGGAGGGGCTCCGGTGACTATCTTGATCGAGAGGGAGTTAAAGATCAACTCAAATCCGATGACGCTGAGCCAAGAGTATGAATCTTTCAGTTAAGATTTCGCAAAGGAAGCATTGCTTTCAAATCAGCTCACCTCAAAATCAAGGCTGGAATCGCACCGCAGCAATAAGGGGAGTTTCGAGGTAAACTCGTTGGAAACTAACCAACAAGTTAGGACGACCGTCAAAAGAGTACAAAGTACCGCGACAAGCGAAGGACTTGCTACCGACTCACAAGAATGTGGAATACGTAGCGAACGCGAAGAAGCTCATCTGCACAACCAATGTCATCGCCATCAAGAGCAGAATAAGCGGGTTTTTTGCGAATTTAAACTCCAATAACACGTAGGCGATGAGGGATAGTGCCGCAAGGATGAAGACAACAATGATGTATGGTGTACTGTAGCCATTCGTTGCGACGGGACCACCACTTTCCAATTCGGTCACGATGAGCGTTTGTCAGAAACTGAGACGCAAGATAGAAAATACTAACGCGAGGCCGACTGTAAGAAAGGTAAACCCTGCTGTGATGAAAACAGCTCCAAGACCGTTGACACGCCCTTTCTCGCACTTGGTCCATTTGCCAGCCACATCTGCTGCAGACCCTTCAGCATCTGAACCTTCCGACTTCATCGGCTTCTGGAAGTCATGTTGGTCCACCGAAGCTGGTACTGTCAAAACTATAACGACCATCGCAAGAGCCTCCAAAGCGAGTGGCACAAAGAACATGTATCTCCATCCGATTCTTTGAGTGAAAACCGCTCCCAGAATAATCCCTATCACACTGCCGAGAGGATTCATAGCTCCGACGAATGAAATTGCGGCATTCCTGCTTTGTTCCTTGGGGTGATCAATGGCGGAAATAATCCCCAACTCTGCCGGAATGCTGATTGCCGCACCAAGGCCCTGCATGGCCATGGCGATGTCGAGCATGATTTCGTTACGGGAAAAGACAGTGATGAGGGACCAGAGTAAGGACCAGCCAAGTCCGAATAGGGTCATCCGTTTCTTGCCAAAGACGTCAGCGATTCGTCCAAACAGAACAAGAAAACCGCCATACGCAATCGAGAAGGCGATTAGTGGCCATTTAGATGTTTGCGTCGCTAATGTTCAGCTCGATGGCGACTGTTTTCGACATGAAATGACTGATCATCGACATTTCAAAACAGTACTCACTTTGTTGGAAGAGCCGCCGTGATGCAGTTGTTTGCGTACGTGGCCACAAACTGCGTCACACAAAGAGATACTGTGATGAGTGCGATGCGAGACGGAGTCATCGTCCTCCTGTGGAGCAACGGAGCGGCAAGTGGAGCGGAACTCCTTTGAGAAGAGCAAAACGGAGAAATTTTTCCTCATAAACATCAAGGAATCCGCGTATTGATGCCCCGTCAGCATGTCGGTCGCTCAGACCCGCAATCCCTGTTGTCGGTTCAAGGGGTCGGAAAGCAGCCGCAGAAACTGAACCGGTCGACACCCTAGACCTCCCTCGACCGAAACCCACAAAACGAAGAGAAGTAAACGAGTCTGGCACCATTTTAACTGCGAAAATGAAGGAGGAGTTATCTCTCCTAACCCTTTCCCTTATCATAGCGAAATATACCTCTCCATTGGTAATGACGGCGCAGCCATAAACAATCTTTTGAACTGAAAATGTTATGTACTCACATTGCACCGGCACTCATTTGAAACAGATTGAAACTACAAAAACAAGCACCGAAAGAATTCCTCTGCTCTCCTCTGCATCCACTGAAGACCCCCGCATCTTCCCCTATTTTGAATCCCATCACCTCACTAGCATCTGCGCGATGCCGGGAGCAAATCCGTCCTCTCCATCGACCATCGACAAACAATCTCTTCCCGACGAGCTTTTACTCACTGTTTTCCGACATTTACCATTTCAGGAGCTCTGCAGAGTATCGCAGGTGAGTTTCCTACTCCATTCGTGTCGCAATCTTTCCTTCGACGATGAAATTCGACTGCCGTGCAATGAAAGGCTTCCAAATCGTTCGCCACGCTCGCATCGGACCCGTCTCTGTGGCATGCGCTATCCGTAAAGCGATGGAAGCTCGGCGCGTTCTCCCTCCCTGAGTTTGTTGCTTACAGAAAGCGCGTTGACGATACGAGTCCGTCCAAAGTCGACCTCGACAAAACGTCCAATCAGAACCGCTCTACGTCGACTCCAGATGGAACGAGAGGACAACAGGCGTCCGTTGAAAGAATGTTGGCCAGTCTGTTTGAAGGAACCTCGCTGGAAACTGACAGTTCTGTGGAACGGGAAGAGCAGAGGCACTTCATGTCCCAAGAAAGGAAAGAGGATTCTCGTGTTGTCACGAAGGAGAATTTTAGTGCTCATATTGATTTGGAGAAGAGGTGGAGTGCTAGGACCGGCGGGTGGCATGCGACGCTCCAGGTGAGTGCGACGTTGAGAGGACGAAGCGCCACAGAAAGAACGAAAGAGCGCTGAGCTTGACGTAAGAGTATCGCCGTGTTTGCAAACAAGTTCAATTGCGGCACAGTCGAAGCTTTTCTCGATTTGCTTTTGGTCCCTTACTAATTATCGTCCTCCCACCAGCCAATCCCGAAGGATGGCTTTATATCCTCACTGAATCTGTCCTCGTCACCCCTGTACCTCCACCCGTCATCCATCCCCCAAAGTGTTACACCCTCGACACCAACGTCCGGTCCTTTGCTCGCGCTCTCGGCGTACGTGCGGCACTCTCTTTGCTTTCGCATCTCCCTACTTTCTTTGTCGCCGCTCCTATCACCGAACCGTGTCATAAACGGCTCAACAAAACCTCATGTCTTGTGGGAGTTCTCCTACCCAGAGAACACCCCACTCGTGCAACGGACTGGCGCCTGGGTCGGAGAAGTGTCCGGACGAACATGTGTTGTTGGAGCGAGACTCGCTGGAGATGCAGTGGACCTGTGGGACTTGTCAGACGCAACAGTGCCGGATGAACGTGATCAGGATATCTACGATACAGGGGGATTCAGCCCGACTTCCTGGGGAACCCACCACCTTCTCAACGTTCCTCAAGTCGCAACCCCGCCGGCGACGCCGGGGACGCCGAATTTCTTCCCTTCGTCTCCAATGTTTCCTCAAAGTCCCGGTCCCACCGTCTTTCCCCACACCATCGCGTCACCGAACGAACCCATGCACGCCACAGCTTGTTCGGTATCTCCGACATCCTCCCTCCTAGCCGTCGGCACTCGATCTCCCGCCCTCCATCTCTTCTCGCTATCTTCCTTTCTTCCCACTTTGACCATCACGCCACCAGATCCGCCTTCTAGCATTTCCATTCACCCGACGGGATCCATTTTGGTTACCGGTGGGCGAAAAGGCGTCGAAGTGTGGGACCCCCGGACGGCTGGCAGTGGCGGAAAGGAGAAGGGATTGCATTCGCTGAAGCACAGAGAGGCAGTCGTTGCACTGGAGGTTGATCAATGGACGGGAATGCGAGTTGTCGCGGGGAGCTTGGATAGGGTTGTTAAGGTTAGTCCCAGAATTTCACAAATTTTGTAGGTTTGTCAACTGACGTGGCTTTCGCGCCAGGTTTGGGATCTCCGCTCTCTTCGGTCCCACCCACCGATTCCTCTTCATTCCGATCCGACGTCGGTTCATCTTTCACCTCACCGCCTCCTTGTATCCCATCGCGGGCCTCTTCTCGCGTTCAACCCTGCATCATTTGAACCTCTTCGGTCAATTCCAATCGCTGGTGGGGGTGCCGATGTTTCGACGGCATCAAATGGCTGGGTTGTAGTCAGTCCCGGATTCAGCCCGCGATGCGAATGGGTCGATGTGACCTCAGATGGCCCAAGCAGTGCGCTGGCGCAAGACGTGGAAGGGCAGGCGCAGGGGCAGTTGACAGCGCATGTTGGCGTTGGAGGAAGAAGCGACGGTGATGACGGTGATGATGAATCGTGAGTTCAAATGTGGTGGCCTTTGTTCCACTCTCCTCCTGACATCTACCTTTAGGGACCTTTCTGATGTGGACGATGCCTCTTTTGCTCGACCGTCCTCAGCTTCCCCGTCCCCCTCTCGATCACCGTCCGGATCGGCGGCGCTCTTTGCAGTGGCTGGTGGTATGTCAAATGGCTCTCTTCCCAGATCATTTGGCTCAAGAGAGCATTCAAGGATGAGAAGTGGAGCTAGTAGTGCAAGTGGGGAGGGAAGGAGGTGTGTGCAAGTGCTCGTACTTTTGGTCGAACGTGTACAGCTCACATCTTGCTCGTGGACTCTAGTGACACTGCACCATCGTCTTCCGCACCTCCATCAGCTCGAGTTACTCCCGCAGCTTCGAACTCTGCGCTCGGACTTATCGCGTCTACGGGTATGGGCCAGTCACCCGTCGAGCGCAGCCACGGCCGTAACAGTGAGGCGACGGGTGGAAACTTATCTCTCGGGAGCACGCTGCGTGCTGATACCTCTAGTGGGACAAGTGGAGGTGCTCCCAACCGGAGCGCGTCCGTTTTGCCGTGACGTTGATTGATCGCTTATATTTATTGATGTAATAGCACTCCACTCAGTTTGGTCAGTACTGAAACAAATATACGATATCGCCTCCCTATTTATAATTCTTCCTCCGGCCTCCGTGGAGCCTGGCATGAGGGCAGTTGAAATTAGTCTGAGAGGAGCGAAGATTCGTCCGTCTAATTCGGCGCTAGTGCCCGCCTCAATTTCCAGTTCCTTGCCGATGGGGTAGCCCAGTCAACTTGTCGATTTTGCGGTACTATAATCGGTACTGCTGGAGATTGTGGAGAAGCATTGGCGGTTGACGAGTAGTCATTGAGACATTGGTCGGCGATTGCATTGATCCATGCCGCGAGCTGATAAGGGAACGTTGCAGTGAGCAGGGAATCTTAAATAGGCAGAAAACTCACACGAAAGCCAGCCTTCGCAATCTGCTCCTCAAGTGGGAGTTTGACCACTTCGTAATAGGTTTTCCCAAAGTCCTGTGCAGGATCTTCGTCATAAAGATTCCAGAATCCCGTTGAAGAGCAATCCAAGACGTTCGAATCCACCGCCATGTTCTGGCAATTGTCAACCAGAATCAATTGAACTTCAAGACACACTTATCAAGACAAGTATATGAGACTCACGATAGCAGCTTTCAAGTTCCCATATGTATCCATGGCTACCAAGTCAACGTACTTCCTTGACGCGTAGATCTCAGCCTTTGAGCCGTAAAGATTCGCCAAGAATCCCGCGTACGCTCTTGCATCCTTCCCCGCACCAACTTCTTCTGCCCTTTTATCAGGGATATGGGCGTCATGTATTGCATGAAAGTTTGTGGTTCGGCCGTCGAATTTGACGTGGTCAGAGTTTCCTCCAATATCTCGTCCGACTGTGTGGAGCGGCTGGGTGACGTCGCCGATGAAGTGCGCAATAAATTGGAGGGCATGAGTATTGTTAATTGACTTTTCGCACTTCGTATTGAGCAATTGGTACGTTTGTGCCGTAAGAGCACCAATAATGCTGAGTTTGGAGGAATCGAACAACTTGTTGGTAATTCAGAGACTGGAGGCGACCAATTCATTTCTTTACCAGTTCCCATCAGCGCAATCTTCGGGCGAGTATCCACATTTTGAAGGAGGAGTGGCATTCATGTCAACAAAGTGCCATGGTCCGGTATTACGGTGGTTGAATCGCCAGTAGTCCGCCCAGTTGCAAGCTAAACCCACGGAATTTCCGCGATTTCACTTATGCAGCTGTTTTATGAATGCTCCATAGCGCATAGAAACTCACTCTGCCCTCCGAGTGAGCCTTCGTATTTTGGATCCACCAACGATTCCACGAGCTGGCGACCTTTCGCGGAAAGGAGCTTCTCGCAACACAGTCAGCAAGCACAACAAACTGCCGTTTACTGAGAGCCGGTCTCACCGTCTGGGCAAGCTCTCCGATCACTGGATGCGCCAATCCATCGCCCCAAGCAAAAACTGTCGGCACTGCCGCACTGGCAAGTGTGACGATAAGGGCGAATCGCCACATGGAGGACACGTGAATGTTTGCTCGGGGTTTCAGATGAAATCGAGGGGGGATACATAAGCAATACAATTGATGGCACATAGTAAGGTTATAATTTATCCCGGTATCGGCGCCACCTTTCACACCGCATTACTTCTTCCTTCGCTCACAGAATTACCAAGGGGGTCGCTTCGGTTACCTGAAGGGGTTGTAGTTGCTTCTGGTTGGCTTGACGAGCCGCCTTCGTGGTCGGCATCAGATTTGCTTCTTCGAGCATCCCACCGACAAGTGGGACACCCACACGATTGTGACACAAGCCAGGGGTCGACGCAGGAGCCGTGGTATGTGCTTGAGGTTTTACGAAAATGGGCAAAATAATGCCGAGACATATTAGATACACCAACCCACTAACGCGCCCGTCAATTGCACTTACTGTCCACAAGGCAGGTCCCTAACCACACAACCTTCTTCGTACTGGTGGACGAAATTGGCATGAGTAAGTCTGACTCAATAAAATCAACGCCCACTACTCACTGTATCCAAACATATCGCACACAGGATGGGGTCCAAATCCACATCCTCCTCTCGCGATCGCCTAGTCGCGAGTTCCAAATTGGGGCCCCCTTCAGCGTCAGTGGCTGTCCTCCTCAGGCCCCTGAAAATTGATAGAGTACCCAAAGTACCAGTGGGCAAAGATCGCACAGACCGCAAAGAAGGCGCCCGTGATGGCGAGGTTACCGCCGTTGACGGGGAGACCACGGAATGCGCTTCACTTGGTATTCGTGATATTGGAACAAAGGTCAGGTTTTCATCTTCCTTCTGGAGCTTGGAATCTTTCGCAGAGACATCAACAGTTGAGTCCGACGACGTCGCAGGTGTGTTCGATGCTGTATGGATAGGAGAGCTTATATCCAGTGTTGCTTTCCGTGAAGCCGTCGCTGCTCCTCCAGCTGCGACACCAGCCACGCTTGTAGAGGCGGGTTTGTTGGTCCAAATCCGCGTTGGAATCTGCTGAAGCTCCTCGACGGTCATTGTGTCGTTCAGCGTAGGATCGAGGTTGGAGAGGAAGTTGCGGAGGTTTGGATCCAGAAGCTCAAGTTGGGTGAGGAGCGAGCGGTGGCGCCGTCGGGCCCGGATCTGTGCGGGGGCACCGAAGCGCATTAGCTTCAGTACGCACGCGGACTTATGATACGCGCCATGTGCTCTCACCCATTGTCGTCGTCGCCTTATCGCGATGATGGACAGGCCCCCGCACGCCACAAGACTGATTGCGGCAAACAGCAGGTACGCAAAATTGAAGACTGAAAGCCACCCAGGCATTCCGCCGGATGAGCTCGGGGTAAACGGGTTGCTTGCTGAAAAGGTGGGTCCGCTATAGGGTGCTGATGGGATCAGTGCCGGTGTGATGTTGACTCCGATTCCTGGGAAGGCCTGGATCACTGATTAAACTCAAAGAATTGAGAGAAACACGCCACTCAAACGCAACGCACGACTGTCAGCACTGCGAGGTTTCGACCCGCTGAAGCGTCCATTCCCAGTACAGGGATGGGAAACTCTCGCACGCTTTCCAAGCAGCTGTCCCATGAGTAAATCGGGTCTAGCGAGATACAGGGAGATGGGATATCTTGGGAGAGCAAGGTCGCCAGGGAGGATCCGGATGAAAAGTTTTGACCGTAGAAGAGAATAGAGGTGAGGAGCGACGGGGACCGCATTGGGCCGTTGGATGAGGTAGTGCCTTCTGCACTCGTGCTATTAGCTGTGCTATTTGATGAGGTGGTTCCTGCCGGGATCGTGCCATTGGATGTTCCGTTCGTTGTTACGTCAGTGGTTAACGGCGATGAAGCGCTCAGGGGTGACGTTGTTGTGGATGTGGAGGTCAGAGTGTTAGTGCTTGAATTGGTTGCGCTTCTTGTGAAAAGGTTAAAAACCGCCGCTGAATTTATGAGCAACATCATTTCAGTAAAAATTCACGTGAGGAAAGTCATCCGTGACCTTCCGACGTCTCGAGTTCCAATTGTATTGATTACATATCACACACCTGAAATGTATTCGAGCGAGCAACCAGAAACTCTGTCCCAGTTAATGACCACGAGGACACTTTTATTCGCACGATCCCAGTCTTGCGGAACCGTTGCCAGTGTCCACGGAATCGTCTGAGCTCCAGCGGTGGCACTAACCAATGTTGATGCGGGGTTGCAGTAGGGAATCGCCGAGGTATTAAATAATACTGCTTGGGCGGTCCATACAGTCGTGAAGGTATAGCGAGCGACCCCACTGGAGATGAGATAGAACTGTGATGGTGAAATCGTTACTGCGGCATCTGCTGAATTATTGGACAAAGGATCTGGGCGCGTCGCAAAGAGTCATAGCGCAGAAAAGAGGTGTATACTCGTCGAGATATGAGACGACCGCAAGAAAAGCTCACCGAGGGTGAAACCAGGTGTCCCCGCAGCAAGAACGGTACTCGTGGAGTACAAAAGGAGAGCTCCGACCGCGATCCATGCAGCCCTCCGCCTCGGCAAGATATTCTCGCATCGCCGGGACACCATCAGCAGCAAGAGACCGACGGGAGATATGTCATAAACTTCCCTGAGGACGGTGGAGCCACCGACCCCAGCACTACTTTGAAGAGTGCGAAGCGACCTCCGGGAGTCCAGCTTGGTGACAACCGGTATACGGCGGGTGGTAAGGCTGGGTATCTTCCAGGGGAGTTAGCTGGGTCGGCTTCCCGTCACCAAAAGTGCACAGAGGTCGAGATTGGCCGAAAGACCCCGCCGACCCCGCCGACCCCGCCCCCCCCTCCCCCCGAGGTCGCACATCCACACCTGCGAGACCAAATCGCAGGTTTCATATTTCAACCACGCTTTTGTGACGTAAAATTGTAAAATAAACCAGGTGGAGTTTTGTGCACGCTATCACACCTTGCTGAAGTGCGACAGGCCACGCCCCACAGGAACATTGCAGAAAAATTCCATCATATTACGTGAAACGCCAAAGTGAAAAGGGAGTGGACAAGCCCATCAGTGGGAAATAATGCCTACCAACTACGTTATCAGGTCCTTCTATCATCACAATGCAGCAACTGCACCGGAAGATCCTTCGATGGGGGGAAGGTCCGCCTCATTGATTTGCGAGAGGGACTTGCGCTTGCGGGCCATCTCGCCGCGCCTCTCAACTGTGCATGGTCGACGCCGGTTAAAACCATAACGCAACCATTGAAATGGGCATGGCACTCACGGTCCTTCAACTTTTCCAATCTCTCTGCCTCCATGGCTTTACGGCGTGCCTCGGCCTGCGACAGTTTTGCTGCGATATCTTCCGCGCCTGGCTTCAGCCTGTTACCAAGTGCGATTGAATAGGTGACATATTTTTCTGTAACCTGCCCTCAAATCAAAAGTACTCACGCATCCTGTACGGCTGCATCTTTCCTTGCTTCGACACTTTGATTGTGAAGACGGGCAGCTTCGATCTTTTCCTTCTCCAGGGTTGCCCTTCTCTCCGCAGCGGCTTCCAGCTTCTCTTCAACAGAGCGATCCCTAATACCAGATGCATCCCATAAGCCGCCGCAACAAGTATCGACAGATAAAATCACTCACGGTGTCGACGTGCCCGCATTAAGGCTTCGTTCGAGTACAGCCTGGTGATGCTGTCGGAGTGCTTCAAGTTTCTCACGTTCCATGGCTGCACGACGCTCCGCTGCCGCTTGTAGCTTTTCAATCACTGAAGCATCACTACCGCGAATAAAAACAGAGGTTGGAATTCGCATCACAATGGTCCACCTTTGCATCAAGCTTCTCGATACATACGAGTTTCCATTCGAGGCGGTGGTGCTCTTCTCCAGCACGGCTTGGTTGTGCTGACGAGCGGCCTCCACACGCTCCTTCTCGAGCTGAGCGCGGCGCTCTGACGCTGCCTTGAGTTTCTCCTCGACTGACCGGTCCCTGGAACAAATTGAGACAGGTTGAACTCGTGCACGATACTGATGAAACAAGACTGGATGATACTAACGATGAGACAGATGTAGCGGCCAGCACCTTCTCGAGGACGTTTTGGTTGTGGAGACGGGCTGCTTCGACACGTTCCTTTTCCAGCGCGGCCCTCCGCTCAGCTGCTGCTTCAAGCTTCTCGTCGACGGAGCGCTCACTAAAGTTGCAAAGATGGGAAAGTCGAGAAATGGCGTTACGATTTCATCACGGTAGTTAGTTCCACCCACGAGACGAGAGACGCGACGCTCTGGCTCTTCTCGAGGACGCTTTTGTTGTGCTGTCTTGCAGCTTCGACCTTCTCGCGTTCAAGCGCTGCTCGTCTCTCAGCTGCAGCCTCAAGTTTTTCTTCAACAGAGCGATCACTGTTTGTGGGGGAGCAAGGCGATGTAAACTCTTGGGGATGTGGAGCAGGGGTCTCTGTGAGACACCCACCTTTCAGAGTTGCTTGCGTTGAGGCTTCGCTCGAGCACACTTTGATGATACTGACGGCGTGACTCCACTTTCTCTTTCTCAAGGTTCGCACGGCGTTCCGCAGCAGCTTCGAGTTTCTCATCGACAGAGCGGTCGCTGGTTCACATGAAGAAAAACGGGTGAAATCTTGGTTCCAAACGTCCTGCATTGGGAGTCAACTCACATAACCGGAGTGCTTGCGATAATACCTTTCTCAACTACTTGTTGGTTGTACTGACGGAGGGCCTCGACACGTTCACGTTCGAGAGCAGCTCGTCGCTCCGCAGCCGCGGCGAGCTTTTCCTCTGTCTTCCGACTACGATACGGTAAGGATTTTCCGAGCCATGAAGATGCACAAATAAGCTTACTCTATCTGGGGTGAGTTTGCTTTCTCCCTACGTTCGAGAACTTCCTTGTTGTGCTGGCGAACAAACTCGACTCGGGCGCGTTCCTGCAAAATTACCGTCAACCTTCCTCTCCCCCAATGCAGCAGTCAGTACGCACCATTTCCTCCTTCTTGGCACCAGCAAGCTCCAACTTCTGAAGTATTCCAGCCAAGAGGTCCTGCTGTTCAGCTGAAAGTTCCTCCTTGACCCTGCTTGCAGATTCGCGAGCACGCTCGACAATCTCGCGGGCTTTTGAGGCTCGAGCTTCATCGTAGTTCTATAGCAATCGATTGTTCATAGGAGCCCCGGGTGAGGAAATACGAGACATTGACTGTGATGGAAGGGGTGACAGTACCTTCTTTCTCTCCGCGGCCGATTCCACCTTCTCTTGTATTTCCTCCACGCTAACGCTATGATAGATGTCGAGATACCGGTTTCAGTCGAGTTGTGGCAGCAATCACGTGCCGGCGTTTGTTGGATGTTAAAAGTCAAAGTCAACCGCCACCGAGAACGACACCGCGAGACAGACCCAGAAGCCGCGGGGGAGAACTTCCATCGACCTTAAAGCGAGTATTTCCCGCCATGCTTGCTTGTCCGCGCCACGAAGTGCGCAATCCGGCGTCCCCCCTGGCTCACCTTCGTCGTTCTGCCCACTTTTCCCACTTCTTGGTGATTTGAGGCGGGGTTTTGGGTGCTTCCGAGGCGCCCTCGGACAGGTCCACCGTGAAAACTGTGGGTTTCCGGGGGTTCTCCATGAGAGGTCTGCAGCGGCGTTTCTGGGGTGGATGCTGAGTCAATGCACCAATTAGAGTGCCATGAAATTTGTATAACGAATGGAATTTATATTCACACAAAATGCATTGCAATGCGCTCTCAATGGAAGTAAAGCGGGTTGTAATATCAAAAATTGTCACCAGAGGGTAACGTCGGTGTATGTCTAATGGAGACACGGTTCGATCAACTTGACAGGATCCAACAGCATCGTCACCACTCACTTGCTGGATCAGCTGAGTGTAAATTGGTTTCGACTTGGCCAAAACCTGCGGTTCTCGGGCTTGAGTGAAAGAAAAAATGTTCAGTCAGTTGGCCCGGCTGGTCATATTATTGCATCGCAAAACGAATTGAAAGCTACTCACCCATGCACACAAAGGTAGCAGTCACGGAGGCCGAAACCACCGACGACACGATCCCGAATATGGTGAGTCCCACCACAAGACCGATCACGATCGAAAGCGCGATGACCTCGGACGCGCCGTTGGGATTGCCGGTCCATGCAATCCTGGATCGAGTTAGATGTACGTGAGCGCGCAATTGTGAAAAGTGCCAACTGTCAACTGTCATTGTGTGCGTAAACCCTCACCAATTGTACTGTATTCGAGCGGACAGGCCAGCATAGGAGCCACCGATCGTCGCCGTGATTCCGCCGACGAAGAGAGCCCCGATAGTAAGAACCTGTGTGGAGGGAAGACCTATGTTAATTCCCCGAAAAAGGCGCCTCTTGTGAGCACCTCCTGCGCCAAGTCAATACAAAACATACCGTATTCACAACCAAATCATTCACCGCCGTATGCAACCCCTTCGCGTCCATAAGCTCGCTCGTATCCCTTGCAGCCGCGCAAAACGATTTGCCAAAAATGGCGACGTCGACAAGAGCGTACCGGTTGAGCCATTCCACAAAGTCCCCGATGATGGACGTGAGGCAGAGGAAGCACGTGGCGGCGCAGCAGGGGAAAACGGTGCGGCCGTTGAGTGCGCTCTGGATGGGTCGTGAGGAGATAGGCGTGGGGTGCAGTTGCGTGTTAGGTGGTGGAGCGGCGACCAGGGTGATCTGATACACCAGCCCAGCGGCTCACATCTCTGGCTTTTTTCCCCGAAGCTCTCAGGAAATTTATCCACGAGACAATCAAGGACGCGAAGCAAGTAGTGCCGAAGCTTGTTGTGAGGGCGCGCTTCAAAGACTGCCAGACGGGGTTGGGAACCTCGAGTTGGATCTTGCCCGTCCGTGGGTTGTGGATACCTTGGAAGTAGAATGTTCCGTATAGGCCTGCGTGGTTTAGATGTGGGGGGCGGGAGACGTGCCGTTGTCTCGGTCAGTTGATCAGCTTGAAAAGCCGTGGGTTGAAATTACCTGCAACTGTGACATATCCAACGGAACCTATCACTTGCGCAACCCAATACGCAGAAAGTGTAAAGAACGAGTATAGCAACCCTTTTGGGAAGGTGCTCGATGTGAGTCCGACTCGCAGTGGTGAGAAGAGTTTGACTTGAATTCCCGTGAGTGATGCGGCCCAGACACCGATCCAGATGAGAGCGACGAGCAGTTGGACGAGTGCGAGCCAGAATACTGAAGGATCTGTTGAATGTAAAGCGGGAGAAGGAACCGTCAGAAAGTTATACCAGTGAGGTTGAGGGGAGCAGCCAGTGAGACGAACATTTCTTCGAAACATCGACACTTTGCCTCACAATTGAGGCTGACAGTGGGATCCTTTCGCGGACTCCCCAGTAAACTGCTCCAAGTACGAGCATAGCAAAGAGCGAAAGGAAGAACCAGAGTAATGAAGATCCTCTAATTACCATTACGATTGATAACGCCATCAACAATAGAATTGGCGAGATGAAAACGAAGTGCATTGCAAATGTTGGCCATCTGAAAGCCGTTATTTTATTCTCATCGCGCTCTCGACGCTTATGGACTCAGCGACGTCCTTCAAGCACTCACCGAAAGATGAGGACACCGAGCCACACTGTAGAAATAGTGCCAACAAGCACCTCGTAGAGTAGTAGATAAACTGCATCAAATAGGGGAAAGAGGAAGGTTGTCTGATCGCCTGACGTTGTCGAGGTTTGGAGCGATGGAGCTCCGAATGCAGCCAGAACTGACGGACGAGAACGGAGTACTCTCAATGATCGAATAAAACGAGTGGAGAATGAAAAAGTGCACGAACCGCAGACAGCTGAGACGGTGACCAAAAATAGGACCGATGCCCAGACGTCGCGATACTTTGCTGAGTACGGCTGGTGGAGCTGGGCCGCGGCGGGGCGACAGTTTTCCTCGTCAAAACACGCCCGGGGTGAGGAGAAGGCGCCGGTTGGATGTGAATGTTGTCTTATGGAGGGAGCAGCGACGATCGGCAGTTGACGGGGTGGAGTCAGGGACAGCTCGACGCGGGACTCGTAGGGCGTGTACGGCGGGGGACTCTCGCGACTGTCAGCGTCGAAGTCAGCCATCAGTGATTGGAGGGCTGAGCGAAGGAGCGGTGAAAGAAAGTGTGCCCCATTCGTGCCGCACGGGCCCGGGGTATCAGAGGTTTTGTTTGTCCAATATCTCCCTTTTGGGAAGTTGACAACAGACAACAGGAAACTAGCGCGGACACCAACAGAATAAAAATATGATATGTGGACGCGAATCAGAAAATCGTATTGTCGCGAGTACGAGTCTCCATAACTCTTCAACCTCTACCAAACCACCCTCCAAACCACCCCGCCTGCTGCTGCGGCTTCTTCTCCTCTCTCTTTTTCGGCAACTCGCCCTTTCCTTCCAGTCGGCTGCGGTCGTACTTGATTCCCCCCACTGACAAATCGAAAAACACCGGCTTGGGTGGGACAGGAGATGGTACTGGCGGGAACACAACGATGTTGGGCGCAGAAGCGTCGAACGTGAATCGAGGCGCGTCGAGATCGGCGATCAACGGGATCTTGATGTATGCATGGACACGGTTATCAATCAGTATTGCGGAAATTCGCCACGGCAAGAGGCAATTCAACTCACGACGACTGAGCCCTTTGGAACCTGATTCTCCACAACCTTGCTCTCCGAGACCCAACGGGCCCTCACCGCCACCTTCTCGCTCCCTACACGAGACTCGAGGGCCTTGCTCTCCTCCACGATCCGCTTGAGCTCAGCTCCATCTTCAGCCGCCGTGGGCAGTCGCCCGACACGACGCAGCGACTGCTCTGCTTCCGTGCGAGCTGTCGAAATGTGTTGCAGACTTCGAGACATGAGGGCGAACGCAGGTACGGGCGAGTTCTGAGCGAGGGCAAGGTGTAGGCACCTGGAAAGGGGGACGAGCTTGAGACAATCGTTCGCCAGCGAGATGAAGGAAAAAGCACCAACTTTTGCGCACGGGCGAGCGACGCTTGCGATGACACAATCACAAGCAGAGCCGGATCTGCCTGCACGGCGAACAACTCCTGAATTTCCGACAAACTCTGGCAAGTAGGGAAAGTCGTTGAATTCACACCGAAGTTCAAGCCTTTTCACCACCCTCTCCCGCCACACACCTGCACGACCCCATCCCACAACCTGGCCACATCCTCCCTCTTCGGCACATCCTTCTTCAGTTTCGCCCGTTTCCCCTTCTTGCCCTCTTTCGACCCCGTCGGCGCTTCAGGATCCGACGAGCTCGCGAGCTTCTCCTCAACATCAGCAGCCAGGACGATGTTCCTATCAATCGTGTGCATCAACCTCCTATACGCGGTGTACGATGCTACAACACGGAGGCTTGCAGCGCGTGGTGTCAGCTCGACGCCTGGTTGCGCCTTGGATGTGGACTGCTCGAAATACACGTGAGAGATACATTTCACGTTGGAAAAAGCAACCAAGGCTCACCTCATCCTCTCTCACGTCCCGGTCCGCCTCCCTCTGCGCCTCCCACCACGTCTCCAACACCCGATCATACTCTTGAATAAGTTTGACCCGCCCGCCTTCCTCGTCACCCGAAGTCGCTTTCACACCATCCAGCGCCTCGTCCGCCTGCCGCGCCCTCACGACGATCGCGGCCACTTTCGGGTTGGCAATCTCCGTCTTCTTGGCCCTCCACGCGATCTTCTCCGCCTTGGCCGTCTCCCCTTTTCCCTGCATGGCCTTTTCAAGCTCCTTTTCAGCGGCGCCCTGAAGTCCCTCCAGACCCGCAGCACCGGCGGAGTCTCGAAGCACCGCCACGAGTTCCGAAAGGTCTTCCTCGCTTGAGCCAGACGTGAGCCGCAGGTTGTACGCGCAGAAGCGCAGCTGGGGACTCAGTGTGTCGATGGCGGCGTGCGCGAGGGAGCGGCGTTGGGACGTGCATTGCGGGCTTTGTATGATGGAGGCGTAGGCGGACCTTGAAGGTGTGTGGGGGTGGGGGTGGACTTTTGAGATTCCGGTGCCTCGAGCCCGCGCGTCGTATTGTCACCCACCTCGCCTTCTCCAAACTCTCCGCTCCCATTCTCCAATCCCTCCTCTCGACGGCCAGAATACCTTTCATGGTGGCCGCGTATGCCTTGGCATCGCTCACCGAAAGCTCGTCGACACGAGCGGGAACGCGGCGCGATTTTTGCTGGGCGCGAAGCTTGAGCAGGGAGGGTGGGAGAGGTTTTGAGGGGTCGAGTGCGAGTTCGGGAGTGGGTTCGGGCTCGGGCGGGGGAGGGGGGTTGGCGAGGACGTATCTGAGGAGTTTGTGAAGAATCAGGGGGAAAAGATTCTTCCACAAACTGCAGCTGCGACAACTCACTCGCACATCTCATTTACCAACCCCGCATGCTCCACCGCCCTCTTCAACCTCCCCATTAAATGGTGCCTCTTGCGTGGATTTTCCTTTGTGCCCTCCTTGAGCTCCATGGCGTACGCCCAGGCACGTTCGGCGTCGAAGAGAGCAACGTGCAGGTGGCGGCTGTCCAAGACGAGCTCCGGTGTAATGGCCTTCCGGACGAAACGCCGGTTCTGCCGATTGGTGCCGGTGACTTGCGTGATGTTGAGAAGCTTTCGAAGGTGTGCGACCCGGCGGGTGCAGTAGTGGCTGGTCACGGGGGTTCGGTGGACAGGAATGAGCATTTAGGGGCCTTGATTCGCGGCTGGCGTCCCCGAACGGGAAGAGGGAGTCTCACCGGTATCTCTCATAATCCTGGTGTCTCAATCCGTACATATTCCGAGCATCGTGTGTCAGCGTGAGGGCTATTTGATCGACCGGCATCGAATACCAGCAAAATTCAAGAGTGTGTAAGGATCACGCCATCACAGCGCAGAAACGTGAGTGCACGTACGGTCAAACGGTGTTCCCTTGTCCTTGACCTCCTTCGCCGCGTCGCGAGTGTCCTGTGGATTGGAATTCGAAACGTCCCCAGTTTCCAGCTCTGAATCCGAGGCGGGCGCCATCTCGCGATGTGGAGAAGATGGTTTACTGAATACTGTTGCCTCCCTGGTCAAGGATGTGTCCGACCGAATGGGAGGTTCGGGAGAGTGGTGGCAAACTTGAACTTTATGCGCGCACTTACTGCCACGATGTTTGTAATTCCGCGAGCCTCAGCTCCACCACCTTCCACGACCAATCCGGGTAATCGCTCAATGGGCAACATCTGCGGCTCCCCGGAACCCAAATCCGGTCACCGGCTTGGCGGTGACACTCCTCCCCAGACCCGCGCCTACGGGTCGACCACCTCCCCCGCATCGCCGACTCAACTCGCCGCCCCTCCCCAGGCCTACGTGCCCGACTCGACGCAGCGAACGAAAATCGCGGCGTCTGATGAGGACAGAGTTGCCAGATTGGCCGGTGGGTGTACAGTGGTGCCATCCCGAGGTGTGCGCAAAATGGTGTGACCCTGTCATTATTCCGCCTTCGTGAAGCCGCCGAGCAACGAGCCAAGGCCGTAAGTTGCAGAGTTGATACTGATATGTTTTTCAAGGGCGTCCATTTGAGATCCGACGCTCACTAAATGTTGCAGAACCAGGATCGGGGTGCCAAATCTGGAGCTCTGTCGCAACGGCTGCAACAACAACGGACGGGCAAGGAAGATGTCTCGACAACTGCCGAAGATAGGAAAACCAATGAGCTCGTTGAAGGGGTGAGAATCCTGCCTTCTCGTACCCCTCAAAACGTTTCGTGACCCAAATGAAATCTTGCTGTTTCTCCAATCGCAATGCCGTCGAATGACCCCTCATTATATCAATGATTTCAATCTTCAGTGGCGTGGCTCATGAAATCAATTCGTTTGGCATTTGGTGGCCTTTATGACGGCTGTATGACATTGGTTTTGGAGATCCACTTGAAGTGTTCCCCCCCCCCCCCTATACCTCTCCGGGCGTCGGAGCCAGGCGACGGGCACGGCGGAATTAGTCTTGGTTCAGCGATATGTAAACGCCGAACGTTTGTGTTTTGTACAAAGTATAAATTTTAATCAGAATCAGATTTCTTGTAAGGACCGAGGACACCAAAAGCTATGGAGAGTTCCACCGTACCAAACCGGTCGATGTTGGTAAGGCTCTCCCACGACCTGTTCGGAAAAACTTACAAAAAGATTGCCACCGACGCATGGCAGTGGTGGAAACAACGTTACATCAAGTCCGTCCGGAAGCAGAGTGCATTCCGGAGGAAGCGTGGCAAAAAGCAAAACTACAGCACCCAGTATTCCCAGCTGATCTCTCACGCTAGTACTGACTGGGCTGTCGCGGGCTTCGCTGCGCTGATCGGACGGGAAGCGGCACTTTTCCGCGCATATGGCCGTAGCTGTGCTTTCAATCATAAGTTAGTAATATATTGTTAATTAAATTTAAATTCTATGGCTGCATTTATTCGTGCGGTGGGCATGAGGAGAACGGTAAGCGGGATTGTGCATTGGATGTACCAAGCTGCATCGTGGCAAGAGATGTTGTGATATTGACTGCTAATGTTGCCAAACCTGAATACTGCATCAGACTCACTGAGAACCTTGGGAGCACCGGCCACGTCCATTCGACAAACTCCAGAGTTTTTGTGCGCACGATGGTACTGACGGCCATCTTGATGATGGCGGTTGCATATAAGTGCGCCGCCTTTTGCGCGGAGAAAAGGAACACACGGCATTGAAAATAGCCTTCGTCTTTTCCTTTACTTTTGCTTACAAATTGAATGCATTTCCTTCTTTGCAGAGGTTCGTGCTATGATCACTCGTCACCCCCCGGCCCTCATCCTCTGACATAAAATCTCCTTTCTCCCCAGTTCATTGACGTAATCCGTCCACTCACTCACCCTGCCTTCGCCATGGAACCGGCCTTCCACGTGGTCGTACCCTCGCTCGGTCAGGTTCGGTTGTCGTCCGCCGCGCCCGTGCGCGACTTTGGTGTTTTCCAAATGGCGCAGGTGCTCAACACGGTCATGCACACTCTGGGGTATTCCTCGTACAGTGAGTATTGAGTTTCGTGAAAACGATGGGCCCAGTGCTGTGATGAGGCTAGAATGAGCGGAGCGAATGGAGGCCGAAGACGAGCGACAAATTTGGGACAAGTCCGCTGGAGGCAAGTAAACTGGGAGCACGGAGGCGGTGGATGTGCGGATTGGAGATGTAGGCCGTGAGTGGTGGTGGCTCAAATGGACAAATTTCGCGGGTACAGCGCCATCCAGTCGACGCGGCTGCAAACGCTCGCCTTCGGCGTCAGCGACAGTCCCGTCAGTCTTATGGCGTGGATCGGAGAGAAATTTGTCAGGACAAGTCCGACCTCGAATTTTGTTTTGTGCTGTACTTTGACGACTTTCTACCACTTTGTTGTAGCACGAATGGGTTGATCTACGTGGCAGAGATGGCGACTTTTCACCCGCGGTTTCCACTGACCATTTCCTCACAAACGGTGCGCTGACCGAGCTCCCCACACTTTTGTTTTTCGATACGTTCCTGACCTGAGCTCGACTCTGTGTCCCGTTTCGGCAGTCATGGTTTACTACATCAGCAACTGCATCACGTCCTCATTCCGAATCTACCACTACCACATGCACCGCAAGATCAACTCGGAAATCTACCGCGTAAAGCTCACTGTTCCCGTGGCCGTGGCCATGTTTCCCTACGAGGTGGTACCTTTCAAATTGTGGGCACATTATTGGTACCCAAAGATCGTACAGTGGACCATAATGGAACGCGGTGGGTGGGCAAAGTCGACTCAAAATTAATTTTGTTCACGTGACCTGATTCATTGTGGGTGTACTTTTGTTCAGGCACCTTCCCGCCTTGGAACGGCCCGATGATGTAATCCAGGATCTGAGAAAGTTTGCGACGACGCCAGTGAGGTGAGTTTGAGCGCCGATTGTTTGCGCTGCGAAAAACCAACGTTACAACTGAAAAATCTTCTTGCAAAGGAGGTACAATTTGCATTTCGGAAGTGAGAACTGGATGTGGGCAATGTCGACAACAGATGTTTTACTTCCAGATTACGCAAGAGCGATTCTCCTACGTGTTCTTGTTAATAGATATTGCACTCTCTTATTGGGTTTGATCGCGGGTCCGTCTGCCCCTTGAACCACCTTGGGATCAGCTTTAATTGGCGTTGATGTGGATTCTTCCGGGACTTGGACCCGGCGTTGCGGAGAGAAACAACGGTCGTTTGGTCTTAGCGTACCAAAGAATGGCACGAAACCCCCAGAATTGCGTCCAAGCTCCCCTGAAGATATGAGCAGCTTTGCCAGTTTACTTCGCCCCCAATCCCCGTGGCAATGCATTTTTGGACACCCCCCAGGGACATCCCCAGGCCCCCAAAACGTTGCGCCACGGGGATTGGCCGAGTGACCCCCCAAATCTCCGTGGCATAACTTTTTGCGTGCCCCAAACCGATAAATTGTCGGACATTTTTTGAAAAATTTGTGCAACGAGGATTCTCGGCCAGACCCCCCAAATCCCATTGGCGCATGTTTGGTGGCCCCCCAGAGACATCCCCAGGCCCCCCAAATAGTTGTGCCACAGTGATTTGGAGGGTCACACTACCTATCCCCGTGGCACAGCGTCCCCCGCATCGGTAAATTCACGCAAGTCCCCCCAAAATATGGAAATCCTCACAAATGTTGACGAGTTACAGCCATGGCAGATGTGTCCCGTTGAAATTCTCGAGCTTGGACCACGAGCGAGAGTTTGACAAAGCGCGTAGGGTTGGAATGATTTGCGACCTTTTGGGGCACTGTGCAATTGCAAAATGTGTTATTTTCCCCCCAGTTTTGTGTTCTGACGAGTGCATCGACTGTGGACGTGCGTTGTACTCAACCCACCACTGTGCAACGCTGACACGTCGGATTTTTTGTTTTTCTGGACCCGTATGTACCTAACTGCTAACTGGGCACCCATTCGCACATGTTCATTTCTCGATACCAGTTGTCTCAAAGTGCACACCCCCTGCCTGGCACACTGCTCCAAAGATTTGTTCGAGCTGAATTAGAATAAAAAGCCTTTTGCATTCTCCGACTTGAACGCCTTCAGGTCAACGTCCCCATCAATACATTGTTCACAGCAAGGGCCCCATCCTCTCCAAGTAATGTACAAATCCTTGTGGAGATAGGACTCCATGCAAACCTCACACTTCTCATACTTTGGAACATGTTGAGAGCATGATTTGCAGCACGCACCACACATGCGATAACAACAGTGGAATGATAGAAAATTCTTGTTGCTTAATCCACATTTTGGTGGGTTCCATGGTTTGTGAACTTCGCATGTTTTGCAGCAACGCCGACACAAGTTGTCAGGGCATTTTTGAGAACCCGCCGAACAACATTTTGAGCAAACCACCGTGTTTCCTTTTGGCATTAGTGCAGATGGATGAAACAGTTTACCAAAAAAAAAAAAATTGGAGGCCACTTCCGCAAATTCACACTGCGCCAAAATTCCGTTCAAGAAGCTCCATCCCTCTCCCTCTGCCACAGAGATTTGGGCACCCGACCCATCTCCGTGGCAAACTAATCAGGGGTTGTTGCGCACCGACAAAATGCTGCTCAGAAGACTCAACTCCCTCTGCCACGGAGATTTGCCGTTTTGTGTTACTCTCCATGGCATTGGGCCTTTCCCAACCTTGACTAAATACCTGACAATTTATTGAGGCAAGGGATACTTATATTTATTAAATCAGTTTTTTACCTCAAATGAATCAGTGATTGGGTAATCTGCTTCAATTGCAGTACCTGTACCCGTAACGCCAACATTGCCAAAATGAACATGTAAAGCTGCCTCTACAAACTTTTCTCTAAAATTGATTTTTTATCGAATTCCAACTGTTCAAAAGGTGTTTAAGAGTAGTGATAGAGCGGTGCATTAGAACAGTTGGGAACTGCTCGACAGTAATTGTTTTGGAGTTCTCGAGATTGGTCAAATCAATTGGTAACCGTAGGTGCAGCGCTTTTGTGTTAACCGACTCGGAAATCTGTACAAAATATCTCGCTCTCTTGGCCTCACATCCCGGTGAAGGACTGACCATGGCGAGTAAAAAGGGACGATGCTAACGAGCGATGAGCGACCATTCCAGCGCTAGTCGGAGTCCCGTTAATAGTTCCAACATCCGAGAATGAGGGGAAAGCTGAGGAATGGGTGCAAGAAAAGGGGTGTGTGGCACGAGCACCTTCCGCGGTCACGAGTCACCGACCATCAATGAATTACACACTGCAGCACGGTGAGCATCGATGTGGCGCAGCACACTCACGCAGCCGCGTGGAATCGCAAGTTTTCGCCGCCCGCTCGCGTGGAATCCCGCGCTGACTTGTGACGTTTGTGTTTGACATGAATATCCAAACACGTCCATTCCAATGATTCGCGCCCATAGCACAGCAATCGACCGCCCAACCGGTCGGAAATGTCCGGTCGATGTTTGAGGGACTCCATGTCGGGCAGCCGGCGCAAATCCACAAGCAGCAGCGTGAGTGTCGGTTCAAGAGAATGACTAACCGTGGTTGCAAGGCGAGGGAGGGGCGGAGAAAGTGTTTTCTCGAGGAGGAGCCAGATGCCACTGTATCGATGCCGGCAGGATCAAGAGGAGCGCCTTTGTTCGAGCCACGAAATGCCGATGGCCACGAACGGAAACGTGGCATCCTTCCTATCCCTTCTCGGAGACCATTTCTCACTTCTTCGCAACCATTTTGACACCTGTTCCATCACCTCCTCAGCAACCCCCCCGCCCCGCCGCGGGATGTGGGTCGAACTCGACGACGAGGGTATCGGCAGTGTGTCCGTTCCATACACTCCGGTCGCAAGCTCGCCTTCAGAGCCAATTCACCTGACCGCTAAACCCGCGAGAGCAGCGAGGGCTGCTGATGGACGTAAGTCTATGTTCTCCTCTGCGTTCCTGTCAATGTCCTCACACTTACGGTCTGGACCCACTGCACACGACAGTACCACCCCGCCCGACGCTCGACTCAGACGCGTCAATGGGCCAAGATGACGACGACGACAACGACGATGTCCAAGGGGACGCTGGTCAAGAGTTCACGTTCCGCCACCCGCGCCCGAGGGATGACAATGAGAATGTTTATTCTGGTACGTTGATGAGGAGTGGTGGTTGTTGGGAGAGGGGGAATATGAGCGCTGGGGAATTGGGTGTTCGTGAGATTATCTTATCCGGCATCGGTGCTGGGTAAAACTGGGAACCTGACACCGGGGTTCGCCTTATTTTGTTTCATCTCATTACCTGGTTCTGCGACCGAGTGTTGATGAGGAAAACGACTCCGAGAACCATGCATATTGCGCGTCATTGGCCGAATTATGATTCATCCCATCACCACTTTCCTATCCTCAAACCTCACAACCCAACACCCCTCTACACCCTACCCCACCAGACTCCGACTACCGGCCCTCCTCCCCCGACGACGACACGGCCGCTCGGCAACTCACGACCTCCCCGTCCATCCGTGTCGACCTCCCCATTGGCCCACCGGGGTCCGACCCGCTCGAGGCCGCCTGGGTCACGCGATACGAGGCCGTGCCCCCCGTGTGGCGGGACATGCTGCTGAGGAACCAGTCGAGCAGAAGCAAGAATTACAAGGCGAGAGGGTTCGATACGTATCTTCGCGTCAAGGCGGATGTGGAGTTGAGGGGTGGGAGTGTGGATGATATGGCGTTTTTGTGAGTTGTAAGGTGGGGGAAGGTTCCGGTACTCCCCGCGGCGAGATGCTGAACTCCACATATCCCGTCCACCAGCTTCCTTCGAGCGTACCGGTTCAACCCCGAACGGCGCAAGTGGTCGACCAAAGGCCCCATCGCGCTTTTCTTGCTGCCGGACCGCAACGCTATCGTGGGGTATGAGCTGTACAGTACGAGGGCGGCGCTGTTTACGATTCCGAGTGAGTTTGATTGAGGATTGGGTACTGAAGGTCTTTTACTCACCACAAAGTCTTATCGAACGCCGCATACACCCACGATCCTCACCGCCACCCCCCTCAGTCTTCGACGACATCCTCGCCTCGATCAAACCCCTATCCCAACTCCCCAAGTCCGGCGGCATCCCACGACACCTGCTGTTCGTACACACACTGGGCCGCTCCGCCGTGCGGCTGGCCACATTCGAGCCCCGAGCTTTAGAGCCCGCTCCCGAGTACATCAGCATCCTCCACACGATCCCGGAAGAACAGCGCGCGTTCTTGCCCACGGTCCAGATGATGTACGGCGGGAAGGGCGTCACGGTCGCGAGGGAGGCCGACGGGGAGGAGACACAGGGTGGGAGGAGGTGGTGCTGGGAGTTTGTTTGTGAGGCTGGTGGGTCGCTCTCCGTTTTGCACTCACGTTCACACCCAAACCAACCCCTTCATCCTGCATCGCCCAGAGCGCACCCAATGCCTCGACCGCATCCGCGCCCTTGCGCGCAACATCGGCCCGCGCGAAGTTGCCCGCCGGGCCGCGACGTTCGGGCAACCGCGCGCGCCCGTGGCGGCTGAGCTCGACGGTAACAGGCTCGGGTCCATAGGGGTCCGCGCACCGGAGCTAGCGCGGTACCATGCGGAGCGCATGGCGGGGACGTTCCATGAGTGGAGGAACCAGGAGATGGCGGAGTTGTATGATGTTGGCAGGGTGGGTGTGGGCTGTCGTGTGCCGGTTTCGGTGGACGTTGAATGTCTCAAACGCGCTCGCCTTAATCCCTCTGCCCCGGCCCCACTGCAGCTCGCCGAAGCGGGGTTCCAGTTCCTCCCGCTGGTCTTCTCCACGGGCCTTGCGCTCCCCGCCATGGTGTGCGTCGGGTGCGGGTTCACGGTGGCCAACCCCGCATGGTTCCGAGGCAGCACGGACGCAATCGTACGGGCGCACAAGGAGTCGACCGAAGCGAGGCAGGCGGGGTGCGTGTTTGCGGGGTGGGGGGGGAGGTAGAGGGGTGCGAGGTGTGGGGAAGATGGGAGGTGAGGAGGGCAAACAAGAGAGGAAAGGGAAGAAGAGGGTTTTGCATAGGGAGAGTGACGTCGAGGGGTTTTTTAATAATGTGCGAGGGAATATCTTCGCAATGTATTGCGTACATACTGTGTGAGGGTGGGGACGATCAATGATATTATTGTTTCATTCAGATTTCAGTTGATTTCACATCCTCGGGCAAAGTATATACAAGTTTACAGATCCGTCACAAAACTACAGAAAGAATTATAGGGCGGCGGGTCGAAATGTTGCCCTGGAGGCGGAGAGGGGTATGTCAGACTCAACCCACGGGGAGGACGCAGCACCGGTCCCAGCGAGAGGGTAAGAGTCAAAATCATATCACGCGGGATATAAATGTGTCGCCAACATGTCCTCGATGAAGGCTTCCTCGTCCATGTCGACGTCTTCGGGGACTGCAAGTGTAACCCACGTTCAACACCACACGTGCCGCACGGGGAGGGTTTCAAGAGCATTTAGGTCCGGAAAACACCAACGCACTTCTCCGCGGCTCACCGTCTTCTTCCACCTCGTTCCCCGTAGTTATCTTGCTCGCCATGTCCGCTTCGACGAGGCCAGCGTAGAACACTTCATCCCGGAATTCTTCATCGAGATAATCGTCGTAAGACCCAGAAAACACGTCGTCGGTGGTCTCGTCTTGATATTGCTGGCGGAAGGCGTCCCATTCCTCCTTCAGGATCCGGTCAATGTCAAGGCGCTGCAGTCGCCGAACACCATCAGGAAAGACGAATCACGACCAGAAATTCACAAAGGCAGCATGCGCCGATACTCACTGTGCCGCTCCCTCGCTCATCGCCTCTCAAATCACCGGGCCCGTCCACGTCCATTCCTCGCACCTCGTGCGGGTCCTTCCCCAGCCCCCGATCGCCCTCCTCCCAGCCATCACTGCTCGCCATGTCATCAGAAAGTCGTCGTCGCTTCCGCACGATCTGCTCGCGCTCGTGCTTAACGCGGTCGAGGCACTGCTGGCGGAACCGGGTCTTCCAGCCTTCTCTGGCCGCGGGAGTCGCGAACACGTTGTGCGACGCAGGGTAGCGTTGTCTCAGGGGAGTGCGCATGTGGGGGGAGGGCGATTGGTGCGGAGGGACGGAAGTGGGTGGGGGAGACATTGCTGAGAGTGAGGTGTCGAAGTTGAAACCCCGTATACAAAGAAACTAATTGTGGCAGGTGGTGTAAATAACTACTTGTAATCTCTTCGAAGGGATAATCAATCCGGAAAGAATGCCGCTCGGTGGTAGCTTAGATGTTTGTGAGTGGCTACAGGAGAGTGTTGCTCCGTCCGAAAGTTCGATCTCTCTCCAGCATTTTCGACTCACTTTGGATGAACTAGTCTAGCTTATCTGTTTGGGAGCTGAACAAGGAAACCCCGGGCCCGCACAAGACGATACTACATCCTTTGAACAACAGGGAATCCATTTTGACGCCCCGGCAGCTCCTCTGAGATGGGTGAGTGGTCCCGTTGCCTGGGCGAGGTAGGTCCGCCTCCTCCGTCGCACCCAGCATTCGTAGAGCGATGTAGAAAGGGAAAGGAGGTGGGTCCTCTGGCGTCGACAGTTCACAAACTTACCAGAGGAAGATGGTCGTTATCGTAGTCGGGAGAGAGACGACCATAGCCGTGCATCCCGACCTAGAGGAGAGCTGTCCATCGGCTCTGACAACCGCGTTCAAGTGGCTCCGATGTGTTTCCCCGCGATACATTCCATTGGCACGTGAAGTTCGTAATGCTACCCAGAGGTGGACGTGACCACTGGTTGTGCCGTGTGGAAATCGTGATCCGGCCCCAAGTCGCGTCTCCTGGAAATGCGCGGCCTGGGAAACCCATCCTCATTGCTGTCGCTTCAGTATCCGCGGAGGCGGTCTCATGTGTGAAATTCCTATGTAAGTTCCCACGCTCAGACTGCGGGGCAGGATTTCGGGAGTTGGATTTCGGGAGGCTGGCGCAGAGGTCTCCCTCCCAAAGGAAGTGTCGCAGAACAATGGCTAACTTCCGCGTAGGACAACATTTCGTGCAAAAATTTGCCCTTTTCTTTTAAGGAGCCCCCCACCGATAAGAGCTGGAGCAGTCCGAATCCCAGTCCGAGGGGGAACACGCGATGTGTTTAGCCACCGCTCGAACACGAACATTTCAATTGACGTCACCGCGACAGCTTTTGGGGCACTCTAGAAGGGTTCGCACATGCTTGGACGTCCAGAGGCTCACGTTTATGGTGTCCACGCCACGTGTGCGCATGTGCATGACAGCATTGCGAAGCCAGCGTCTTCCTTGGAGCCGACTCCAACACGTATGCGCCGTCCGAAAAGAGCAGCTCAAACGGGCCAACTGCAGCCCGTGTCGCTCTCACCCTGGAGACGAGGACAAACCATTAAACAGATTTGATGCCACCAAAGATACGTCTGAGTACTGAGAAATGTCACCAAAAAAATACGTGGAACGAACGCCACAAAAGTAGCAACGCGTATGAGTTACCTAAGCACGTGGAGACGCATAGAGACCCCGTGAGCCTCATGTCACTTTGATGATATGAAGGATTTATTTATAGTTGACAAGTAACTAGGGGAGTTGATCATCTCCCAGGTAGATAGCGCTACGCTGTATGGTACCTCCCTGCGAGTGGGTGGGTGACAGTCCGCCATTCATCGATGGCACACAAACATAACAGAATAAATATGGTGGGACCAACGCCAATGCCCAGACAGTGCCCAAAACATTCGCCCTGATCCAGTCAACGATTCCAAAGAGCCCCGGGGGAAATCCAAGAGCATCGCCAAAAGTCGCCATTTCAGTCGCCCAACACCCATGCTCCCAAAATCGAACACCCGGCTCTGTCCGCCCACCCGCCTGTTTCAGCAGCCTTACGCAACCAGTATATCATACGCCCATTTGAGCCAAACCCCGTCTGTCTGCTGTCTGTCGGCAGCATCACAGGTGGTTTGCTGCGGTCTGAAGTTCAGACCACAGCCACCAACGTGAAGCCTGTTTCAGCGGCCTCACTCATCCCGCGACACTTCCAAGACACGCTCGCAGTACCCAAGATAGATACTACGCATACGTTCAGCGCCAACCCCGCAGATTGCCAGAGTTGAATGGGTTTGGGTCGCCTCAAAACACAACATCAAGCGGCACTCATCCCGGCTCCCCCGGCTCGTTCCCGCCTCCGGGGGTGTCCGCCGCAGGTGGGTCAGGGGTGTACAGGTATCCTGTTTCAGTCCTGTAGCGTCCAGTGCATCATTCTGCGTTCCTGGTGATCGCCAGAACAAGTTCCGCGCAAACGCGCGGGAGCATCTCCGCTGCTGACAAATTCAGCAACTCGTCAGTGACTGTCTCCCCAGGACGCCCATTGGGTGGTGGGAAGAGTTCGTCACGCAGGAGTTCGAGGCAACGCCCGACTCCTGCGCATTCCACCACATGGGTCCGGGTGAGTGGCGCCCCACAACATGTCACTGTAATGGACGCAGCATGACGGCGACCCAAAAGGTCACAGATGGGGAACGGACTGGCTTCGAGCGTAGCGTTGTCACACTCGAAGTTACACTTCGGTTCGTGGAGCTGGACTTGGTGCACGGACTTTAGTAAATTGTGGCGTTTCGTGGCCTTTTGTGGCCTTTGGGCGAGTGAAATTGCCAATCCTGTAAAGGTAGAGCTTTCGTAGCTATTCAGATTGTTTTCACCCCAGACAATAAGACACACTTTATAGTAACGGTTGCATCGGCCTTAACTTCTTGTCCCCAACCTTATTTCTCGGTCTCGTTTTGGTGGACTTCTCCGCTGCAAAGGCACAGCGAAATTAACCTCCTGTTATTCTGTATTCGGTATCCTGAGTCTAGAGGGCTCGACATCTGTTAATTACGTTATCTGTCCAAATCGGCAAAACGAGAAGATCCAACTTTCCGAGGTGCTTTTGGAAGTGCTTCACCTCTGCAACCCCGGTCGTAGTTGCAGAACGCGGGAGCAGTCATATCTGAACCTGCGTAGAAACAAGCCCACGACCTTTCTGATTGGGGCGTCCACATCAGATCGAACTATCCAATCTCGAACTTGGTCCTTAGTAGGGTAACGGCTACTCTAAAACTCCGTTGCTGGCGTACCATTCAAAAGTCCAAGTTGACAAGCGGACAACCACTTGTGCACCCGCCTCTTTAATTTTAGGGTATGGGTAACGATGGGTGAAGGGCTGGCACGCAATGTTGTAGGTTTCCGTGCCCCCTAAATTTAAAGCGTGACAAGCGTCCATAAACAGAAAGTCACATCACAATGACTTTGGGGCTTTGCCGCCATCGAAGAAAATTCAGTACGTTACCAAAGAACGTGAAATGCGCCAGGCACCAAAGGAGAGTTGAGGCAGGGGAATAGCGCTCCAAATTTATTAGTCCAAGTGGCAGGTTCGTGAGTCGTTTTTGCCGCGGCAGGTGGGAGTGATGGCCAGGATGACGTTACCGCGCACGTCAAAATGTCCCCGGGAGAGGACGTGCCATGCCAGGTGACGCCCAAAAAGGAGACCCGTAGGTGCATGTGCCACGGTGCGCGTCGGTGAGATGTGGGAATAAAGCCCCTTGTAGGCTACTGATGTAACATGCGACTTGTGGAGGCGCAGCCCAACGCGGTGCCGTCTCTGGCACAGTCCAGGCAGGGGCGCCCATAAAAAGTGGGGCCGCGAAATAAGCAGATGGGGCGCAGATCTGTCGGCCAATGGTGAACGTGAGCTGGAAGGAGGTGAGGTGTGCATGTCTCACGACGCATTTATCGAAGACCCTGGTGGTGCCTACGTGGGCTCTACAAGGGAGTGTGCATGCCCGCAAAAAATGAGAAGGGTTAGTCTGCGAGGGGGACCGCAGGCCTCGCTGTTGGACTATGAAGTGAAGTTCGGCCGGATCAGATTACCCCACAATCGGCCGCAGACTGTTTGACTGTCAATTGCGATTGATGGCAAGATTGCTAAGCGCGCGACTTCCAGAGTTTTTCGGAGGTGGACAACGTCGACGTGCGCTGGACGAATGAAAAACGCGGTGGCGGGGGATTCAGGGCGGTGCATTGAGGCTCATGGTGCCGAATCGAAGTGGCCCTGAAAAAAGTCGCACTGGACGAGGCGAACTTGCAACTCCGCGATAGCAATGCCCCAGCTGCTTCCGAGGCTCACCTGCACGTTCTTCCACCGGCGGGTTAGTCTGAAACGTTGGTCTCGGAACAAAGCTCTCCGCAGTCCGCGAAAACACCATCGCGTTTTCGAAGGACGCGGTAGGACTACACTCAAACGGCCTTTGCTGACGCTAAAATGGGAAATCGGCATGGATACAACACTCGGACATTTCTGACCTCGGGAAACGAAAACGATGGAGCGGAGAAGGGTACTCAAAATGGTATAATCCTCTTCTCTTGGTTGAGGTATGATCTTTACTTACACGCTATCAAAACCAAAGGATTTTGACCGAGAGGCTCGTGTGAGGTCCACAATGACCTCCCCATTTGTGCTCCCCCTCCACGGCGTTGGGGTCGATGTTAACAGGCAACCATTCTTTGTTTGCCCCGTGATGGTAAATGGAAGCATGGACGACCATCTGGAGCGCAGAGCAAATGACCTCGGTGATAGAATGGACGAATATGTGAGTGCACCCCGAAAACAGATCGAGGTTATTCCGAGATTCAATTCACATAATATTGGCATACTCTTTACAGCTCTACGACATTGCCCGTGGAGTCATGTACCTGCACGAAGTCGCCTGCGTCATCTATACCGATCTGAAACCAGTCAATTACGTCCTTGTTACCCTCGACGGTCGTGGTGTTGTGGCTGATTTCGGATTTTCAGCACTCACTGGCGGAAAGTATTCAGCTGTGCTTCCGGGGACTTTATTTTACCTTAACCCAGAGAAACTTGGTCGCAAAATTGGTGTGGAAGACGCGCTTAGCATGATCACAACGGCAGGAGATGCTTACGCATTCGGAATCATGATATGGGGGTATGTAGAATCGAATCACTTTTGCGTTCTCAGAATTTATCTTTGATGGCATGGTCATGAAGTTGTGGTCGCGGGATGACTCTCCCTTCGGCAAGGTTGCTGAAGACACTCTTGTAGCTACCATGAAGCGAGTTCTAGCAGGAAACCGACCAAAAGTACCAGAAACTATGCCAAAAGCGCTTTCGGAGATGATGGTTCAGTGTTGGGCTCATGATGCCGTTGCCCGACCAACCTTTCGAGAAATAGTTGAACAGTTTGAGAAAATGCAGTGAGTCAAATGAGCCGGTGAGGATCGCGTTCCCATATTCTGTTTGATACGCGTTCTATCTTTTAGGCCAGAGCTACCCAAACTCCGACCCATACCCTCTAATGTAGACATTCCGGACTTTCGTGTGAACAATGTTGCCACCGATATGGATGCTGTTTTCCAACAAGCGCAGTCAGCTCGCATTGACGGACACTACACTCAAGCACTGCAATTGTACAAGCACGCTGCGGAATTGAAACACCTTGAGGCTCAGTCGGAGAGTGGTGTCGCTTTGGACTAGGTCTCCACCATCGGGACATGGATCTTGCAACGAGATGGTATGCAGAAGCTGGCAAACGGGACCATGCAGCAGCTCAATGTGCTCTGGGCGACTTTTACTCCCACGGAGTTGGACTCTGCAGCAAGGATTTTGAGCGCGCTATCGGAATGATGGGTCATGTGGATGCTCAGGCGAGGCATGGATTTACGCTCATGCATCGATATGGGGTCAGGTGGAATTACGAAGAGGAGTTTTGTGGTTTAAGAAGGCTGCCGAAGATGCCTTCCGTGGCAGACAAAACAGCAAAGCCATCATGACGTGTCCTATTAATTTGGGACGTCCCGCACCTGAAGTCGGTCTGTTTTCAGTTTGCGGCCTGGTTTCGGGGCGGATGTCACGTCCGGCATTCATCCGGGATGAGACTCGTGGGGACTGCTCATGCTCGCTGCTATTTTTGTGACGCACCAAATTTTGTGTGACTTTTCTGGGCACCTAAATTTATATGCGGTGACATCAATAGACGGTCCCACGCATTTCCTCGTCTCCATGGTGAAGACAACACTTGGCCCACATAAGCTGCTCGTTTTGAACGGTGGATATGCGTTCGAGTCGTCTGTAAGTGAGACGCTGGTTTTGGAATGCCGTCATGCATCAAGTCGACACGGGGAATTTACTGCATTGCCCAGGCTCAAGCTTTTTTGTTTCGGACGTCCAAGCGACGTGATGGAACACTTCCAGAGCGCTCCAAAACCTTATGAGGTGACATCAACGGACTCGCTTCCGCTTTTTGAGCGTTGCAGAGGGCCCGCACCGAACACCGTACATCGTGGATGATATCTGGTACTCTTTATATTTCGGCAGGTCTGGCCACCGGAGCAGGGCCTCACGGTATCCGACCTCGGGCGTTCTTCGCAAGACTAAGACTGTACAAACCTTCCTGCACACTTCATAATCAGAAAGTGAATTCTGTTGTCCCCACCGCGGACCAGTCCTCCTTGTTTTCGACGCGTCGGTACACTCTCTCACAAGAGTCCAACTGGCTCCGTTAAGATTGGTTATGTAAAGGGTTTCGCTGGCGGACATGGACACCTAATCTTCTTCCACCCTCACGCTCATCGCCAACCGGCTGGTCAGGTCCTCAGTTGGTTTTTTTTTGTGACCTCACTCTTTTGGCGCCCCCGCCGGGACCGCGAGAGACGGCACCGCGTTGGGCTTCGCCCTCCACCACAAGTCGCGCGTTAAGTGGCCTTGTTCCTCCATCCCAGCGATACACACAAGCCACGGCACATTTACCCACAGGTCCTGCTTTTAGGCCTTACTTGGCGCGTGCCATCCACGGGATCATCCGACGTGCGCGGTGACTTCACTGCACAGCGGACTGCCGTACCTGGTGTTCCGACGATGTCACTGAGCTTGTCGCGCCCACTGGCAATGCCTACGAGGACTCCACGCGCATCCGCGCGCTAAGACTGCTCATGTTCGCTGCTATTTTTGTGATGTCTCAAGCATTTCGGTGACTTTCCAGGTACCCGACCTTTTAATGCATCGAGGTCAATCGGGAAGGTTTTGGGGTCGTCTCAGATGAGAACGACGCGCGCTACAATTGGCGCGCCTCGGCTGCTGTTTTAATGCTTACCCGCTCGAGTCGTCTCCCAGGCTCCGGCTTTTATTTTGGCGTCCAAGCATGCTGGAGCCCTTCCGGAGTACCCCAAAAGCTGGTGCGGTGACGTCAAATATGACGGCGCTTGCACGTTCGAAGCGGTCACTAAGCACATCATGTTACCTCGAACTGTGTGTTCTGTACAATCATAGTTCTTGATGACAAGGCGTGGTCTGGTTCTCTGGGGCAGAGTCTCACGGACCTCTGACGTCGGTTGACGGAATGCTTATGCATGTGTTGCCAATTCTGAGAGTAAATGCGGGTTGCAGACTCGACATTGCAGTAGATGGAGTTGGGCCAAGGGAAGAAAGGAAGCTTTATCCCGTGGACAAGAGCGCAGACTACAGAACAACAGGACGGTAAAGGCAGAGGAGTATTCTCGCAAATGCAGCACCATACATCATCTGGCTTTGTATAAGGACCACCCTTTTGTAAATTTATCGTGTTTATTCAAATGTTGTGAAACAATAAACAGTGTCAGGACACCCAGTCCCCTACGCATCCGACCAACTTCCCGTAGACGTAGAGAACGTTGCACTTGCGAAGAAGCGTCCGAGTGGAGAAGAGCTGCTGGGCTTTGGACCGCACGGCCCGAATGTTGTTGAGCCCTACGTCGGGACATCCGTAGATTCATACTGCAAATGATATGCACGTCATACGCGATCAATTTGCACATTATGAAGCATGCCGAGAAGTAGAGGTCACAATGCTTACCTCAAACACGAGACGGAAATGCCACTTGGTGATCTGCAAAGAACCTCAGAACCGCGCACTCACGATGTCGCATGTCATCAGGGCCCGCATCTCGCAGCTTTTGAGCAGCGCCAATTTCTAAACGCCCACATCACCAAGAAAAGTTCGCTTGAAGGCACGTTGAAGTGAAACTCAAGTGATGTCGTTTTTCCTGGGTAGCACATACAAACTTCGGGAGTCGCCCGGCAAAGAACGACGCTCGAAACACCAAACAACCCACCGACTCAATGTCAAACTTGGCCGCCTCCTGCACCCCCTCGTCCGCAAATATATCATCTCCGTCAGCCACTTTTCCCTCTGCTTCGACGTGACCCCAGATGTGGGAGGCCTCATATCATCCACGTCAGTCGCGTCCGACGAAACAAACATGTCCACGCCCTGCATCTGACGGTTTTTGCCCGCTGTGGCCTCTGCCAGTTGCAGTGTAGCAGTCGGTTGCGAGATGGAATCTCTCCGGCGAGTTGGTGATGAGCGAGGGTCAGGTGCAGCTGTTGCGTGAGAGAGGAGAGCGAGGGAATCTGCCCATGACTTTGTTAGAATCCAAGTGCAGGACCTGCAGCTGCGTGAGAGAGGAGAGCAAGGGAACGAGTCCTGTCACTTGGCTGTACGGAGAAACGTGTGTCAACCACCTGCGTCAGGCCCGACCGGTCTGGAATGAAGCCTGAACGAGCCGACGACCTGACGTTGACTTCACCAACGACTCATCCTCCACTGCGGCTGAAACTGAGATGGGCATCCGCAAATTCCTGCGACAATGCACAGCAGTTGCCCTGGTCCATGGCAATGTCAAGTTGGACTGGCTGTAGAGTTGCTCAATGGGCCACGGTCTGCGCGTGTGCTGGATTGGGCGGGCAGAGAATGGGGGATGGCGCAGCGATGGCGATCAGCTGGAGTCGCACAGACGAGGTCTCCATTTGCATCGCGTTCTCGCGGGATGCCGTCGCTGGGGTGATTCTAGGCCTATTTGCTTGGCCAAGATGGGAGGGTAGCGACCACGGCAGCTTTCACCATTCTTGCAAGCCACTCTCTCCCATGTCTCGCCCGCCGCGACTCTCGCCCTCTCTGCTATCAACACTCCTCCTCCTCTTTTCTGCAGTTCTCCTCCTCTCCCTCATCCCGGTGAGCCTTTCTTCCCTCTGTACCCCGCTCGTTCAAACTCAATCCCACCAACTCTCATACCCCTCAGCCATCCCACGCAGCCGACACGACGCAGTACTGCAAATGCACATGCTCACAAAACGTGACGATATTCGTCGTCGATAAATGCGCGGACTGCACCAGGAATAAGTGTGTCGACTTGGGAGTGAGTTCCGTCTCCTGCGGGGATCGATTCCAGGAGGAGAGAAGGCCTTCACGACGAGAAAAGACACTTTACTCACCTGGACCCCATTTCTGCCCCGCTCAGACTTGCACGCTCCCCTCCACGCCCGGCGAACCCGGGTCCACGCCTGTACCGATGCCGGGAGATTCGTCCTTGAGCGTTTCGTGCTTCCGTGGGTGCTCCCCTTTCTCGGCTCCCGTCGCTCGCTGATTTTCGTAACGACGCCCTCGCAAAACCGACTCCTCAAACCTCCTCACGGTCTTCCCATCACATGCAATTCCACAACCCACTTTAGAACGAGGAAGCGTCAAAGACGAACTCTTCGTCTGGATCTTCATCGTCGTCACCGCGAGTCTCTTGCTGTACGCGCTTGTCGAGCCTGTCTTTAGTTGGATTTGGAAGGTGAGCTCGCTTTTCCCGTCTCCGTAACCGGTGTCTTCGTTCGCTCACGTAACGCTCATCCTCGACCCTCTACAGCCCCGATACGTAACTCTAGGCGCGTCGTGAACCACAAGAGGGTGTCGAATTGGCGGGAGACTGGACGGGCGACGGACGTTGAGAACAAACGAATGAATGAAGCATTTTAATATTCCGCATTTCATGTCGCATGTCGTATTCCCTTACTGTCCAAATACACCACAAATTTACACCAATTCGAAGACGCGGCCCGGTCCATAAGTGCACCTGTCCCCGCCTAGCCTCCGCTCCTCCTCACCTCAACCCTTGCAGTCCATCCCTCAGAGTCCACCCCTTCATCGCCCCGGTTTCAACTTCCCCTTGCCCTTCACTTTCCCCGCACCCTCCTCCTCATCCTCCCCACTATCGAAATCCTCATCCTCCCCACTATCAAAATCCTCATCCTCGCCATCCTCCTCATCACTCCCCTCCCCCTGCCCAACCCCCTCCTCCTCGCCCTCCCCGTCCTCACTCGAAAACCCATCCAAATCATCCAAATCATCAAAGTCCTCATCCCCACCCTTCCTCCTCAACTTTCCCGCCTTCTCAACCGCCTCCTCGTCCGTCCAATCCCCGCGCTCCAGCTTGCGAAGCACGGTGCGGCGGTGCCGTTCGGGGAGGAAGGGGAGGAGCTCGGTAAGGGCGGGTGAGAGGGAGGGGCCCGATTCAGACGTGCGGCGGGCGGCCGATCGGGGGATGCTGGAGCGGGGGGAGGGGGAGGGGAGTGTGGTTGAGACTCGGCGAGGGCTTTTGGCACGACAACACGGCAAGGAGCACACCTTTCGACAATCTCGACGATGTCTGTCGACGTTTGGCATTTAGCACTAGTAAGCGTATTTCAGGCAATGCAGACGTCACCAGAACAAGCAATGGTTGCGTCAGTTCGTTTTTACCACGGAATTGAACAACCACCACTCACCACACACGCTTCTCCGCGGCACACTTATTACACACCACATGGTACGCATCCTTGACCGTCTTGTTCCCACACCCGACACTTCGCGTCCGGCGTCCGCAAAGGCTCTGTCAGTCCCAAAGCACTTCGTTCTGTCCTCGGGGCAACAACCCGTACGCACCACTTCTTGGGCACCGTCAGAGGCTTGTACTTTCCCATCCGCTTGCGCCACTCGAGGATGTCCCGGCATTTGCCGCACAGGCCTCTGTGTTATGTCACGACCAAAGTGAACTTTGGGTCAGGTGAACAACCAGCGGGGCAGAAGGTCTGGCTCCTCCAGCGATACAAGAGATGAGACGGATCCCGTACCTAATGGGAAGCTCACGCATCGCGGCGACGTGTCCCGTCTTTGGGTTGTGTAGCCATGCGGTCTTGTTCTGACGAAGAGGGGAGAGGCGATTACAATGGGCGAGAGACTTTGTGAAGCCCGAGTGGATCGCAGTCCCACCTGGTGATGGTTCTTCGATGCGTGTTTTCCGCCCTTGGCCGAGGAGACTTTTTCGGGGGGCATGGCGAATTTTCTCTTTTGGTCGGGGGTGGGAGTGGTCGGGTGAATGAAGTCCAGCTAATTTATCCGGAGCGCTTCTTCACCCAACGCCCAACGATTGTCATGTGTAATGGGAACGATTTATTTCTTTCGCCAGCCCATTGAGTCGACTGTTTCGACTTCACCGCAAAGGTTTATTGTCTCTGGTATCTGAGATACGGTCGATGGTCGTGCCAATCGTGTCACTGAATTTGTGTGACCATCCTAACAGTAACAAAAAGGGTTCTCACTGGCTCCTGGTAGGGAGGTGGTGGAAGGAGCAATTTGAACAGGACATCATAATCAACCAAATTGTCAGAACATTCCCCTCCCACAAACCCAATCACGGAGCCTATTGTGCGAGTTCACGAATATGTCAAGGAATCCCCACCCCACGGATTATCTCGTCAATGGTATAATGTACATGTGGGGACCCACCCTCCCCACCTGTATAGTTGGGAGAAGTGTATACAAGGCTGATAAGCGAAAACCGACTCCGAACTCGAAGAATTTCACTTGCTAATGGATTCACTTGATAATGGATTCAATCATGCGGGTTTTATATTTGTCCCCCAGTTCATTTGGGACCTGGCGGTTGTCGTGGCGGGCTCAACCCTTTCCCACTTTTCACAATTTCAGGTGCATTTGCCCATTCACTCGGGATCATCGCATCTCGCAACGACAACTCTGGAGAATGTCCAGTCGCGAAGAACGTGACGATACGATGTGTGGCGGCGATCGCTCCTCCCCTGGAAATCCACGTCCGGCATTTGACGCAAACGAAGGAAGCAGCACACGGCGTCGCAGACCAGGCAAATACGCTTCTAAAGCGTGTTTAGCCTGTCGAACAGCGAAAACGAAGTGAGAGATGTCCCTGGACAACTATTTCCAGCTCAGTGCCACCTTGATTGACTTGAAACTGCCATACACCGTATGAAACGCACACGGACAGATGCGACTCTGGTCAACCGCGATGCTCGCTTTGCGAAGTGCGTGACGTCGTGTGTGATTACAGCTGGCAGCAGAAACGGCGAGGCCCACAAGTGGATCCGCTTTCTTCGCGAACTGAACGAAAGGTGAGAGTTCTCTTTTCTCCGTACGAACGACAGACGCGACTCTTGCCAGAGAAGGCTCAATGGAAGGACCACAGATTTGGAGTTCAGATGACTGCTAAACGAGCGACGATTGCATTATCGAAGTGCTCATTGACATTCTTCCATTCTCCAGCACCGGCACGTTGAGCAAAGGACTCATTCCTCCTCTCAATCCACTTATCTTCGTCATTTTACGCCAACTTCGCGAGACTCTGATTCACCTGCGAGTTCGGACTCGACCTCCTCGCCACCTCGCAACACTCCTCTTCCCATGAATGCAACGACTGATATTCTGGGCAAACTTCTGTCTTTGGGAAGCGTACCACATCAACATCCAGTTCCATCGACCGAGGGGCTCTTCGTAGGCCCGCCTCAAGTTTACTCCGCGCCTGTGTTGAATCCAAGGCTTCCTGGAGGTTTGCAGTTGCAACCGGCCGGCATTCCTCGCCAAAATACATTCACTGTTAAGACAGAACATTGGGCCTTGTTTAAATTTGACCGCGTGGTTTCCGACAATCGCGGAAGCGAGGATATACCAAAGCGTGGGTCACAAGTGATTGATGTGAGTGCTCTGCTTCTTTTTTCAGATCCCGTTTTAAGCAAGGTGATCGTATGAACAAAACCATTGTGTGGGTTGGTTTCAGTCGACTGCAACCACGAATTTCGCATATTATCCCACGTCAGCTCCATTCACCTCGAACTTCAGTCGTCTGAATGGTTTTACCTTTGGCGCCACGCTTCCCCAACATCTCGCACCAACTACGACACACGTCAATCCTTCATTGTCATCGATCATGGGCCATCTTCCCGCTAGATTACCACGACAGCTCTCGCTGTTCGAAGACTTGCCGCCCCTTCCAAGCTCGGAAGTTATGAATGAGATGGTTTTTCAAGTGTTTCAGGACGCGCAAGCTGGAGATAACCTCTTTCGTAAGTTGTGGAGCTTTCTTGTTTCCCTTTTAAATGAAAAAACTGACGGAGGTCATTCTAGCATTCTTAATTATACACAAGCCAACGTTTTTTGCTCGAGTGAGGTCGGGGACTCTGGAACCCATCCTGCTTCTCTCGGTGCTGTGTTTGGGATGTCGAAAACACCCTGCACGTGACGTTCTCCGACCTCTGTTCTCAAAGCGGGTAGCACGATACTTAAAATGGAACACGGAAACGGTGCTTAAAGGGACTTTGAGCTTGGCCACGTTTCAATCACTCATGATGTGGACGCTTTTTGTAATCGTAGACTTGGGACACCATGCGACCAGTGGGCAGACGGTGAGTTTTCACTCAAAGGTCGTGTACATCCTTTGTTTTGGTGAATGATCTTGTCCGTCTTCAGTGGCTCAATTTTACTCTCTCAGTCGCTAAAGCGATGCGCATGGATTTGGAAGTCGACCCCTCCGTCAAAATGGATTGGATTGAGCGAGAGGAGAGACGACGAGGGTGGTGGTATGTGGAGAATATCACGCAAGGGGTCTCTGACCCTCGCCCCAAGTGCCAGCCTGAATTCGTGTTTGCTTCTGAAAAGGTGGTGTTGGTACATGTCTTCTATCAATGCAGTTGGTTTCAGATCGCAGCCCAGGATCCCGGAAATGCAGCCTACTATTCTATTACCATGCGCAGAAACGTACTTCAATTTGGATCCGCCGCCTTCAGGCGCACCTGTGAATCTCCCCGGTTGGATTGTGCAGGCCGACCCCCCACTCTTCATGGACAGTTCACAAGTGACTTCCGACGTGACGAAAGACCACATGTGGCTTCTATTCGCAGGTGTCGCAAAGCAAAGTCGGACCATTTTGAGGCTTTCTTCCAGTGTGGATCCATTAGCGAGGAAGATGGAGTTTGAAACACACACGGCGGTGTCTGCGAAGCTGTTGAGTGTGAGTCGTGAGAGTTGGGTTGCTGATCGCTTTACAGTAACCGTTACATAAATTTCATATAATCAGATGTTCCCTCCTGCTGTCCACCTGTTGACTTTGGAAGAATTATATCCCGACCCAATTAATGTCTACCACGGTTGGTTTGACGAATGCCGACACCTTCCATCCAGTCTACCATATCAAGTCGCAGTGATGGCAATCATGGTCTATTCAAATTGGCTCATCCCTATGGGTCCACAGACGAAGAATATGCTTGAGGATACTGCATGGTGAGCTTCATATTCTAGCTCGCTTTCAAGATATCCCAAAAAACGATCATGCAAAATTTTTATTGGAAGGGTGGGCAGCGAGACCTTTGTACCATGCATGGAACTTGCAAATGCCTGTACCAGACTTATAAGTGCTCTTTTGAGCGCAGTGCCAACATTTCCTCTCCCAGGAACAACTGCTATCTTCCATATCTTCCATGTTGGCGCCATCCATCTTCTCTGCCTCAAACATGCACTCTCGAAGGTACAAAAGGCGGAGACAGGGACGTCGAATCCCGGTGTACCTGGATCAGATGGGATTACAGGACAAGGAATGCAACTCTACGAAGTCTCGAACGGTATTGGGACAACATCGTGGACGTCTGACCACGCCCTGAACACTGTTATCATGGACGCCCTTGAAAAGGCAGAAGTGCATGGACGTGTTCTTAGGATTCATGCTTTGGAGACCAAAATGGGAGAAGGTGTTTGGAATATGTATGTTTCGTGTCATTTTTTTTCTTCCCTGTTGTAGCATATGCTGACGCTTTGTCTTGGCGAAACAAAAGGTGGGAGTCTATGGTAAAAAGTGAGTAACATCGAGCCTCCTTTCGCGTGCGCCTTACATGACTTTCTTTGCACTGTTAAGATGTCTTCCCTGTCGTTAGCGCACTCGGAATGGCTTTGCAATTGACCGAACGCATTGTTGAAGTGGATCTGGAGGAATAACACGATCGATTCGCCGTCATTCGCATAAAATTCTGTTGTTTTTGTATACCATGCTTCGTCGCGTTAATGTGTATTTGCTCCAGCATCTAGTTTCGTGGTTAATCATATGATTGATGAATATAGCATGGACTTGCCAGTAATCCAATGCCTTATAAATTAGCGAACTAACCAAATATTGCAGTTGAGTGGATTAATACTGGCGGGAGGCATAACGAAACGGGGCCCGGAGTCAAGCATCATTGGACTCTTGAACGCGGTGTTTCAACCCACGCACGTAGTGAATATGTGATAGTGACTAGTGGAAGAGGGATGGGGTGCGGTCTGGACCCGATCTTCTTTGCCTTCATTCCTACTCGGTGCATGTTTATTCCAATAGAGAAGTGTAGGGCTCATTATAGACCGCAAGAAAAGATATTTCGCTTCACAATGGAGTCCGTCGTGTTCGATTTGTTGTTGCCCTTTCCCGTCATGAGGTCTGTTCCCCATCCAACCTCACCCGATCCCATTAAAGTCAAGCTTTCAGGGTCATTTAGTCATTCACCGTTTCGCTCGCCAAACAGCGCACACGGACAAGATACATCTAGCCCATTAAAATTGCAGACAAGGCGATATGTCCGGTGGCACCGATTCTCCTGTCGGGAATCTGCCAGCGAATGCCATCGAGGGAAACACGGCGAGACGTCGCAAAAACAAACGCCATGTCTCCAAAGCATGTTTCTCCTGCCGAACAGCGAAAAAAAAGTGAGCAATGTCGCCCGACAACCGTTACGAGCGCAATGTCAACGTTACATGCGCCATCTTTTGTCTGAAACGCCCCCGGACAGGTGTGACTCTGGGCAACCCCGATGCTCGCACTGCGAGATACGCGGCCTCGTGTGTGATTACAGCTGGGAACAGAAGCCAAGAGGTCCTGCAGGGGATCCACTTTCGCCACGATCGGCAAGAAGGGTGAGTGTCCTATTTGTTGAGAACACGAACAAAATGCAGGAGCACGGCATTCTTACTGAACTATCAGGAGGAAGGTGGTGGTTGCAATCACCCAATAATTGACATCGTCACTTCCAAAGCGAGGACGCCTCGAGCGAAACATATACACTGACTCTCAGCCTATCCGCAATCATCAACTTCCACGAGACTCTCCCGAATCCGACTCGTCCGCGAGCTCACAGTCGCGCTCGTCACCTCTTTACGTTTCTCTTCCCATCCGTGACGACGTCGAATACCCCGGCTCTGGGTGATATTCTTTCGTTGGGAAACATCTCTCTCGGTGATTCAGTACCAGCTTAGACCCTGGGATACGTACGTAATATCCGAATTCGAGTTCCAGTCCAGCTCAACTCACCATCTCTTTGCCAGGCTTATCAACAAAGTTCAGTGGATCCTCTAACGATCCTCTTATTAATCCTCCGAGTGCTGCTTATTCTTCTGACTCGCTCGGCCAAACACCGTACTCGACATACCCACCGTCAGCTTCACTCGCCGAGCAGTCTTCTTGTATACCAAAGAGCCATTGATGGAATTTTCGGCAGGGTGGGCAGCGAGAGCTTTGTGCCGTCCATAGTGCTTGCAGATACCTGCACCAGAATCATTCGTAAACTGTTGAAAGCAGCGCCAACTTTTCCAATCCCAGGAATGACTGTTCTCTTTCACATCCTCCAGATTGGCGCCATACATCTTCTCTGTGCCAAGCATGCACTTTCTAAGGCATTAAGAGCAGAAAACGCGACATCAAATCCAGGCGAACCTGGATCGGGTGGAGTTCTAGGAAGAGGAATGTCCCACTCCGAAATCTTGGGCAGTATCGAAACTGCATCATGGACTCCTGACGAGGCTCTTAATACTGTTGTCATGGACTCCCTTGAGAAAGCGGAAGTGCATGGACGTGTTCTGAAGATTCATGCTTCGGAGACTAAAATTGGAAGAAGTATTTGGAATCGGTATGTTTCCTGTTTTGATCCTTGCCGTTCCATGATGTTAACCCGTCTTCACTCTCTATCTTGGCGAGCCTAAAGCTGGGAGGCCGTGCTAAAAGGTGAGCAATAAAAGGGCGCCTTTCCCATCGGTCTTGAGTGACTTTCTTTTCCCTGTGAAGATGTCATCCCTGTGATCAATACATTCGGCTCTCTCGGATTGACGGAACGCCTTGTTGAAGTGAACCCAGAAGAATACCAGGACTCATGATTCTCAGCTGTCGTCCTCTCTTGTACGCCATTTCTCGTCGAGTGCATGTGTGTTGTTTCAACTTCCGGGTTCTTCAGTGAATCGATTGATCGTTCATTGTATCACATGTTGCCAATCATTTTGATGTGTTTTCCGGTTTGTTTTATTGGCAAATGCATTGCGGTCTGGACTGGATCTACTGATCATTATAGTTCTGCTCCTCCCCCCCACATGTTTATTCCGGAGCAAAATATACAGAAGTAAAGTAGACTACAATTCCTATGTCTCTTAGCAATGGATTCAGTCGTGCGCGATGTCTTCGTCCCTCACTGTTTCGTGGTCATGCGGTCAATTGGCCTCCTCGCTTTTTTACAATTTCAGGGTCGTTCACTGTTTTCGCTCGAGGCCAGGACAATTCGCAACGTTCCCTCTAGAGGATCAGCAGCCAGGAAGAACGTGTCGATATGATTGGTGGCAGCGATCGCTCCGTTTGCAGTCCACCAGCAATCGCCAACAAGGGAAGCACGACCAGGCGTCGACGAGAAAACCGCTACATTTCCAAAGCATGTTTAGCCTGCCGAACCGCCAAAACGAGGTGAGCAGCGCTCGGCGACAACTGTTTCGCGTGCTCTGTCAACCTGCATTGCGCCATTTCTAACGAACAGATGTGACTCTCGGCAACCTCGATGCACGCACTGCGAAGGACGTGACTTAGCGTGCAATTACAACTGGGAGCCAAAACCACGAGGCCCCGCAGCGGATCCGCTTTCCGCGCGGTCCGAACAAAAGGTGAGTCTGAGCTGTCTTTGACCGTGGAGGCAGCTGAGCAAACAATGATTGTAAACTCCAAAATGCTGACATAGTTCCCTTCACTAGCGACGACGCATTGAGCGGATTCATTCCAGCTCTCAGCCCGTCCGACTCCATCACTCTTCAGTTCAAAACTTTCCCCAATCTGACTCATCTGCGAGCTCAAACTTGCACCCGACGCACCCGTCACTTCCTCTTCCCATGAATGTAACGACGTCGAGTGCCGCATTGCTGAGCGAACTCTTGTCTTTGGGGAAAGTTTCGAACGTGGAAGTCTCCAAATCATACACCGAGGGAACTGTAAGTACTTGTTTTCCAGTGCGCCTGATAATGTAACGACGATGTAACCGTGTCAGGCTAACCCCCGTCTCGCTTCCAGACCTACCAGCAAAGCTCGCCGGAATTGGCTCCTTCATTGACGGGCGCATTGGCTGGCGACTCTCGTGATTCTGCTGCCCTTCTACAGAGAAATAACCCTTCAGACCCCCTCGCTGGTCGAACGCAACAACGAAAACTTCCCAGGGAAGTTCCACTGACCGAGGGACCCTTCGTAGGCGCGCCACTCTCCAGTACTTCATCTGATCTGAGACTTCCCCATGAATTACACGTGCAACCTGGGACTCTGGACCGAAGTGCAGCCACTATCGCCAAACATCACAGTCCGTTCAGTGATGTTGGTACGGGTTCGGCCATTCCTGGACGCGAGGAGATTCCGAAGCATGGCTCAGCCACCAGCGACGTGAGTGCTTCGACCCGACATTCGAACCCCGGTTAATACTTTAAATAATATCTCAATGATGACGTCGACGTGGGACCTTTCTCAGTCGACTGACGTGACTACCGCGTCTCATGCCTTAGCATCTCCAATTTCGACGCGAGCTACGATTTCTAGAGATTTGAACTTCGGCACTTTCACGACGTCCTCTCAGCCAGCCTATTCATTCGAACTTGCTTCACTAAAGATCGATGCTGGACTGCATTCCACGTCGAAAATTTACCTAAACGGGTTTACCCTCGGGGCCTCCAGACTTCCTAAACATCTTGCGCCGACTACAGACATCAATCCTTCATGGTCATCGATTGGAGGACATCTCTCTGGCGGATTACCGCGACAACTATCCCTTTTCGATGACTTACCGCCACTTCCAAGTTCAGAAACTATGAATGAAATCATTTTCAAAGTGTTTCAGGATGCGCAAGATGGGGACAACCTCTTCCGTAAGCTTTTCAATGCTATTATCAATGAAGAATAACAGACTGACAGTTGTTGTCCAGCGTTCTTACCTATTCATAAACCAACGTTTTTTGCCCGCGTCAGATCCGGGACTCTCGATCCTCTCCTGTTTCTCACCGTTCTTTGCTTAGGGTCTCGAAAACACCGCGCACGTGACGTGATCCGGCCGCTGTTCTCAAAGCGAGCAGCGCGGTACTTAAAATGGACCACGGAATATGCGATCAACGGGACTTTGAGCTTGACCACATTTCAGTCGCTGATATTGTGGACAACTTTCGTGCTCACTGACATGGGACATGTGACAAGTGGGCAGTCGGTGAGTGTTTGTATTGAAAGGTCGGGAGCTTGCTTGACTTCTTTTCGGTGAACAATCGTTCAGTGGTTAGATTTTACCCTCGCAATTGCTAAGGCGATGCGCTTGAATTTGGAAGTTGATCCCTCAGTAGACATGGATTGGGTTGAGCGAGAAGAGAGACGACGAGCGTGGTGGTAGGTTCTTGAGCATTGAATCGAAGAGGTTCAGCTCGAATCAATAATAGTTTGGTCAACTCACTAGGTGGTGTTGGTACATGGATTCTGTCATTGCGGTCGGTTACAAGTCACAGCCCAGACTACCTGATATGCAGTCTACCATTCTTTTACCATGCGCCGAACCTTTCTTCAACTTGGATCCTCCGCCATCAGTCGCTCCTGTGAATTTGCCCAGTTGGATTGTGCAGGCGGACCCGCCACATTTCATGGACAGCCCAGAAGTGACGTCGGAGATGACGAAGGACCATGTGTGGCTTCTATTTGCAGGCTTCGCGAAACAGAATCGGACCGTTTTGAGGCTTACCACTAAGAATATGCGCAAGGAACCCTTGTTCGTGAAAACAGAATTTGAGATACATACCAAAGTGTCCGCTAGGCTGCTGAGTGTGAGTGCAGGCTACTGGCTCACTGCTCAAAGAATCATCACCTAAAATTCCGCGATACAGCTGTTCCCGCCCGCTGTGCGCTTGTTAGCCTCAAATGAGCCATCCTCGGGAGAATTTCATAATCTTCAGGGTTGGTTCGACGAGCAACGAGATCTGCCCTCCAGTGTCCCCTACGCGATTGCCGTGATGTCAATTATGGTATATTCAATGTGGGTTATCCCTATGGGACCACAGACCAAGAATATGCTTGAAGATACCGCGTGGTGAGTCCAGTGTTACCACTTTTCCTTCTCGTACTTTAAATACAAGAACGTATAATTTCGTCAGGGTTGGTAGTGAGAGCTTCCTCCCGTGCATTGAGCTTGCAAATACCTGCACCAAATTCACCAGCGCTCTTTTGAGCGCAGCGCCAACTTTCCCCATCCCGGGGACAACTGTACTGTTTCACATTTTTCAGATTGGTGCCATCCACCTTTTATGTGCCAAGCATGCGCTTTCAAATGCGCCAAAAGTAGGAATACCGACATCGAGTCCTGGCGCATCTGGATCAGACGGAGTTCTGGGAAAAGGATTGTTGCTCTCCGATGTCTCGCAGGGCAGTATCGGAACTGCATCGTGGACATCTGAACAAGCACTCAATACTGTTGCGATGGACTCCCTTGCGAAAGCGGAAGTGCATGGACATGTTCTTTGGATTCATGCTTCGGAGACCAAAATGGGAGAGAGTGTATGGAATCTGTGGGAGGCGACACTAAAGGGTGGGTATCATCAGGCTCTCTAGTTCTGATATGTCGGGCCTGACGCAGCGTTTTTTCTTTCAAGATGTTATCCCGGTCATTAGTGCCCTTGGATCTCTAGAATTGACTGAGCGTATTGTTGAACTGAACCCAGAGGAATACCAGGATTGATTATCAGCATCAGTATCCATCTGTTGCTTATGCCATGCTTCGTTTTATTCCCGCATTTTAGAATGTCCCGTGCAAGATATGAATTGCACTACAAGGTGAATCCACCTTCGAAATAGGGTAGACTTTTGTTTGCATCGCCTACCATTAGACTTATTGCTTTATAGTCAAACTGTGTATGTATTATCAATTTTTTTCGAAAGGTCGCACTGGTGTTTCAGGGACCTTCGGGGTAACAGTCGCGACTGGTGTAACTCTGTTTGGACTCATACATCCGTCTTTATCCTCTTGTCGCTACTCTGCCACGAAATACTGTAGTGTGGACGGGACGGCATGGCATCTGGTGGCGCCGATCCCCCTGTCGCGAGCCAATCGCAGAATTATGGCATCGAAGGATCCACGCGACGCAGCGGCAAACGCTTGTTTCGAAAGCGTGCCGTGCCTGTCGAGCTGCGAAGACCAAGTGAGCAACGCTGTACGACAACAGCGAATCGGAACAACATTGACTGTCACCTACTGACACACAGATGCGACGCGCGACAACCCCGATGCTCGCACTGCGAACAACGCGACATAGAGTGCGATTGCAGCTGGGAGCAGAAGCCACGAGGTCTTGCGGCGGATCCGCTTTCGGCGCGATCGGCACCATTGAGGGTGAGTTCGAAATCCACGTCAAAATTGACAGCTGAAATGAGCCCGTTCACTTTCTAGCGTCTCAACGCTCAAAATATCCCACTTCAGCACTCTCCGCGAGATTTGTTGCAGTTGGCCACGTCTGCGAGCTCGAGTCCACCTGCCACCTTCCATCGCAAAAGTGCGATAAAACGGAGGCGCGCGTCATCTTTGTCTTTGGCAAGCGATGAAAATAGAAAGGATAGCTCAACTGGAACCCCGGAAACAGTAAGCACTGACAGTATTGTGTGACACGATGGATGATTCGAAATCGCTCAGCACAACACACCGTCTCTTTCCCAGGCCTACCGGCGAACTTCCCTAGTGGATTTCACTCCATCATCGCTAAACGGCCATGATGATCTCGCCCTTACTCAGGGATCTTATTCGTCGGACTCTCCCAAGGAAGCGCACAACCCATCACATCGAGAATCAGGGGATGCACCAAGAGGCCCAACTCGAGCCAAGCTCGGCTTGTTTCCGGCGGATTTAACTCAAGCGATCCAGCCGGAGATTCGTCGTCACATAGTGTGATTTCTCGTCAAAGCATATCAGAACATCAAAGTCTGTTCCGTGCCATTGATATAGCGTCCGACACTGGAGGACGCATGCGAACACCACCACGCGACGCAATAGTCGTAGAAATGAGTTATCTTGCAGCGACATCTCCAGATCACATTGCAGTTTCAACGATGGATCCTGGGTTTGCAAACCGATCTCAAAGCAGATCTTGGGAGACTGGAGGCGGCTTTTCTGCAACGATAAACGTCAGCCCCTGCGACAGTTCTGCCCGATTTGGCACCTTTCCGCAATATTTCAGTAACACTCTCGCTCCTTCTTCATCAATTTGGGAGCTTCGTTATCCATTACCACGTCACCTCACACTATTCGATGACTTACCGCCTCTTCCAAGCGCGAAAATTGCGAACGACATAGTGTTTAAAGCATTCGAGGACATGAAATCTGGCGACAAACTTTTCTGTATGTCACAGAACGAATGCAGTCACGGATAGGAATCTAACATCCAACCCCAGCACTCTCAGTTGTACACCGACCATCCTTTTTTTTGCTCGTATAAGATCCGGAACAGTGGATCCTCTGCTACTTCTCTGCGTGCTTTGTTTGGGCTGTCGGAAACATCCCGCCCGCGACGTCACCCGAACGTCTTTCTCAACGAGAGCGGCACGATACTTGAAATGGGCCATCGAAGCTGCGAAGCAGAGTGGTGCAGTACGCTTTTCGACATTCCAAGCACTCCTATTACGGTCAACTTTTATCATGTCGGATATGGGACGTGCGGCAAGTGGGCAGTCGGTGTATTTTCATTGCAGAATTTTCTCAACTCGAGGCGTTTTATGTATGATAACTTGTCTCACTGGTCGTCAGTGGTTCCACTTTACCCTCACTATCGCTAAAGCAATGAATTTGGATGGGTAGGTTCATCCCTCGGTGCAAATGGATTGGGTGGAGAGAGAGGAGAGGCGTAGAGAATGGTGGTGCGTGTTACGTTTAACTTTGTCCCTGCCACGCCCATCAAGTGTTCATTTGAATTGATGTCATCATCTGACTAGGTTATGTTGGTGCTCCGATTCTGTTATCGCACTGGGGTCCAGGAGTCAGCCTCGACTATCTGATCGGCAGCCGGATCTTCTGTTGCCCTGTGCGGAAACTTATTTTAACTTGGATCCTACCCCTTTAGTCGGACGTGGCGTGAATACCCCAAGTTGCTTTGTTCAGGCTGATCCCCCACTCTTCATGGATAATAACTCAAACCTGGCTTCGACAAAAGACCAAGTGTGGCTTTTATATGCTGGCATCGCAAAGCAAAGTCGGACTGTTGTTCGCCTAGCTACCAGTCGCTCTCTCCGCGAACCCAATGAGCCATTATCAGAAAAAATGGAGTTTAAAACACACACGGCGAGGCTGCTGAGTGTAACCACATGCTCAATTATCATCCTGGAGAACTTTCACAAGAACCATTTGATATGATCGAGGCTTTCCCTCCTGCAGTACACCTCTTGGCTTCCGATAATGTCTACCAGGGGTGGTTTGACGGACGCCGAGATCTGCCTTCCAGCGTGCCATACCCGATTGCCGTGATGGCGATTATGGTGTATTCAAGCTGGCTGATCCTATGGGACCACGGACCAAAAATATGCTCGATGATATATCGTGGTGAGTCACAACTCGAGTTCAAGGCATCACTTAGCGATGTTGACAGGCAACAATTGGACAAGGGTCAGCAATGAAAAGTTCCTGTCTTGCGTAGAGCTCGCGAGCGCCTGTACGAGACTCATTGACAGACTTTTGAAAGAAGAACCAACGTTTCCGATCCCTGGAACAGTTGTTCTCTTTCACATCTTCCAGATTGGCGTCATCCATCTTCTATGTGTCAAGCACGCACTTTCAATGGCACCGGAAACATGGAGGTCGACATCGAACCCCACTGTTTCCAGGTTTGATGGAGCTGTTCGGCAAGGAATTTCACTTTCCGAAGTCATAAACAGTATTGGCACTACGCGTTGGATCTCTGACCCAGCTTTAAACAACGTTGTTATGAACTCCCTTGCATAGGCTGACGTTCATGGGCGTGTGCTTCGCTCCACAGGGACCAAGGCGGGTGAAGGTGTTTGGAATCTGTAAGTAGTCTTGTGCGTTTTTTCGTTTCTCCGGGGAACCACACGTTGATGCTCTGTCATTGCGAAACATATAGCTGGGTAGCAACTGTGAGAGGTGAGTACTGAGATCTAGGCAATCAATTCTTTTTGCCGTTATCACACGCACTTATTCGCGCAGATACGGTCCCAATGACGAATGTTCTTGGCTCACTTGATTTGGCGGAGCGTGTTGTTGAAGTGAACCCTGATGAATATCAGGATTGATGTCCAGTATTTTTGTATTTGTCACAACATCATTTGATTCCAATCTGACATGTACAAAGTAAATAACAGCGTTCACAAGATGCCGTTCGATAACGATTTTCCAATTTCGAGCAACGTACAAGGGAACGATATCAGGCATTGATGCTTCAAGGGACCTGCACCATATACTAGAAGATGACAAAATTTACCAACGCCTGCAGATGAACATAGCATTGATGTTCACTAGAAAACATTCGGCGTCGTTTTCGTGAGCATCGCTGCACCACACGTCCGCGAACACTTAGAAGTCGACCTGCGCCCTGTAATGCTTCTGGCTGTTCCCCTTCATTCCAAACATAAGCTCCTCCCTTCTCTGCGTCCTCTGTGCAACAACCTTGGCCCTGCGCTCCTTCCGTGCCGCTTTGGCCACCTGCTCCACGTTCCGCAAGCTCACCAGAGCCTGAACTCCCGACATTCCCACCGGAACAAGCGCTCCAGCGGATGACGAGGACGGTGCGGCCCCGAGAAAGCGGTATTGCTGCGCGAGTTTCGCGGCAAGGAGGTTGGACGCCCCCTGTCCGCCCGAGGACATCATGGGTCCCACGAAGTTCTGCTTGTAGAAGGTTCGCAGCGAGCGGTGCCCGATCTTGCGCCCGTCGGGTAGGACCAGTTCAGCGCCGTTCGAGGCTGCAGCAAAGTCTTCGTCAGAGCCTGAGCCTTCAGAGCCGTCGTCGTCGGGGAACGCGTAAAATCGCGAAATTTCCTCGTCGGCACCGTCCTCGTATGCTACCTTGGTGTGGCCTTTGTCGACCTGGAAACACACCGCGCGGGAACTTGAGCCACAAAGACCACGGTCTAAACGCCTCGAATCACGTTCTCACCATGTGTTTCCGAACAGCGTCTAATGTGTGAAGCTGGCGTCCTTTGCCGTTGCAGTAAATGCACGTGTTGCCCACAGAAATCTTCTCTCCGAGGTAAGACACTAGCCCACGAACGTCGCTGATGAAGTCAATGTCGGGAATAAAGAAGGTATGACTGATTGACATGTGCTCCAGGTTTCTATAATATGAAGGAGGCCAAAACAAATATGAACGGTGGAACGACGCCTCTCGAAGAAAGTAAGGCACCAAGAACTTACGCTTCAAGGTCCCCGCTTTGATGGCTGCAGAACAAACAGTCAGCATCAGGATTGAGCCGAACAGCAGCAGCGATCTTCTCGTCCGCAATCTTTTCAATCTCCTCCTCCGTCTTCGCGTCCGCCAAGCGTCGCTTCCACTCCAGGACTTGATGTTGCGAAGGTCCCTGAGCACCATTGGATTCGTTCCCACTGCGTTGCGACGCTGAATCTGTATCTGCTGAAGCTCCAATAACAGCAGCTGCGACCTTCGGGTGAGACGCGCTCCCCGGTGCTGACTTTTGTCCCGCTCCGTGCTTTTTCTCATATGCCAACATCGCGTCCCTGTGCTTGTTGCTCTGGAGGTGGTTCTGGTAAGCGTTGTGGGTGTAGTAGGTTTTGTTGCAGGCGACACATTCGGCGGAGAACTGGGCTCTTTCAACGTCCTCCCGCGTCTTGTTTTGTTGGGCTTTGGGGTAGTTACGGTTCAGTTTTCCGTGGGCTTACGAAATACGATCCGGCAACCGACCTAACATCCTCTGCTTGAAGCCATCTTCGGAGACCGGAGGAAGCAACGCAACTTTTCTTTTAAGATTGTACCGGTGCCAGTCCGACTTGTAATGCTCTCGCCTTGGCGAAAGGAAGAGATAAACTTTCAATGCCCAGCACTCGCCTTGCACTACACCCTCCAAACACTCACTGAGCGTCCGCGGTAGTGAACCCCACCTGGCACGAAATGCACGTGAAGAGACCCTTCGTGCTCACTCTCGACTCTGCGGTGGACGGTGCGATGGAAGCCGTCTCTGAGAAATGGGTTCCCGTTTCCGCGTCGTCCGCCACCGAGTGCGCGGGTTCCAGATCGTACGTCGCCATTCGCGGAGAAAGTTCAACAGATACAAAAACGTGTGATCGCTCTTCGGTTTCACGATAAGTTTTCTCTTCTTGCCCCGACTGTGGCCATTGAAGCTCGTTGACTTTTTGTTACAACAAAACTTGAAATTCATATCTTAATCACCAAACGCGACTTCCGCATCTACGTGCTCTGCCAACAAGAACCCGTCTACAACCTTCCAAAACTCTTCTTCCTCCTCCACCATTGGGTAATGCCCGCTTTGCTCGAAGATGTAGCCTTCCGCATGGGGGATTCCATCCACGAGTTCGACAGTACACTGAAGACGAGGCATGAGTGAGCATAGACATGCAAACGTGGAAAATATAGAGCACTTACGGGTGGGGGGCATTGGGTATCCAGGCGACCGCAAACTGCAAGAGTTGGTACGTGGACGTCTGTGAGACGAGCGCTGTAGCTGTTGGTGGTGGGAAAGAAGAGTCGTATGACCTTGGAACAATGATTTCAGACTCAATGATCGTTCGAACTCACTCGAGTTGAGACAGAACCCTCGCGAACCAGACTGAAAAGACGTTCTTGTCAATCCCCCCCCCCCCACGTTCGATATCAAGCCCAAATCATAACCCACGTGTCCGCGGCCGAACCTTCCCGAAAAACTTTCTCAGCGTCACCGGCCTGCCCAAATGATCCTTGAACCACTTGTGATCCGGCGGGGCACCATACCCCGGCTTCTCCGCGCCCTCCCACCGACTCCAATTGATGGTCTTGATGACCGCACTTTCGAACCCACGTCGCCGAAACACGTAAAAAAGCGCCATCCGACGTAAAAACTCCCCGTGAAGCGGGTGCGTCGAGTTCCAAATCGCGCCCTCCGCGTGCGACATGGCCGGGAACCCCGACGCGCCCGACACGAGGACCAAACGGCGCACCATGTCGGGCCGTTGGAGCGCCATGGCGAGAGCAACGATAGCACCCTGGCTGTGCCCGATGAAGTCGATGGGCTGGGTTATCCCGACGAGCGAGATGGTCTCTGGTTAAGCGAGGTGCAGTTGTGAATGCATTCGTCTGAGCGACGACCCCGACCCGGTCATGCCGCGACACAGGAATCACCTTTAATCGCCGAAAGCATTTCGTCCATCGACACCATGGGCTTCCTGGTCGAGCTCCCGGCCCCCGGGGGGTCGAAGCTAATCACGGTCCGGTCTTTGGCCAGCCGCGAGTAAAGCGGCCGGTGCGCGAGATGTCGCGAAAAGTCCACGTAGCCGTACGGATCCGGAACGAGAAACGTCGGTGTGGGGAGCGGGTTTGGGCGTAAAGGTGGGCCGATCATGCTTGGTGGGATTGACACCGGGCCGTTTGGCGTCACTTGTCCGCACTTCACGCGGGAAGAACCCATCTCGCTCGACTCACTGGTAAGCGAGCCCCTTCGACACCTGGGTACGGATAGGCGTGGATTCATCCGTGGCATCCGAACTGAAGCTTCGGCGGTTCGGAAGGGCATGCAATGTGCTGGGGAGGGCGATGGGATTCCTCGCGGATTTAGCGAGCGGATAGAGAGAGAGCAACGGTATGCGACGACTCGATGCGTGGATTTTCAGGCGGACGGCGGTCATGGTCCATTCCAGTGGACAAATTGAAATTGCTTCTTCAATTGCATTTTATAAGTTCACCATCACACTTCTATAAGGTAGCCACAGAAAAAATATCCATCCAACTACAGCTTCGCCTTCTTCTTGGCCTGCCCATGTTCCAACCTACTAATCGGCCACTTATCCCCACAACCTGCTCGTAATACGCCTTGGTCTCCACACCCAAAACCGTCCTCGCCTGTCTCTGGAACCCAACCACCTCCCCAGCAGGCGTCCATACGATCGAACGTGTCGGGCGGAAACGGTTTGTAGAATTGCAAGCTGAGCGAGGTGGTCACCGAGGGAATCAGGGGGCCGATTTCGCGCCGAAGGACGGCCGAGAGGGGGATGGTGTCGCAGAAGAGCGACGCTTGAGAACTCACTAGTTGGTCCACGGAGCGGCCAGATGGATGACCTATGCGATGGGAGGAAGGAGACAAGGTGTGAATAAGTATAGAGTGCATATACTGTACAATTTCCATTGAAAAACATTTGGACTATTTCGCTTCGTGGGCCATTCTCCACCAGTGAACTACTCGATCAGTCCATCACTCTATAGGTCATTCGCCTCAGGCAGACTCCTCGGTCAGCGCTTTCCATTATCGTTCCGGTTCAAGTAATCCGCCTCCGGCGGTTGCCTCGGTCGGCGGTATCGCGCCTATGCCTCGGGTTCGCTCCGCGAGAGTATCCTCGGTGAGCGCTTCGCACTTCCGCCCCGATGCAACGTCCGCACGATCCTCTGCGACCGCGCCAAATGGTCCGGGCGTGGCTGACCCGTGACTTTCGTGATCACGTCCGGCACTCCGGTGGTGGGAGTTGGGGCTGGGTGCCAGAGGTGGGAGAAGTCGTACCGGGGGGATAGGCGGGTTCCGGAGGTGGGTGAAGGGGAGGGGGAGGAGCGGTGCCCGCACACGGACTGGGCGAGCACAAGCGCGCTCCGGGATGCGGCAGATCGGGCGGTGGCACGGACAAAGCAAAGGCGACGTGTGGAGCGGATGATTTCGATTTCGATTTCTGCCCATCGGTTTGACGTGTTGAGTCCACTTTGGGTTCATTTGGCACCAGAAGAAGAAGCAGTACCCACCGACTTCCTCTCCCACTGCCACCGTCGCGATGATGTCCGCCGTGAGTGTCATGATGTGGGGAAACCCTCTGGGCTGGACCGCATTGAGAATGGCCTTTGCCGTGAGCGCGTTGAGGTACCCTCCGTACATCCTGCCATCACAAACAGCGTCAGCGTCTCCCGCGCGATACGAATTGTGTGTGATGACGCACTTCCCCGGTCCGATTGCGGGTGCTCCGAACGTCATCTCTTCCGGTGCGATTCGCCTGTACACGCAGCGCTCAGGAGTGGACGAGACTGCGGTCAGCGCGAAGAAGGAGTCGAAGTCGGGAAACACGGGCGATGGCTTGCGTGTGTTGCGCTTGGGTCGGAAGCAATAGCGGGACCAATTCACACCTGCAAAAATTCAACCGGAGACGCAAGGTTTTTCGAAGTGTCTTGGAGGCGTTATACACGGTATTACTGGAAAATATCGGGGCAAAGCCCGATCTCGCCCGTGTGGAACTTGATACAGTAATTCAGCCGCGGAGGGTAGCATCCTTATATTGACATGCAGCGTCAACATAATCTAGTGGTCTATAAGTTAAGATAAGATGCTTTTACGAAGCTTGGAGGTTGAGGTGGCTGGAGAGAGTAGCGCCGTCATGTACTGCCAGCGCCTTTTTCACTCATTTGGGCAATGACGTGAGGTCGCCTCTGAAGCCAGGACAAGTCACATGTCGCGCTGATGTCCAGCGCCTTGTTGCTCTCAATATGCCGCTACCAATCTCGGGTGCCGGCGTGGGGTGACATCACCCTAGTTGATTCCCAAGGTCTCGTGGAGAGCTGACTGAGGTCCGCTTTGAAACGTTGGAGAATGAGGACTGCATTCAGTCTTTCAAATATTCCATCCCCTCCACCTGGAAATCACACATCGGTCCCGATCTTGTGTGGGACGGCCCGAGATCCAAGGTAATGAGATGCAACCGGTGAATGCAATATCGCAACATGACATTCCCTCCATCGCCACACGTGGGGGAATAAGCGAAACTTGGGATACGGCATAGTGGCAAAGGATAGGGCTTTGATTCCTTTGGCACGGGTGAGCGGTCCTGTTATAAACTGAACAGTATTCGCATTGATTTTCCAACAATAAACTAAATCACTAATTATCATAATGTAAAATTGAGGTATAGCTTATCATAAGCCCTTGAACATTGAGATAACACTCGGCTAATGGTTGACGTTGCATGAAGTCGGTTTCTCATCTTTTTGACAATGAGCTGAGGTTTGTTTGAGGTGCCGTTCAACCCTAGGTTGGATTTTTGTGAAGCGCCACCTCGTTTGGATCTTGTGCCGCCCTCTAGGGTTGTGGCGGGTGTGAGTTTTGTATTGTTTGTTTTGTAGGTGAGGAAGGTATGGACTTTTCGGCAGGTGTTGGGCTGATCTGGAGAGCGGTCGGTGATTTTAAGGAAATGACTTGGAGCAGTTAATATGACGCACATGTTGAACCTGTTCAAGTACTTTGACAATATCCTGGAAAGCCGGCCGATTTTGACGCTCGTCGGTCCAACACTGCTGCACTAACTTCACGAGATTGAAGGGCATGTCCTCAAAGGAAACTTGCGACCTTCTTCGCTTGACAAATTCAACCGGGGGCAAAAGCTGGACATTGGTATGTGTTTCAAAGTGTTTATCACCACAATGAATGTAGTTTTTTGCACTGCACTCTGCTTTGCCACTAGCATGTACCATTCTGCTGCCTCCCGAAGTTTTGCTCCACACCCCACCCATTAAAGTAAAGCGATCCCAAGAATGTGTTGGCCTTGCACATTGTCTTGCCAAGTAGCCTGACAATACCACTTAATTGCCTCGGCAAGGTCGCACTCTACACCTTGCCCGTTTGCATAGCAATGAGGCACCCCGATTTGGCCTCTTACGTCGCCTGCATTGGCAGCAAGCTGGATCAACCTGAAAGCTTCCCCGTCATCCTTCTCTACACCTGCACCATTTTGGTAGGAAAGTCCAGGATTGGCATATGCATCTGAGTTTCTCTGATTGGCCGTAGCCATCCTGTACCACTTTGCAGCTTCATTTCTGTCCTTTGCACACCCAGTCCGTGTTCATAGATTACACCAAGATTACACTGTGTCACCTCATCACTCTGGTCTCCCGCCATCCCGTACCACTTTGCAGCTTCCACATCGTCCTTCTCCACACCGAACCCCATTGCACTCTCCAAGCTGTCGTTGTGCAATTGCATCACCCTGATCTGCAGCCATTCTGAACCATCACACTGCATCATGATCATCCTTGCTCACACCCTCCCCATATTGGTAGCAGAAGCCAATATTTCGCTGCGCAGTTGCATCACCTTGGTCTGACGCATTTCTCCACCAGCTGAACCCCAGTTGCTCATCTCCCCAAAAGGTCTGGGCAAGAGGGTAATTGAGGTCTGCAGCAATGTGCAGCCACTGCAACGCTTCGCTTATAGTGGATGTGTCCTTATGCCCAGCCGAAGTTGCGAGGCAGGATGATCTTGTTTTGCTGCTGATTGATAGTATTTCTCAGCTTCCTTACTGGAGTGGTGGCATCCACCAATGCCATATGCGTGGAAGTCTCCCAAGGCACAAAATGAATCGACATGCTTGTGTGCTTTGGCTACTGTGCGGTACCACTCTACCGCCAAGGATGGATCGCGGTAGTAGAGCCCCACCCCAACCTTGCACCATTCAGGAAATTCAAACTGCGCATTAGCATGGCCGAGCTCTGCAGCAAGCTTGTACCAACGAATGACTTCCACGCGCTTTCCGTCACTGTGCAAATCCTGCGCTTGTACGAATGGCATCTTCAGCGCAATTGCAGACGTAATGTACAGGGCGGAAGATTGTATCATTGCTTGATGGCGCACGGCGCATCAACGGTAATTCAGGTCTTAATGATGTGTGAACGGTCAACGGCCAGTCTGCATACACGCAAATGCTACACCTGATTTCTTCAAATGTGGATACAATGTCCTTGAACTTTGGTCGACCTGACGGCTCCTGAGACCAACAGTTCTTCATCAAGTTTGTAACTGCGGAGGGTATGCTTTTGGGGATAGCTGGTCTCATTCCCTGGACTGCCTCGAGTAGTTCGTCACGATCTCCGAATGGCGCTTTGAAATTCCAAAGCTGGTGTTAATGTGTGGTGCATGACGGTAAAAACTAAAGAGTGGAGTAATGATGACATTTGACAGTGAACATACATTGAACATCATGATTCCGAAGGCGTAAACATCTCCAGCAAAAGTGACGTTGCTCGTAGCACCATCATTTCCTAGATATTTCCCAAATCTCTCTGGCGGAAGATACATGTCCGTCCCAGGCAACACTATGTTTTCGTCTCCAGTCGTGAATTTGGCGAACCCAAAGCAGTGATGACTGCAAATCCATCGCATGTGACGAGTACATTTTCCGACTTGAGGTCAGTGTGTATCACTTGTTTAACGTCGTGAAGGTATGCCATCCCTCGAGCAACATCGTACAGCTGATGGCAATGGAGAGAAGCCAAACTTCTTAGACACATCATTAAGATCAGGTGCTAGACTCACCAAGCACAAGACCTTGCCATGGTACTCCTCTGTGCCCTGGAGCGATTCAAGGTACATCCTGATGTTTCCATTCTCCATGATCGGAGAAATGAAGAAAGGGTGACCGTTCACATCGGACCCGACCCCATACCGAGTTGTTGAGTGGGTTGGTGTTGCATGTGTCCACAACGGCTCTCGCAAAAAGGACATTCAGTGGGGAAACAATTCGAGTTGCTGTCGCAAGTCCTATTACATACGTATAACAACTTATCGAGAGCAAAGCCCTGATAAAATAAGACATCCTTCTACTCCTCCGTGTGTCCATATTCCCTGGGCACTCACTATTTACATCGCGACAGGGCAATCTGTGTGGTTCCTCGAGGTCCCATACCGCTTATCCTTCCCCCGTGGCACTGCTGGGACTGGTCTTCTAATAACCAAGTCTACCGCCGTCACCAAATCTACCCAAAAGAGATGTGCAGCATTCCATTCCGCACCGACACTTTCGCCTCTGCCTTTGCGTTTCGAAGTTCGTCCGCCGAAGGAAAGAAATGCACGCGGTCGCCGAGCGCCGCGACGACCCGGTCTTTCACGTCTGCGGAAAGGGGATACTGAACCGTTCCGCCAATGGCGACGTTGGGGAGCCCGGGGGCATTGTGGTTGTTGAAGAGGGCGAACTCGTCGCCCGTGAATCGCCACCCGACCAAGTGGATTCGGCGCAGGAGGGCGCAGCGGGTGGCGAGAGTTCCCACAAGGCCCAGGGTCTCTGTTGTTGCGTCGCCGCTGGCGGGCCGGGTGTCGACATCGACACTCCACGGCTCTCCGGCGAGATCGGCCGTGTCTGCGTTGTCCAGGAAAAATGAGCGCAGGTTGGTGCATTTCTGGAGGAGTGGGAGGAGGCCTGAGTCTGAGAGGGCTGCGTGGTGGCTGAACGAGACCCGAATGTGCAACGCCTTGAGGTGTGCAACTTTTCCCTCCAGCCCGGAGGCCAACAGGTCCGCCTTGGGCCACGGGTCCGAGAACCGCAAGTCCATCCCCAAGTCGGTGATTCCGACGGATCCTGAGGCAGTCGCGCGCGCCACGAGGATCGAGTGGATTTCTGTGACGGAGAGGCCGGCGCCTTGCACGTGAAGACGGGTGAGGTGGAGGAGAGATGTGGATGAAGAGAGGCAGGAGACAACGTCGAGGTCGTGGAGCCACTGTGGGAGGGAAGCCGTCGTTGGGTTGGGTTGGGTTGGTGGATAGGTGAGCCTGCGGGGAACGATAATTTATATGCACATACCCAGCAATCGATCATTTGGAAAGTTTGGAGGTTGGGGGTGTGTTTGAGGATTTCGATTCTCCATTGAGGGTCGTTGCCCATCATTGGGAAAGCCGCCCCTACGAGTACCGAGTACCACGAATGGAATGAGAGATTTCAAACTTGTAATACTGGCAGGCGAAGCAGACTCACACCCCGCCATGCCATCCTTATCCACTAGAATCTCCTCAATTTGATGTCCATAAGATCGAACAAATTCCATGAGAAGCCGGCTCGGCTTTGGTTTCAGAATATGGAGCTTGCGAATGAAAGTTGCGTAGGGTAAGACCGTGCATGACTCGTTTTCAAAGTGGGCGGGATACGCGTCAGTCCTGTCTTGAGGGAATTTGAGCGTGCCGTACAGGAGTGGAGCGGCCTGGAGTAGCGGGAGCTCGGACAATCGACGCGAAAGTGAAGAATACGGCTGTACAAGGAACGTACAATGTTTGCGACCGTTCTGCTGACTCGCATGCATGATACGAGATCGCGCTATAAGTGAAGATGATCAGAATCGCGATTCGGCTGTAAAATGCGACATTCACCCACGGGTGGAAGCGAGCCGACAATCTTCGTTAGAAGCGCAGGTATTGGATCAGCACGGCATCATCTTCCTCAATTCCGCAAACAGAGAAACTGCAGCGTACCTTTGCAATAAGCTCGTTTGGCAGAACAGTCGCACTTCCTGCTGCCATCGTCGGTCGAATGCAGTTGCTGTGGTTGCAGCCCTCACTGTCATTCAACCAGCATTTCAATTGCAGCAGCAGAATACCATCTCCTGCAAATCATCCACCGCTCCTCCACCTACCTTCCCTCTACGTCAAACCTCTCGTCCAAGCCTCGCCTTCTGCCCTGTTTCGCCCTCCCCTTTCTCCAACCAACACTCGTGATCAATGGCAAACCGTTCTCCATCCAAGGACCCACAGAAACTCAACCCCCTCCTCTCGGAATTCCTGTCCTTTGGCTGCCTCTCCGTGAGTCCCCGTCTTCATTATTCCCCTTGAAAATCCTTCTCAAAACCACCCATCAACCCTCAGGGCTTCCGCTACTTCGAGACGTACCTACGCGGTCGCGAGGAACTCATCATTCGCGTCTTCAATGATTCCAAAACGCCAATCTTCTCTGCGCACCCGCACGCCCACTCGAATGCTGCCCAGCTTGTCAAGGAAGGGTCTGTATTTACCTCGAGGAACCGTAACTCCAGGCTTCACCCTCCTCTCACCCCTTTATTCATCATTTCAGCTCCAGCAACCTCGTGCTGTCATACCGGACACAACGCCTGTAAGCCTCTCTTCCGTCTCTTCCGTCTCGCCCCCCGTGCTCACTCCGCTCGATGAAAAAACACAGCCTCTCCCTTCAAACTTTTTCGGGTCTCCCGCCCGCAAGTCCCGCTGACCGTGATCTTGAGAAGGACTCCACCAAGACGGCGTTCCTCATCGCGGGGTACGCTCGGTATGGGAAACCTTTCGTATGGGTGCGTGTTATTTCACCCTCATCTTCCTCTTCCCGTCGCGGAAGCTCGAAGTCGGCACTGGAGTGTACCTTTCTTCTGGAGAATTTGGGAGGGTGTGCATTTCTTCTCTCTTACCACACGTGTCGAACGTCATCACCCGACCTAAACCTTCCTGTCACTCGGACCGCTCCAGCTCCGCTCCCACCACAATCGCCTCCTCCAATCCCACGGCGGCGACAACACCGACTCTCCACTCACGCTCGCTTCCACCAACAACTGGCCTAAAGCCGGTACGTTCCCTCCCCGTTCTTCCGCCATCCTATTATTTCCCCAACCTTCACCCCCGCTTCCTCCCACCAGACGTCAAACTCGCCGACATTGTCGCCGAGCTCGTGACCCTCGCGCTCCACCCACCCCCGTCCAACCCGTTCGCCATCGACCATGCCTTCTTCGACTCCATCCCGCTCGAGGAGTCCATCGTGCTGTCGGGCGCCATGGTGGACTTTTTGAGCAAGTTGTATACGAGGAGGAGTCAGTGGTCCGAGGGGGGTGAGTGCCTTAATGGGGAAGGGGGAGTTTGGTGGAAAGCACCGAGATTGATGTGATGAACCCGAACCAATTCCCACGTCCTGCCGTGGTCGCGTTGTGCACGTTGCACCAGTCTTTGAAGACCTCAAGATCCTCCAGCGAAGGCACTTCACCGACCTCAATGAGTACGTTACCAAATCTGCTGCAAGTGGTGGAGTGACACCAACGAGCTCGACCGAGGCGGTGTTCTGAGGTTTGACGCAGGTGCTGGAACTGGAGGAGGAGTGGTAGTACATGAAGCCGCAGTAGTGCAGTATTTGTACGTGGTGCGTGAATATGATCCAATAACCCGTCCAGGTGATTGTAATACGGCAACCAGCTCTTCTTGATGTTTCTCCGACGTCCTCAGTGACATTCGTAGTTATGGGAGGGTGTGAGCGTGCATTTATGTACGGGAGCATACGCTGAGAATATTATTCTCTTTGTTGATAATATCGAACCGCTAGCAAACATCAAAGCTTAATAGGGCAGACAGAGGGAATGTCATCCTAGCCAGTTTGTTTGTGTCTGAAAAGGTCCTCGGCGGTCACAAGGGAGAACAGACGGACCGGACCAAGGCTGCGTTGGAATAGATTGCCGGTGGGAAAGTGGCTCAGACGAGGTCTGCGTTGGTCGGAGGGGAGGAAGGCCTCGGTGGTGGCGGGCCCAGCTTTATCAAGTAAACTCCGGGTCAAGCGGGGTAAAGTGGAGGCGCTGGAACGAGGATCATCCAGAGGGAAGGCGCAAACAACATTTTTGCTGACTTGGATTTGTCTGTCGCGGTTTTGATTCTTGGTAAGGGGCTGTTTTTACCAAGACAAAATAGCATCAGAAAGTATCCTTATTGTGCGGCGTGAATCTTTTGATAATTGGGATTGGACTTTTTTGATGATCAGGATGGTGATGCCCCGGCAGCTCCTCTGAGATGGGTGAGCGGTCCCGTTAACTGGGCGAGGAAGGTCCGTCTCCTCCGTCTAATACGATCGTGAAGATGTAGATTAAAAGTTGTGAAGGACCAGAACACTAGAACAGAACTGACAAAGGAGTTCTAAAGCACCAAATGCGTACTCGGAAAACACAGCTCTCAAACATTACCAGCTGGTCATGGAGATGGAATCAAAAGGGTAGAGGGCGAGTACCACCGCTTGTACGTCTCTGTGGCATAATATAGCTGGGACGTCTTCGTCCAAACTTAGCAAAGACGCTGCCATCAAAAACGATTCTGCTGATTCGGAGTGCCAGCCATGATTCTTGGCAAGCCTGGGGCTTTAGTTTTCGTGTGTTTAACTGATGTGACGGCCGGAGAGGAAGCGCAACAGCTGTCAACTCAAAGTTACTTCGCACCCAGGAGCGTCCCATCCATAGAGAGCCTGCGAAGTCAAACTTTGTGTGCGATTGTTGCCACGCTTCCCGACACTTTTTTGAGGTTCAGAAGGTGTCTCCCAGATATCGAGGACCAACTCGACAAAGGATCGGATCATCCGATTCATTATCAGCCGAGCACAGCATCCCAGCCAAAGACTTGTGTGTGTTGTTCACCGGTTCGTGCCCACTTGATAAGGATCCCGGGATCACAAAGCCAAAACAACGAAGGGATTCCCAGCGTTGTCCGGTCTGGATGCGACTGCTGGTACTTGTAAACAGCCTGCAGGATCGAAACTCTTCGACTTGTCGAACAAATAACTTTTTTAGTTTAGTTCGGCAAAATTGCTGTGGCCAAGAAAATGACGAAATGAGCAGACACACAGTGGACGGACACGCTGGAGACGCTGGTGCTCGCTGCGGGCATGGGAGGGAAGGATGTCGAGACTGCATCCAAGACTGGGTTATGGAACACATTGTCACGTGGCCTCAAGTGAAGCTCGGAATGGAGCTCGGCCGCCCTCTGTGCTGCCAGCGAAGATGCCGAGATATACTCATTCCCACCGTGGCCATCATTTGCCACGCTCGCTACAAGTTTTTGGACCGGGAACATCCGATGCACGACTATTAAATCAACCTAAATCTCCACAAAGCATACTGTATCCATACCGCGTGGTTCCTCGCGTCAACTCCAATAGCTGCAATCCTAGCCAAAATTGTCATGGTTGGGGCAAACGCCGCCCCTACTCTTCTCAAGGACTACCAAGTGATCAAGGACCGCGTGGTATGCCGGCATCTCCAGCCTCACCCGACGATTCGTTCGAGGCTTTCAAACGAATGCTTGAGAGTTGCACATATGAAATTTGCGTCGTGGACCTTTTGCAATCGCTCATAATGGCGAACCACTCCGTGGCTTCCCCATCTCCTGATAGCTCTCCCTTCATTGTTCGATTTCAACGCAATATACCTGACCTGGATCAAAACACCCTAACGCTGCCAGTTTGGGGCGATATTGCCAGTGAAAGCATGCAGTTGTTGCTCTTGTTTTCAAACACGCCCTGAACGCCGACAGCTTTGATAAGATTCTGGAGACCGCGAGCGATTCTTCACCCTGATGACGTCTCGGGTATTCCCCCAAGACGTGGGTGGCGAACCTTGCAATACATTCTCAAGGCTGGAACCCCCCTAACCAAAAAGGAACAAAGGGCAAATTATCAGCTAGTATGCGGATCATTCTCTTGTTCAGTGGGAACAGAATCCCCACCAGCTCGGCCAACCAATTCCGTCCCTGGGAGTGATTTTCCCTACCATCAACTCGCGCCAGCGCACCTCTTGTCCTGCGCAAAATGCAAAAGGATCAAATACTGCTCCAAGGAATGCCAAAAGAATGATTGGGCGTATCACAAACATTTTTGCGGCGCTGAAGGGATGCCAAGCTGGCTGGACGAGACTGGATTGAGCTTTTTCTGGAGGACTGAGGGGTGTCGAATGACGCACTGGTCGGAGGCTCCAGAGGGTATTGGCATTGAGGAATTTGAGGCACGAATGCAGATGCTGTTGGAATCGGTGAATGCTTAGAAATTGAACGGCCAGGCGATGTTTTCTAAGGTTGTAACTATCTTGGCTTGCAGTTTTAATGAATCGCGAGAGGGGTAATTGAGACTTGAACGACCTGGCTGTGAACCCAGACTTGCCGGTGTACTGGTGATCATTTCAAACTGCCATTGTCAATGCGCCCACCACGGATGTCCTCGTAATGATCACTCGATAAATTCTTGAGTAATGAATGTAAAAACTGGGCTCAAAACTATTCATTCCACATTTACATAGACGATATGAGATATCACAATCTCCGCTGGTTCTGCGGAGCGGAGATTGCCCGACAATACCCACACATCACAACCTCGCCCGACCATCCGCAATCCTCTCGTAGTCCTTATTCATGAGAGGAACGTACGTTCCTGCATACTCCAAGTCGAGCCAATAGAGCGGTCCTTTTACAACGTCTGGGTCTGCGCCGTCCTGAGGGACAGAAACATATAATTAGGTCAGGGACCCTCTGGGAATGAAACTCGACGTACTTTTCGCCAGTCAACCACTCGGATCTTTTGCGTCGACGTGAGGTCCATCCGCTCTGCGATGCGAATGAACCGAGGAATCGCGTATGAAGGGAGCCGGTCATAAAGGAATCGTCCAAGCAGGTCCATTGCCTGATCGTTGTCGAACGTGGATCGTAACGTGACAATCGCCATGGGCACGCTGCCATCGACGCCTGAGTGCGATGTTGGGCGGTGAGGTCACCGTTTACATGCCAAAGGTGGAAGACTCACCTTTCACTTTAATCCCATAGACGGCCGCTTCTTTGACGTAGTAGAACTCTTGAATACTCGAGGCGACTTCGAGTGTGGAAATATTCCTGGCGACATTCCCAACTTCCATTCTGTTCCCAACAATTCGAAAGGTTACGTTCAGTGACTTACTCAGTGCGGAATCTGATCAAGTCTCCAACGCGATCAATAAAATAGAAGTAGCCGTACTCGTCACGCCTCATGAGATCTCCCATCCTAAAGTAAGAATCTGCGACTCCCGGTGAATACTCAATCCGTAGTGTTCCTCCAACGATCCACTTACCACCCTTCTCGAAGCAGTCATACAAAACTTTCGCCTTGGTGAGCTCAGCATCATTGTAATAGCCCTCTGGTGAATTGCAGGTAAGATTCTGGAAAGCCAAATATCGAGTAGATTGAAATACAAACCGAAAAAGCTCCAATGTGTGGGATTTTCGGCTTCGGGTCGCAGTCGCCCGAGGACTTCGCCAGTCTCGTTCGCTCCGACCTGTGCGGGACCTCTGCATGTGAGCGGTGTACTCCTCCGCTGGAGTTCAACAACTGGCCGTACCTCAATAAAGAATCCATCTGTTGAACAACATTTCCAAAAAAGACGATTCAGCGCCCTCATAAAGTATCAGGACTAGCAATGGGAGACTCACCCTTCCCTCGAATAGGGACCTCATGCACAATATCGTACTTCACAAGTTTCACATCTCCAACATGTCGGAGCAACGGCCCTTGTATTCCGCACGCGCCAATGCCGGAGTTGCCTTTTTGAATGTTCATCATAAAGATGCATCCCTACAAGTTAGGAGTGACGCCGGTATGAGATCCCTCTCGTCGAGAGGAAATATAAGACTTAGTTTCACCTCTGTGGATCCATAGAATTCCATCACCACAGGGATTCGGAAGCGGACCTTGAAGTCTTCCCATATCTCTGGTCTACAGATATCGAACCATGTTCAGTCACCTTACAAAATTCTGGATTATAAAGTCAGGACAGGGTGATTACTCACCTTAATCCGTTCCCAAAACATGCTCGTATCCGATGGTTTCTATCATACGGAGTAGGAGGAGTGGCAAGGACGAATCGAGCAATCTCTGTTCCATAATGGATCCGGCGTAAGCGTAAGGATTGAAGCACTCTTTTTCAACTACAGCACCCACCTCCGATATACTGAACAACGGTAGCATTGTTCTCCGCAGCTTCTCTGAAATAGTTCCTCGCCGAGAATCGTCGGGTTATGATCAAGGTCTACGGGTTGAGGTCTCAGAAGGTGGTGATGTCGAAGAAACAACAACCGGTCTCGCACCGTTCCTCGGAACCAAGACACGAACAGTCCGATACCCGACGCACTGTGATATAGCGGAAGGGGTGAGTACCATCTATCTGTGTCTCTGTACCAGCCGAGGAAAACGGATGTTGGGGCGATGCGAGAGCTGGCACGTCGAACGATTGTTTGGTATGAAGAACCTGATCCCCACTTTAGTAAAAGACATTCTCACTATTTGACATGGCTGTTGATGGAGGCTTTCGGCGCGCCGGTGGCTTTGGAAGAGGAGTGGGTCAGCCTTTATGTTGTGCGGGGCGGTCAACATGCAGATGGTACGCTCACTTCCAGACGTGAATATAAGACTTGCACCATCTACGTAAGAATTTTAAGTATGAAAATGGGCATTTCGACGAGCGGAGGGATCAAGTAGCTTGAACACACCTCGCATCCGCACTTTCTTCCTTCGCGCGCGTGCTTCCGCAGAATCCGTTTTATCCAAAGACTTCAACATCGTTTCTGTAATGAAGTAGTCTGTAAAAGAAACGTCTTTAGCGCTATGGGTGGAGTATGGCGACAGAGATGACGATCGTTGCCGAGGTGGTGGGTCACTTGGTGAGGGATTTGAGGAGTTTCGAGCGGAGGACGTAGAATCAGAAACAATGGTGGAGGAGGTTGTCGTTTCGTCTTCTTGGCGATACTCGTAGCCACAGAAGGCGACGACATGTTGAATGTCCTTCGAGCGCAGCTCAGAAACAATATTCCGGACATCGGAGTGACGGGCAGACTCAAAAATAAATAGACGTGAGTGCGCGGTTGTGATGGCTTGAACCAGAGAGCGAGCTGCCGAGGAGCGGCTCAAGTTCCGGTCCACTGCACAATCCGCGACAAATGAGCTCTCACTTTTGAAATTGTAGTTGACAAGCACAATCCGAGCTCCAATTTTCCATAAAGCTATCATCGTTATAATCATTTCCGGTGAGTTCTCGAACAGAATGGCGACATATTCCTCTCTGCGAACTTGAAAAGTGGAAAGGAGATAGTTCGCCTGGCAGATTTGATAAGCGAGCCCACGGAGAACAGTCATAACCATAATTTGGGTTTGAAACTTTGATTTGTGAGAGTTGCCGACTCACAAGGGCATTGGAGAGCTCATTCAACTCTCTCCAGCAGAATGACCGGCCAGTAGTCGCGTAGACGAGTGCCTCTGCCTCAGGCTTCTTTGCTGCTGTGTCAATAAATGTTTCTACCACAGATGCACGCCCATCTGTATCCCTCTTTACGAGACTTCCGACGAGCAGGTTAATTAGAATCCTGGTCGGAATCCGTCGACTACTCCAGCCTGCACTCACTATTCGAGCGTTTTCCGACGACTTTCGATGGTCGCACGGTCTCCGAGCACGTTCCATCTCGCGTTTGCGACAGCAAGTCCCAGTGGGACTGCTGCCAATGCTCCAGCAGCCAACACTGCGCGAGTGGCCATCCGCCCACAAGAATCGACGATCGAGGACCAGGCAGAAGCGTCAAACCGTCGCTGTCGGATTGAATTTGTTCCGGGAGTTCCGCGGTTCTGTTCTTCGTGGGGAAGCCGCCAAAATAATGTGTCGATGTTTGTGGCCAAAGTCGCTCGGTCAGCTGACCGTCCCGGCAAGTGGTCCCACGATGGAACGGGAACTCTCCGAGTGGAGGACTCCTCGTGTGCAGTGCAGTCCCGTGGTTGAGGTTGATTCGATATCTCGCAAAACGGGCGAGGTCAACGTCGAAGTTTCGGTGTCAGAGTGAGTGCTTCACCCAAAGTCGAAATCACCCGAAGAGCAAGTGGCAAGAACGGTGAAATCATATTTTTCACTTCATCGATAGTGCGCCTTTCGCTCGATCTCAAGGAGGCCGGGCCCTCACATCGTTTCGGAGTCAAGAATTGCAATCATACCACAACGCGCTAATCGCCGAATGTCGCGACGCAGGTGATCTTTCCCGAAGCGGCACCGCTATGTTTGTGCTAAATCACTCGTTTTCCTCCTTTTTAGTCTGCCCAGCCCTTCCAATCATTCCATCATCGCCGGAGGAAGATTCGAAACTCCAGGATGAAGTCGTTCGATTCCTCACACGAGTACTCGAACACCCTACTCTCGGACGATCTCAGACAACGTTCCAATTTTTTAACGTCGAGGGCCACTACCGCTACGAGCTCGCAGCCTCCCTATCCGCTGTTCCGACAAGCTTCACCACCTTCCTCCTATCAATTTTCACCGCGTTTCCCTTCTTCTCACCCACCTTGCCATCAGCGGCATCCTTGTCTAGCGTTTCGTCTACCACAATGAATCTTCTGTCGTCCAGTTCCTCGTCCGCAACAGACAAGGAGTTTGACCCTTTCTTTCTCGTGAGAGCTGTACCCTGTTTCTGTCGACACTTTTGTCACACCTCAGCCCTCGCAGACCCTTCACAAAAGTCTTTCCGACCTCCCATCTTCCTTTGAGAACGTTTCCCGAACGAGCACAGTCGTTGCCAAACATACCAAACTGCTGGCCCGGAACCTTCGGAGTATGGCTCTCATATTTGCTACACTGTCACAGGAGCCGCGAGGCGGGAAGAGCACAAGTGCAACAGACGCGATCTTTCCGAGGTGGGCTGCGTCAACACATTTTTGGTTAAAGGTTAGATGTAACGCTGTCTGTTCACGTACGTTGTGCTACTCAGGCTTTTTGGAAAAACAAAAAAATCTCTGGGCTCCATCTATAGTGTCATTGATAAGCAGTCGGACTTCCAACACTCCACATTTACCGAAATGCGCGTGTACCATTCCAACGCTGCCCGCAATGCCTTGGAGGTCCTCGTTCATCGTGCAGAAACAGTCCTGGAGTACGACACGGCGTCTCGTCTTGTCGCTCAGTGTGTCGCGGAAGCCGAGCGGCTCAAGGCGAGCCACGAGATTGCTCCTGAAAGGGCCGCGCGGGCAATCCAGGCGCTTGACGAGGCGAAACGAATCGAGCGAGAGAAGGCCGAGACGTTCACGAGAGTTGGAATTGGCGGAAGGGAGGAGATGGCTCGCTTTGCTGGGTATCACAGTGCAGACATCATTGCGTCGTTGGAGCGGTTCGCGACACAGCAGATTCATTTCAATCGGGCCGTCCTCAAGAATTGCGAGGGAGCCCTCCATCACTTGGCTCGCATAACGTTCGCGTCATCATTGGATGGGTTCTCGCCGGAGTCCGCACTTTCCAGGGAAGACAGTATCCTCTCGGCCCCGGGATGGAGCATCAGCTCCCTGCCAGAGATTGCAGCGACTCTTACGGACGTATTTGGAGGCTCGTTGGCGGTGGAAGAACATGGTCATGCATGACGCTAGGTTCCTCTTTTTTCAATCTTTTGTCTCTTTCTTGCGTTTTAGGCCGTCATATCCTGTAACCATTTGACGCTCGTAGTGGTAACAATGCTAACAAGAAACTGTGAATACCCAATCTAAATGAACCGCTGTTGAAGGGGCGGCCGTTTCTGGACTTGAGATATACACCTTCATTACAGGTTGCACGTGCATTACTAAGGTTTCAACATTTACTTCAGGGAATCCAAAGTGATCAATCTCGTTTCATGTTACATTGTTAGTGAGGTTGCATTGTCGTCGCGCCTTCGTGATAACTCGTTTCAAATGTGTGTCCACGTTCGAGACTTGCTGTACCGATCACGATACACTCGTCGTCATGTGATGTGTCAGCGAGAACACCAGTCTCTTTCGCAGAGCAGAGCGTTAGAGCACCCGAATGTGGCGCAGTACTCGACTCCGCGAGGTGCATCCGCGGCGACCATCTGTGCACCAGGAGCTTCCAAAAGTCCGAGACCAGCAGTTGGAACGGAGTCCAGTCGAGTTTGCCTTCTGTCGACCTGCAAGACCAAGGAGTTGCTAGGAACGCCAATCAAGTATTCAAGGTTGCATTGACGTTTTAGCCCGCGTAGAATCCGCACACGGTGGAACGCGACTGAAGGTGACTGAGCAGCGCAAAAGCGGCATTAAAATGAGATTTCTTTCCAAAAAAATTCATCAGTCCAGGAAGTTCAAATGCGACATCTCCACATCAGATTCGCCGCAATCGCGGTTGCGCTACTCTCTTTCGGCCTGAGAGCGCAAGCCCAAGGGTCTAACGAAACGGCATACGACACCAATCCAAACCCAGATCTTTCATGGGTCCCACATTCCATTCTCTCCCTCCGCTTGGCTGCGAACATTTCCTTGTCGAAGACCCCTCATCTGTTCTGGACGATTTCCGAGTCGGACGGCACCGCAACATTCGCAATTGCAAATTGACAGCCTCCCACATGGCTAGGGTTCGGTCTATCGGAGACAGGATATAAAAGGAGCGGATATCGTGCTTCTACGGAAGAACGCCACTGGGGGCGTGTATTTGACTGATATGGAACCATATGGCTGCCGAAAACCCGTTTATGATCGACACTTACTTTTTCTGTGATTTTAATTTGCAGCATCGGACTTTGTTGAGCCAACCGCCAATATGTCGCAAGATTTGGAACTCATCACCGCAACACAAACCGATACCGTCACCGCATTCGTATTCAAGCGCAAGATCGACACACAGTGTCTTGAAGAAGATCTCTCTGTTCGACTCACCACCAACTAATGGGCCATCACTGCGTTTGGAAGCTCGGAAACTTTTGCGTACCACGGTCCTGACAACAGGGTAGCACGAGACGTCTGGCTTTGGGATCCAGAGAATAATTTCGTCCAGTTCGTCGCTCCGGCAGATGTACAAACTTTGGTGCTTCGATTGTCGTCTAAGCCCTACCAGATTCCCATGGAGGGCACTGTGTATGCTACAGCTTCCACACTCTTCCTAATGGTGAGAGACAAGTCTCACCTTCTTCGACACCTGACCTTTCAATTGATGCACTATGTTGCTTTGTACAGATACGAACTATTGGGTCGTCATGGAAGAGGCAATCACATCCCCCGCAACGCACCATATTGTTACGTACCGATGCAATGCTCAAGCAGCACCATAAGCAACGCAGCTGTATTCGGGAGCTGGCAACGAAACTCAGTGTGCACATTTCTCCGCGAATCCTGACAATTATAAACGCGTTTTCAACCCATGTGGCGACGTCTGGGCAGGTTCGCATCATGCATTTGCTCCGTTAATGACTCAAATGCTCATCCCGCCGCCTGGACTCCTCTTAGAGTGGGCACTTGGTCAAGGGTCTCTGATCATGCCAAACGACGTCGGAAAGCGATTTGGTAACGACAGCTTTTACTCGCCAGTCCAATCATGCTGGAAATGTACCACGACAATACCCGACGCCTCAACGTTACAGATGAGTCTGGCCTAAAACTCACGTAAGCCGAGACCCTGCGAAAGTACGACATGGGCACCTTGACCTTGGGGACAAATTTTCCGTTGATTAAGATATTGTGAGCGCTCCAACGTTATTAACCGCGATCTTCTCATTTTTCTTCCGCAAAAGTGCCTCCAAAAGTGCACATCCCAGATTCCGACACTTCTAAATGTGATTGGAAATTTCTTCCACATATGAGATTCCAAACTTTTGCGCTACTCCCATTGCAATGAACTTGATGGTGTCCGTTTTTGCAGGCATAAGTGGGGAAAAGAGATTAGTGCGAAGATCGTACGGAATGGCCGAGAGATCATCGAGTTTCAAAACAAGTCCTGGGACAACGGGTAACTATTGGCATTGTTGGATAATTTGACAAGAAGCGATCACTGACGTTTTGAGCACTTACACTGCAGCTTTCAGAGCATTCAAAAGGTTTAAAACTTCTCCATACTACCTGGTACGTTCATGACTCTCTGTGACAGATGGAACGCCTGCTGATCACCGATTTCACGCTGTGGCACGAAAACATAACAGGTGACACTATCCAGATGGTGTGCAACTACGACACCACAAAGTCGAATGAGACGATCGTCGGAGGATGGGCCACGTACAGTGAGATGTGCTACTTGTGATTTGATTTTTTATGGAGGTTTGAACACAAAAGTACACGTGACCAATCTTTATATAACGTACGTTAATTAGATTCCTTTCCTACTATCCGGCAGTATCATTCCCCAACTGCTTGCCCTTGGGTAAGACCATGCATTCGCTTGTGGTACGTTGTCATGAGAAATTATCGATGTATGTTTCTCCCTGCTCCAGCTGAAGACGGAACGACCGAATGTTATTACGCTGGAAAATCCAAGAGGGGGTTGAAACAACTTCCGCCGGGGCTCCAGGCCCTCCCTTCTGACACCAATGCGCCTGGGGCGATGTGTCCAGCTCCATTCAATGTAACGGCAACCCCACCAGCCCCATCCTCGCCCTCCCCGTCCAAATCTTCAAACAGCACCCCTGTGACTGGAAAGCCGGGATCGAGTGTGTGGTGGAAGCCTAGCTGCGCAACACAGGTGTGGGCCGTGGCGGCTGTTGCGGCCGCCGCGATGATAATTTGATAGAGGTGCTAGGTTTCAATATTCTCTACCCATCTTGTAGTATGGAGTAAAAAATATCTGTTTGTTATGAACAAATTGTGACGCAATTTCGTGGATTCCGATAGCGATCACTGCTCGATGCCCATTTTATCATTCTCACGCACCCGAGAACTTCGGAAAACACCACACCGACGTTGCGACCACAAGACATGAATTAAAAATCACGCGTAATATTATGTACGACTGTTTTCTGTATTTTTTTCAACGCCGATATCCAAAAGCTTCTAGGTTTGTGCTTGAAATAGGTCTACGCGCAAGCACCAAAGCCATTCTGACACCCAGAGCCACAGCTGTATGGAAATAAAAACGCAGACCATTAAACATGGGCAGACATAGCTGCTTGAACGTGACAAGAAACTCACTAGTCGCTCGTTGTTCCACACCATCCTGCAAAAAGAAAACCCCAGTCCAGGATAAACCTTGCATTGAATCCACACCAAACACAAGAGGCTTACCGTAAAGCGAGCAGCACTGTGGTGCCGGGCAAGCCAAGTTGACGGATGATCCACATTGAGAGTTTGTCGAAATAGGAATGCCTGAAGGTGGAGGAGGAGACGGCGGAGGAGGTGTGCCCGCGTTAGATCCGAGAGTGGCGGAAATTTCTTGGCTCCAGAGCTGTCCTGCCCAACCGGCTCCAGGTGAGGTGATCCAAATAAACCTGACATCGTCGGGGTTCGAAGTTGGACGATTGTGAAAAGATGAAAGTGTCTCTCACCAGTTGTACGGAGGAGAGTTCAAGGTGGATGTCCAGGTGACGCTGAACACGTAAGCAGTGTAGTCATTCGTAGTCGACGCCGCGATTGAGTTGAATGCGTAGTTTGATACAATGGGTTTCGAACCGGAGCTCTACATCATCCAAGGGCGCAATCAGACATGAAAAATAAGCTGGGCGACCTATAATCGACCAGCACTCACCTGGTGAAGCTCGACTTGCATGTCTTTCGCAGTTGCAGTCCAAATCCTGACCGTCACTTGGTATGTACCCGCTGCGGGATTCACCGAAGTGGGGATCGCGCTGGTGTCCACACAATAATCCGAGCTGCCGCAGGGTGAGCCCGACGACGGGGGCGGGGGAGGAGGTGGTTGGTTGCCAATGGGTGTGCCGTCGGTCCAGGGGAGGTTTGTGCCTGCAAAACGAATCGTCACGCAAAAAAAATTTTCGGGTCTGTGGGGATGAAAGCTTACCGCTGGATGGTAAGCTGACAATGCCATCTGTGAAACCATCTCCGTAATCTCCACCCATAACCTGTAGTCGGAAGGCATTTATCAGATGGGAGCAACATATTTCCATTAACATATGTCCTCACCGCCTCACAACCTTCCGTGTCTCGATTAATTGGGCAATAGGTGTTGTCGTTGCAGCATCGCACGCAGAACTCTCCGCCACCAAGCATTTCGATGAATGAGCTGTAACCTTGGCAAATGGATCCAATAGGGCTGATAAAAATAAACGACCAGTATGCTCTTGCATCCTTCCGTCCGATGATGATGACGGAGTGTGACTCACCACCCAAGGCCGCCACATCCAGGCCCGTTTGAATCGTACTGGCCGCCTTGGTCGGACGGGATCAGACCAAATGGTGCCGGGTTGTACTTTCCAGATACCTATGATCATTTACGGCGGTTTTTGTGCTTTTCGGTGCAAATTCAATAACAAAAATAGTTCACCTGAACAAACTCGTAGTTTGGAGTGTGAACGTAGTGAGCGGCAGTGACGAAACCAGAAGGGATAGTCCTTCCGCCTGTCGAGGTAATGGTTCCACCGGGAAGACAGTACGAGAGAGCGTCGCCCTCGTGGTCCGAAATAATGAGGTTCGGACCGGGCGGCATAATAAGACAGAAGTTGGAGCTCGACGTGATCTGGATGATTGCGTCGGCGTTGGCTGAGAAAAGAGAGTGGAACAGGTCGCTCTTGGTGTCTTGGGGCGTGTTGAATGGCTGACTATGAGGTAAATTCACCTGCGTCCGAAAACACGCTGAGTTGGACGACGGCGAACGTCATCCCCGCCAGGAAAACGGCAGCACTGGCTCGCAAGGAGTGGTGAGCATTGGTGCCCATCGAGATCGACATTTGATTGTTTCCCAGCCAAGGATGTTGGGTTTTGTGGGGAAAGGAAGGGACCTGGAAGGACCCTTGACTCAGCAGCACCGCCAACACTTTCGTCAATAAATGGATATCAAATTCAAAAGCATTCGCGAACTAAAAAGGCGATCGTACGTAGCTACAACATGCTATCCAATTCATTTCTATGAATACCCCGTCGAAGCTTCTTACATACTATGAAACGGGCCTCTGGATCGCAACCGTCATCAGATCCCGCGCTGTGAGCACGTCATCCTTTCCAAACGCCTTCACAGCCAGCGCCCGGATATCGTCCATCACTCTCATCGACTCTGGCGCCTCGTCTCCCTTGTAACGATTGCTGAAGTGTGTCAGAATGAGACGTTGAGCGTCAACGTCTTTAGCAAAGTGGCCGGCAAGTTCTGGGGTGGAGTGACCGCTATACGACAAAAACAATGAGGTGAAGAAAATTCTGAAGGAAGGAACGGCTGGCATCCGTCTACGGTGCTCACTGTTCCTTTGTAAGCTGTTCAACCGATTCTGGCGTCGCACCATTCTTCAAGTCGTCCTCCAGACAAGCGTTCGTCGCTTCGTGGACAAGTACAGTACACCCTCTCGCCAATTTCGCGATTTGGGAAGAGTCCGACGTGTCCCCGAGAACAACCACATGCCTCCCTCGCTTCGGCTCCTCCACGAAACGTTCCGCTTCCAGTACAGTTCCGTCCGGGAGTGTGACCTTCTTCCCAGCTTTGACCTCCGAAAGCAATCGCAGAGGCTGAGCCACCCCACTCGCCCTGATAGCGTCCGCTTGTGCCTCAATCAGAGGCCGAAGCTCCTCCACCTTCAATCTCCCTGGACCATCGTGCTCTCGAAGAGAGTACCCCACGCAAGGCACGGTATGGCACATGGGCGCCGCCTTCACGGTGACACCCAGGGCATCGTCGCGAAGGAGCATCCACGTTCCATCGCTCCGTGCGAGGATATTGTCGCCGCTGAAATTGTCGTCCTTGGAAACACTCGCGTCGGGTAAAGGTGAAGCCTGCTCTTGCTCCTGCTGCTCCCCGTTCGCCCACAGTTCGTGGACCACAAAGCGAGTCGACCTTTGGCGGTGGTAGCTGGGTTGGGAGTATGTAGAGAGCATTGCGTTTCGCACGTAGGTCCGCAGACCGCGAGGGCCGTAGAGTGTCACGGTAGGCCCTTGCGAAGCGGGCTTGCCGGGCGTTTCTGTGACGAGAGATGATATCGTCGCAGAAAGTGTGCAAAGGAACCCGGGTAGTCCTGGAAAAGGCCTTTGTTGATGGGAAGTGTAGGAAGCCGGTACCAATAGCAGATTATTCTCACCAAAAGAGTGATCTCCGCTGCGGAATCAACGTGCCATAGTTTCAACCTTCCGCTGTTTCCAAGAAATACCCAAACATCGCTCCCAACTCACTGCAGATGCGTTATGAAGATATACCGCACTTTCGATATCTTGAGATTCGTCCTGATGAACTGATGCTGTGTTGCCTCCCTATCCGGATGAGATCGTTCCAGTGAGCGTTCGTTGTCGAGTATCTTGCGCTTGCAGATTTCAGTCTTTGAGCGATCCTCACCCGCAATCAAACAAGTAGATATCTCCATTGTATCGTAGGGCGGTCGCCGAGTGGTTTCTGTGATGAGGAACTTCAGAAATTGGCGAAGGTGGTGTCCTTTCAGGCTGCAATCGACAGACCTTGTGAGCGATGGCTGCGACGATGCGGTGCCGAGAAAAGTCAAGTCCATAACTTCGCTTCGCTGTCGACTGTGTCTGGTTGGCGTATTCTCGGCGTCTGTTTATGAATCGCTGGTCATGGCGAGTGGTCAACTTTGACCAAAGCAGGAAGCATTCTCAAATCAACAAACAATGGCAGACCGGACTCCCGCGGCGCTTTTCCATCTCGTCAACCGCCTACTGCTCTCCCTTGCTCTCCTTCTCCCGCTAAATGTGGACTCCACGTTCCAAGTTTGGCCTTCTGCCTCCCGAAGTCCTGCAGCGCATCGCATCCCACCTTACACGCTCCAAAATCAAGATCATCTCTCTTTTCAACTCCCACTTCTTCCACGCCATGTCTAGCCTGCTTCCCGTCCTCCTCATCCACGCCCGCAGGGCAAACCTCTCGCTCCCAATCTTCCTCGCGGCTGTCCAACACAATTCCCTTGGCACTATGCGGAGGCGTCTCAGGTCCGGTCTATGCTTGGCCTGTGGCATCAAGGACGGTAACGACTACGTCCCCGAACCCCTGTTGTGCCGAGTTGATGTCGGTGAGAAGCGCTCGTTAAATCGGGAGTTTCAAATATTGCCCCTTGAAAAGCTCGCGGTCGAGTTGGAAATTCCAATGCACGTTGTGGACGACGTCGAATATAAGCTTACCAACCAAAGGAGTAGAGATATTGTGGCGCCGATTGACTCAAAGAGGCTCATCCAACGGAAAATTTCAACATGGGCGAGGACGACGGCGTTGGATTAGGCGTAGCCGTGGCGGGTATGAACGAGGAAGAGGGCGAAGAGAGCAGGAGGATGCTGGCAGTGCGATTGGAGGTGGTGAGAATGACAGTGACGGGGTGACGACGACGATTTTTGACGTGTGCAAAAGGTAAATCGGTTTGTGTTATAACCTTGGTGGAGCCTGCTTAGTTGCGAACATCAACTTGAGTTGCTGGATCAAGAATATTGCGATGGATGCGTTGCTTTCAATTGTCTCAATCGGTACCTATCAGACAACGGACAATCACGAATTGTTCCTCTCAGAATGAAGGTAACATTCACAGAATAGTTCGCAATTATACTAATTCAATGCTTCGAATCTACACATTTAAAGCAGAGAAGTTCAAATGCGGATACCGTGTCGCAATTATACATGGGCTCAACGGACCCTTCTCTGGAGGGGCGCTGTAAGCTCGCTCCCCACAATAGTCCGGACCTCCTCCGCTTTCCTTCGTTAGACCAATCCGGTCAATTCCTCACTGATCTTCTTCACTTCGCCTTCAAGCTGTCCACCTGGAACCAATCCATACTCACGTTCTACCATGCTCACCATACCGCGGACAAATGGTACTGCGAGGTCTAGTTTTGGCTGCCCGTATTTTCCAGCCCACGAGTTGATCAAATGAGGCACGAACCACCTAAGGCAACCGTCATTGCCCGAAAGCTTCATTCCTTCAACGCTACATATGGCCCCCCGGGCCCGCCAGCCCTCACCATCAGCGCGGGAATGCTTCAGATAGTGCTGGGCTTTTGCCAGCGCTTCGTCGTACCCATTCCTGAAACAGATGTCGGCTATGAGTGAACCACTGACTTGGTCACGCCCATCACACAGTACCTAAGCAACATAAATGTCCATTTTTGCGTTGATGGTAGGCCCTTCGGCTTTGAAAAATCCCTCAATCTTCTCCCATGGATTGATATCGTCCATCAGAATCTACCAGCCAGAAACATTCTGACACTGTGATCCTGTTCGAGCGAAGAAGTAACGTCACAGTCTGCGAGAGTTTACCAGTGTCGTTCGTGCTATGGTCCCTGTAATGGTACCTCAACTGCTGCACGGGTAGAAAAACACTTCCCTTCCCTATGTAGGCAACATTGCATTAATGAGCCCCTCCAAATACACCTCCTCGCTGCCGACATTCCTTAATATGGAAGGGTAATCTTCGTCTTTGTGCAGGCTCCGCAAGAAAGGCATCCAACTGTCCTGAGGAAAGTGTGGTGGGCAAGGTACCATCCCTTGTAAACGGTGCCAAAGCCCCCACTGCCGAGCCTGTCGTTGATCCATTCAAACTTCCTTCGTGTCGACTTCCCAGAACTCCGGCACTCGCGCCACCTGGAGGCCAGCTGCCATCGATGCAGAACAAACAACAAGGCTGCGGTCACCGTCCATGGCGGAACCAGTTGCAGATGTTAATGCTTGACCGGGCATTTTGTTTGGGACAGCTTCCGACTTCGTCGTTGTAAATATACTCTTTGTGAGATGCTCGTCATACATAGAATTGCAACCCTGACTCCGGTGCTTTTTCACATCTAGCTTTCCCCCCTGGCGCATGGCATCCTAATCCCGGATCAAGCTGGAGAACTTGTCACGTCACGGCTTATGACAAGAACTACCACACAAACGCTTACCTCAAGAACTCCTCCCTTGTCCGATGATCCGTCCGGAATCCGCCCAGCATGCAGGAAGTCACGGTCTTGGAGCCTGGCTTTTGGACCCCGCGCATGACCATGCAGAGGTGACTGGTAAAACGATGAGGGGGTTACCATAAAGAAGAATTTGTAGATAGCGACATGGGGAAGGTCCCAGCATTCCAAGGCATGTTCCTCGACACGTTCCGGCCTTCCCCCGTTCGAAACCTTGACTCTCACCTAGCCTCCATGACAACCGCAACACCCCTCGGCTTGAGAATCTGCTCGAGCGCGACCGCGACCTGCTTCGTAAGCCGCTCCTGGAGCTGCAGCCGGCGTGCAAACATTTCGGCGATGCGGGCCACTTTGGAAAGACCCAGGACGCGGCTGGACGGGAGGTAGCCGATGGAGATCTTGTGGGTGGTGGGGGGAAGTTGGGGTTGTGGGTGAGTTGGGAGAGAGGAGCGAGGAGGGAAACGGGAACAAGGAGGACGGCACAGACCTTGCCCGTGAACGGAACGCAATGATGCTCGCACAGTGAGAAGACGTCGATGCCCTTGACAATGACCATCTCGTCGTGGTCTTCTTTGAACACGGCGCCGTTGACCACGTCGAGGATGTTTTCTACCGAGTGGGAGGCGGATGTGATGAACTCGAACCGCGAGGGGCAGAGAGGGGGGGTGAGGACTGACCTTCGTATCCTTTGGTAAGGAAGAGAAGAGCTTTCGCGTATCGTTCAGGCGTCTTCAGGAGTCCTAATGGTCGTTTTCATCAGAACTTTCTCCTCCAGATGCCGACGCCGAAGAATGTGGGAAGTTCGCTCACCTTCCCGATCCGGATCCTCGCCAATACACTCCAGCATCGTCCTCACGGCGGCGGTAAGTTTCTCGACGCGCTTCTGTCGCTCTTCGGGGGACTCGTCCTTGCGTGCTCGGGTGCCGATGGCTTCGAAGCAATGGCGCGCGGTGAGACCAAGTGTAATGCAAGATGAGACATTGACCTGTAAGATGAGTCGTCGACCAACTCACAAGGCCAACTGAGCCCGTCCGGGTCCGGCATGGGACTCAAGCTCCGCGTGGAGCTGAACCCAAAGCTCCCGCTCTTTGATCCGTTCTCCTCCTGAGCGACCGCGGCGACGCGGGGGTTCGTGATGATGCCGTGGACGTGAATGCCGTTGGCGGTGGGGGAAGAATGATTGATGGCTGCGGAACTGGGAGGACCCGCACCGTTGACGTGGCGGTCGGGTGAACGAGCGCCCGTGGCAGTGGCGACCCGGCTGCGGGGAGGGCTCAATCGGTGGAGCGGCTGGACGTTGATTTCGTAACCGTCCGCGGCCGTGGTCGAGGCGCCGTGGACTCTTGATTGTCCGGCATGTGAAACCTCATCTCCTTCATCCAGGACGTTCGATTTGTCCTCGTCGTACTCCCCGCCATCCTCCTCGGACGACCTTGCTTCCCGCACGATTTCCTCGAGCTCCTGCCGCTCCTTCTGCGAGAGTGGTTCCCCCGTCGCGTGGCCGTTCATAGTCGATTCCAGCGTGCGGGCGATGGACGCTACGACAGCTTCGGTTGCTGAAGTCGAGGGTGATGGGTGGGGATGGATGAGATCCGACATGTGAGGTTTGAAGAGGTGAAGCGAGTGGAGTGATGGAGTAGAGTGAGAGAAATAGGTTGCGGTTTGGGAAACGTGGCGATGGGTAAAGGGAAATAAACGGAAGGGTATCGATCGAGGGAAAGTGAATCGAGATTGGCGGGTGGTGGAGGGAACTCGATGATTGATGGCGACGGAGAGGGAAGGTGGGATGATGGTCGCTTCCGTGCAACAGCAGAGGCAGAAATAAAAGTTGTGAGCGACCTTGTGCGGTGAGCAGCAACGGACCGCTTGGCCGGCGTGACCAAAGTACTCGTCACATCCCAGCGTTTGACAGCAACTGGCTCACTCTACGTATTCTGGACATACTCTTCCCAGTCTCCCTCACTTTCTGTGATGAGCAACGAAGTGATGGGGACTTGTCCAGAAATGATTCACACAAATGAAAAGCAGGACAACTTCAATTACAAACGAGGGGCAACACAGTACAAAGCCATAATCTATGTCAAATGCAATCCAACTACGTAAATCTCTACGTGCAATAACAATTCCTCAACTTCGTGCCCCAACCACATTCCGACCTCGTTCGTCATTCGTCAAGCACGGCAGTCGAGCTCACACCATACCCACGCCCTCGCTCTTCAGAAACTCCATGATATGCCCAAACACAATGTCAGGGTCTTCCACGTGCGGGCTGCAACGTGCGAAGTGCGACGAACCAAAACGTTTTGATGAAACAAGTGATCAGGTATAATCAACAGACTCAAAGAAGGCGAATACTCACTAGTGCCCGTTTTCGGGGACCATGCGCACCTCGCACCGCTTTGAGGCCGTCATGGCGTCCTTGTACGCGTTGGTCTCCTTTGTCGCGTCCTGTTGTCAGTGATAGTCAACGAGAGTGATATCCATGGGGAAGTGACGGAATAAAGGAGAACGAAACTGTCAGAATTGTGCGCTTTGAGCAGCCTCGCCACGGAAGACCGAGCTGAGAAACAAGTACTCACCCCGAAATCTGGGTCCTTGTCTCCACACACCAGCAGCACCGGTTGTTTCACTTGTCCCACACGGGCCCAGCATCCGTTCTTGGGCGCTCTGTGCGTCATGCGACGGGTACAAAGTTGGTGATCAGTATGAGACAAACGCAGGCAGCTCGCTTTCACACACCTCCCAAACGCCCCCACCGCCGCGATCCTCCCCCTATCCTGGACCAAATACCCCTTATTCTTTTCAATATACTCCTTGAGATCGGCAGGCGGGTGCGACGACGTGAACAGCGTGGCGTGGAACGAGGACCATGCGGCGGCGCCCCAGAGGGATGTGAAGAGGAGGTGCGTGGAGAGGGAGAAGAGGGTTGCTGGGGTGGGGGAAGTGGGGGAAGTGGGGTGGGGGTTGGAGTGAAGTGAGTATTGATACTCAACTCGAAGGAATGCTCCGCGCGTGGAATATGCAAATGCAGTAGAAGCCTCCGGCAGAGAAATATGGAAATATGCCCCCTCCGGCCTCACAGCCTCCGTCGCACACTCACTAAACACCACCCCATTATCCTTCAAAATCCCGCCCAACGTCACGACCGCTCCCACCCTGTCCGGGTACTCTGCGGCCGCGTAGACTGCTGAGGCTCCGGCCAAAGAGTTGCCGACGAACACGACGGGAGACGTGATGTGCTCGGCGTCGAGGATTGCGATGACGTCTCTGTGCGTGTGCGGAAGGAGGGATATGAGTGGGGTGTAAGTCGGTGAGAGGAGGAATAAAACGTACCTGGCAACATCTTCGGGCGTGTAGGAGGCAAAGGAAGACGAGGACTCTCCCGTGCCGCGGAGCTCAGTGACGATGACAGTGAGGCTTGCAGCTGCGAGTTTTGGAGCGAGGAATCTGTTGTGTTCGAATGGGCAGTGTCGGGGGTGTCGGCCAACGATTCAACAATGATTCACGACTCGATGCCGCCACAAAGCGACGCACCTGTACTCGTGTCTCGAGTCGCCCATTCCGGGCACGAGCACGACGACTCTTGCGTCTGCACTGGCTGCTCTCTTGAGTTCGTAGACCAACTCTCCGCCATCGGCGTAGAGAGATTGGCGGGATTCGGATGAGAAGAGCGGCGGGAAGAGAGCGGACATTGGCGATTGGCGAGTATCAAGAAGTGTAGAAGTGTAGAGTAAAGTAGAAGTGTGGATGAGAGAAGGAGAAGGCAGCGGGTGTGGTCGCTTTTGTAGAGAGAAGTTCTGCCGACGCGGATGAAAGTCGATTAGGCGCACAGGACAAACGACGCTTTCGCTGGCGGAGATAGGCCGCGCGGCGTGCGTAGGGGACCGGTTCAGCCCTGAGACACGCAAGTGCTACTTGTGTGCAGACGTAAGTGTGGGGTTGGGCGGAGTTGGTTGAGTCGGTGTTTTAGAGTCGGCTCTGCATCTGAGCAGTAGGAGCATTCTTTCCCATCCAGAGCCACCGCTGCAATAACCCTCAAGTACAGGTTAAGTCGAACGTCTACTGTTCCGCAAAAGTCTTCTTAGTACGGAAGTGTACGGTCGCCCCTATGATGGCAGTGACCGCTGTTGGGGCACCAGAGGAATAGTCTGTGAATGCCAGGTAATCGAGTTCATTCGACAAAAGTGCTGCTTGAAATTTTACTGCCTCAAAGTTAAGGTAAAGCCCACGTGGTCCAGGCTGAAAAGAGAAACCTGCCATGACACGATCACTTGTACGCTTTTGGGGCTTATCTTTCACCGCAACACAGGACATCAGCCATGCCAAAGGTCAGTTGACAGCGTTTTTGCAGGATCGCTCTTTCTTTCAACGTTCTCTCGCCCCCACTGCCACACTTTCTCAATATCTTCCAGCGAAAGAAGAGAAGAACCCACGTCAAACTCAACCCCGAAACCGACACGGGGATCCCCAAATCCTTCGTCATCAAGATGGGGCGGGACATCGGACCCTCGGTGTCCCAGCTCGTGCGGGACGTGCGCAAGGTGCTCGAACCCAACACGGCCTCCAAGCTCAAGGAACGCAAGTCACAGAAGCTCAAGGACTTTGTCGCCGTCGCGTCGCAGTTGGGCGTCACGCACTACATCATCTTGTCGAGGACCGAGCGCGGGGTGAACCTCAAAGTCGCGAGACACCCAAGAGGACCTACGTTGACGTTTCGGGTGTCGGATTACTCCCTCGCACGCGACGTCCTCGCGTCCTTGCGAAGACCGCACACGCCATCCAAGACAGAGTTCCAGACCGGGCCCTTGCTGGTTTTGAGCGGGTTCGGGCAGGCAAAGGAGCAGGCGCAAGCTGAAGGTGGCGACAAATCGGGAAAGGGAAAGGAAGTGGACCTCATGGTGTCCATGTTCCAGAACCTGTTTCCGCCCATCAACGTACAGAACGTGGGTCTCCCGAGGGAGCGGTAGCGAGCGACGTCGAAGCTCATCCCTTTGTCTCATTCCTCTTTCTGGTTCTCTTCACAGATGAAACTTTCCTCCGCCCGCCGCGTCGTCCTCCTCTCCTACAACCCGTCCGACCGCTCCATCGACTTCCGGCACTACTCGATCCAGGTCAAAGTCGCCGGCGTGTCGAGGGCGGTGCGGAAGGTGTTGCAGACGGCGGCGGGGTCGGTGGGGCATCGAGGAGGAGCGGCAGGAGAAGGAGAAGGAAAGGCGGCGGTGGCGGTTGGGAGGAAGGGCAAGGGCGAGTTGCCGGATTTGGGAAAGTATGCGGATGTGAGCGAGTTTGTGCTGAAGTGAGTAAGATGTGTGTTTTGCAGCCCACCTCAACCCTCTCATAACACCTATCACGGCCGACCATCAGAGAATCGTCCCAACCCGACTCGGACTACGACTCCACCAACGAGGACCCCTCCACCGTCATCACGCTCCCACAAGACTACCTCGGTCGCGGAAATCGCCGCGCGTCCCGCCGTCGTGTCCGCCTCGTCGAAGTCGGCCCGCGCATGACATGGCGCCTCATGAAGGTCGAGGCGGGACTGGGGGACGGGGAGGTCGTGCATCATGAGTTTGGTGGGTTTTGATTTAGAACGGTAGTGGCAGGTTTTGTTGGCTCTAACAGATTGGGTTTCGCCCCCGTCCAGTCAAGAAAACACCCGCCCAAGTCGCCGAACTGCGCACCCTGCACGCCACACGCGCTAAAGAAAAGGCCGAACGGCGGCGACAGCAGGAGGAGAACGTGGAGCGCAAGCGGCGGGCAAAAGAGAAGAGCGCCGACGGGGAGGACGAGGGCGAGACGGTGCTTGGGAAGCGGAAGAAGCGGGGTGCCGCGGACGATGAAGAAGGGGAAGACTCGGATAGGAGCTCGGATGATGGGTCGGATGACGATGACGACCCGTACGCCGATTTGGCCCGACGAGCCGCTCTGGACCGCGGGTCTGCGAGCGAGGATAGTGATGTGGGGAGCTATGCCAGTGACGGTGAGGATGAGGTTTCGGACGATGATGGTGACGATGCAGGTGCAAGCGGTGCACCTCGAGGACGAGGGGAGCGAAGTAAAGGTGAAAAGGAAGAGGCGGAGGACGAGGACGAGGATGAAGAGGAGTGGAGTGATGGTGATGAGATGGACGAGATGAGTGGAGATGACGAGGATGATGACTGATGCATTTATGTAGAGTAGACGGGTTATAATGTAAATAATATCGCATTCAGACATGTGACGTTACGCCGTCAAGCTATGCTGCTCGGTGAAGGCCTGGATTGACCTCTGAGAATCGTGAGACTGTCCGGCTGAAAATCGACTTCGACGCAACTTCAAACCCGCCAGTAACTGACTCTTTCTAATCTAAACGTATTTACAGTATATACACAGCCACTCCAAGCACAGATCATCAGTCCTTCCTCCTTCTGACATTCCTTCCCCCACCCACAGCCAAGTTCCTCTTCTTGAACCCCACCCCCTCCTGCTTGACCTCCCCCGGCAACACCCCCGCATCTTCGTCACCATCCGCCGAGAGCACCTTTTCCTTCACTTTAAAGTGACGCAAATCCTCCTCGGCCTCCTCGTCGCGCTCGGCCGCCATCAAATCCGCCGCAAGGCCGTACTGCGCGGCTTCGGTACCAGCTTTTCCCCCGCTACCCGACGCAGAGGGTTTGGGAGGGTCTACGGCGACCCAGGGCCCGAGGGGGTCCGCAGGTGGAGGCGGGTGGTCGTCGGGATTGGCGCCTGGTTGATATTGGCCAAATGAGGGGGGAGGAATCCCCTGCAACTCCTCGAGTGTAGGCGCGGATGTGCCGATACCGTACTGCGACAGGTCGTACTTGATGTCGTACTTGGACTTCGCGGTCGTGGTGTGTTGCTGTTGCGGGGGAGGGCGCCGAGACAGGAGCGGTTTTACCGGGTCGGAGGTAGCGGGTGGGTCGGGGTTAAGAGCTTTGTGCCGTGCGAGGTCGGATTCGAATTGAGATTGCGCTTCCTGGTGTGGAGAGGGTGGAAACGTTATTACACTAATCATTCACAGCGCATATCAAATGCAGACAGTTTTCCTCTCACGCTCCCAAAGTCACCATTTGATCTGATAATTGTGAGCTCTCCCTGCAATACTTTGAATACCCACCCTGTCAATCCTCTCGAGCATCTTCTTGGTTTTTGCCTCCTCAATTTGGGAATGCCGCTCGCGCTTTTCGACATTGCGAAGGAAACGCTCCTTGTTTCCCTTGTGCTTGAGTCCGTTTTCATGTTGGGTGCGTTGCTGCAAAGGGTGAGGAAGAAGTGTGAGCAGGAGAAGCGAGGATGAAGACGTTTCGAAATCCCATTAATGCGCAGTGTCGAACTCACGGCCTTGTTATCGGCGATCCAAACCGCGCAGTACTTACACCAAAATCGCTGTTGAGAGACCCAGAACTCCGTCATTGCCCGCTGGGTCTTGGAACGGTAAGTAGTAAAGAACTAGAGCTGGCTGGGAAGCAGTTGAGGGGGGGATTGATGGCGAGGGAGGTCCTGCAAAATCAAAATGAAAGGGCAGCATGGTCAGAAGTCTGCAACCGTCGCCAAAGAGCTCCCATCAATCAGGAAGTAGTCAGAACGGATGCTCGAATGCGCAGCAACCTGCCAATCCCACTGCTGCGTCCCGTCCCAGCTGCCACTCAGTTCCAGTTGTAATGCGAATGTCTTTCGTCGTACGTCTCTCAATCACGGCCGCCTTCTCCTCTGTGGCAAAGAGAAGTGTTCCACGTGTTGATCGTCGGCTGACACGCAAGAAGTCATCCACGTGGCGCGGGGCGGAGGATGAGTGTCCGGTTCATTTAGGTCCGTATGATAGACTCCGTGTCCTGCCCTGATTCTCACCTGTTCGCTGTGTGTTGGGACTGGCACGGCTAAACTAACATTTTTCCCAGAATTCTTCCGGATTATTGTGTCACAGTGCAAGTCGTCGGATAGCCTGCTTACTGCGCTAGCAAGGGGGCGTCCGCCTCTTCACCAAAAGTGCTGCCATACTGCGCGAGAGCATCGTTCCCTGGTGAAAAGATTCGAGTAAACTCGTTGCACCAGCGTGAGCAATGAGCATCCACATCTGAATGCGGTCGCGAAAGACATATGAGATCTGTCCTGTGTGTTGGTTTGGTGCTAACGCCAGCCTCGCAAGCGTCTTCCTTCAGTGATGCGGCGGAGGGCAAAGCCCAGAACTTCTTGAATGCAGTCTCACCCATTGGTCGCGTCGCCCAGCCTGAAGAGGTTTGTTTATTTTGATAATAGGATACCAAGTCAATTAACAATGTATCATCCGCAGTGCGTTGCAGTTACTCACCTCCGAAGACGGTTTGCAACTTTGACTTAACCACGTCCCTTTTTTTGGAAGGGGGCATCGTTGGAATTCCGTCACAGCCTGCTTACTGTGCTAGCAAAGGCGGTATTCGCCTCTTCACCAAAAGTGCGGCTCTGTACTGCGCGAGAGCACCATTTCCCGGTGGCAGGATCCGATCGACTCCTTGCAACCCAGTGAGTATACCACTTGGCTCGACGGGGGCATTTTCGTAACAAATTACAATGCACTGAATGATGACTTTTCCAGGCTTGGTTATGACACCCGCGGCCGCGCTGTCTTCGTTCGGTAATGCAGAAGATGACAAAGCAGTGGAATTCGGCCTGCAAGCATTGTGTCCAATTGGGCGCATTGCTCTGCCGGAAGAGGTGCGTGAGCTTTCGTTCTGAATTAAGGCACCACATTGTTGAAACACGAACAATGCTTTATCGAATTCCCAGATGGCCAGCGCAATTGTCTACCTGGCGTCGCAGGTGAGTTCGTTCATGACGGTGAGCACCCAAATTTCTCATTTCTCCACCACTGGTGATGGTAACTCACAATTTGTTAATTCGTTAAAGGGCTCCGAGATGGTTGTTGACGGGGGTATGACAGCCCAATAGGGATGGTGAAGTGAGGGAAACTTTAGCGTTGAGTCTTGGAATATTATTGAGGGGAGAGGGGTAAGAATTGGGTAAAGGTTTGAGCACACGATCGAATAATGCCACCATTCTTGTACGAGCTACACTGGAAACCATGAGTGGACGCATCAAGCCTCAGGAACCAGTCGCACGGTCGATCGATGACATTGGGGAGCTGGACAGCGGAGCAAACGTTAGGGGACGCGATGAGAGCAGTCGCAGAATGTCTCATGGGGGTGTCACGAGGACGAGGGACGACTCCCCATCAAAGCCCTCTGCTGTATCGAAAGGCCGGAAGCTAGATCGAGGATCGAGCGGCCGGCTGGGCTTGAGCGGGTCGCGATTGGGGCTGTCGAATGAGAGTCTTGCGAGGGGTTCTCGTTCGGTGACGACGACCCCGGCGAACGGGATCCGGGCGTCGGGAAGTCAAGGATCGCTGTACCTACCAGGGAGTGTGGAGAGACGCCCCCTTCACTCTCATTCCGAGTCGAGACTCCACAAAAGTACCCGACGGCAGGCGCAATCCCATCCCAACCTTTCGACGGTGGAACATCACGAGCAGACTCAGTCCCAATCGCAACTTCAGTCGATGCATCGCTCGCAGGGCGCTCCTGCCACACCGCGGACACTGCAGTCGTTGCGCACGAGGTCGATTGAAGATTCGAGTGCTGATATTACAAACTCCCGTGGGGATATTGTGTCGCTTGGGCTGCCTCGTGTTACGCAATCGCAAATGCTACGGCTCACTGAGGCTGATGATAGTGGTAGTGGTGCAGTCGACAATAATCACTCCGGACATGATGGGAACACCACCAAGCAAAGCCCAATCAACGCTGTCACCACGCACAAAAAAACACAGCATTCGGTCTCTTTCAAGGATACGCCTGATCCACCTCCGCATCTACCCACTCACCACCCGAATCTCCCGCGACGAGCCACGCCGGCTGCCACGGAACACCCACAGCATCCTGAAAATGAGACCGACGACAGTGAAGACTCGGGGGACGACGAGCTCGGTCGCAATGCGAGAGATGACGATGAACAGCCCCAGGATCACATAGGAGAGCTGAGGAGGAGTCCCGTTTACAACTCTGCTGCTGCTCTAGAACCATCAAAACCGCTCGGAAAGTGGACTACCGTCAAGGGAGACGTGCAAACCAAAAAGACGAAGGTGAGACTAAACCTGGCTTCCAGATCTCCGTGTCTCTGATGTCCCTTCCGCAGGTCGTCCACATCACAACTTCAACCCCGCTTCGCGTAGCAAAGCGAAAGGGAAAGAGGTTCGCGTCGTGCTTCACCTCTTTGCACATTTGATGCTTTCATTTATCATTGCTATTGTATCCTCACACCATCAGTACAGGAGACCTTGCTTCACACTTCCGTTCAAACAATTCCA
>KQ965759.1:0-11474 GCA_001574975.1 Gonapodya prolifera JEL478 | reverse complement strand
CTGCATATGCCGAGTGGGCAGGACTGATCGAGAAGACCAGAGAAGCCGTCCTTAGCGAGGCGGGGCGAAAGCTGGAGTCTCCAAAGAAGACGGATGATGGCTCTGGAGCGATTCTTGATGGAGATATCAACGCGGCAATAGGGCACTCAGATGAGCCAGCGACGTCGCAAGGAGATGATCGAAAGGAGCGTCCAAGAGGTACCGTTCCGACCGCTATTGGAGATTCTTCAGAGAGCCATTCACACCAAATCGCAGCAGGGATTACCGTGGAGCCGCCTCTTCAAGCTCAAGCCGCCGCATCTGGAGCCATTCCAGGATCGTCTGCATCTGTCGAACCTTCCCCGCCAAGGTCTGAGCTGGAGAAAGAACTCCCTCGGACCTCCCCTCTTCGCAGTAGCACATCTGCTTCCTCAGTGGGACGGCGGCAAGCATCGCTCTCTTCGTTCGCGTCACCTCGATCAAGTCGCGTCGAGGGTGCACTCCGCGACCCTGACGCCCCGCCACACTTCGGCCACTCACGATCTCCCTCGCGGACGTCCGTCCACCCCGCACCTGTGCCTCTTGCCGCTCCAACATCGCCTGGCCACTCTCGCTCCGCTTCGCGAACCAGCCTCACCTCAGCCGCGTCACACTCGCCATCGCACTCACCCTCTCAGCACCGTATTTCGCCCACCAAGGCCACGCCTGTCGCACTCGCCGCCGCTCGGAGAGCCGCAACGTCGCTTGTGGGTCTCCACGCAAAGGATGTCTCCTGGTCATCCGCTTCACCGGGATCTGGACACACAAGGCACGGGTCGTATGGTGTCCGCCATGCCACACCAGCGGGAGGACTCGTCAGTTGTGGACCAGGGCCTGTTGTCGCAGTCGAACCTGCCACTCCCAAACTCGATCCGCATACCTACACCGCGACCCCCCTTCAGCAAGACGTGTACCGCTCCTGCGTCCCCTCGCTGGACCCTGACGACCCGCCGCCTCTTCCAGCCCCAGTTGCTGTCGAGGAACTGTATATTGCCCAGTGTTACCTCACCAAAACGCACCTGAATCCCCACACGGTCCGCAAAGCAGTGGAGTGCGTCGTAACACGGTGGCCCGTTCTGGGTGCAAAAGTGTGGTCGAACCCTCGTGTGATCGACGGGGACGTAATGTGCGTGGAGCCGAGCGACGCGGGAGTGTTTGTCGCGGGAGAAGACGGCGGGACGGGCGTGGTTGAAGAGATCGGTAGGGATAAGGTGGCACCGGGTCCTAGAGGGGAGCTCGACGTGAGCGCGCTGGGAGAGTTTGCTAAAAAGTGGGTGAGGAGGCAGGCGCAGAGCGTCGGAGTTGGCGGTGGGAAGGGGATTGGGACGGGAAAAGTGTTTGTGTTTTGTGGAGGCGTGGGGAGGGAGTGGAGTGGTGGGTGTGTTGCGAAAGGCGGAATGATTGCTGCTCAGTCACCTTCCGTGAAGGAGCTCGCAGCTCCCGGAGAGGATTGGACTGTTGTTGTTGTGGTGTGGAACAGGATGGTGTCCGACGAGCGGACGGTGACGAGATTGGCCAAGGAGATTCTTCACTTCAATTCAAACGCCATCTCGAAAAGCGACGATAAGAGTCGTGAAGTTGTGCCGTTCGCGGCCTACGCCCGGTCACTTGCCAACAAAGTGATCGGCACGGTGCCGTCTCGCTCCATCCCTCCCTTCCTCCGCTCCCAATGTTTTGACACCGTCACAGAAGCCCACGTCGCGCCCGAGCAGAGGCGCGGGATCGAGGCCAAACGGACCCAACTGCTTGCCCAAGTCGAAGCCCTTACGAAACAGCGTGGGGCGAGCCTGGCGCGCAAGCGGGACTTGGAGCTCGACTTGGCCACGTTGAGGGAACAGCGTATTCGCATGGACGATCTTGCCCGGGCCGGGGAGGTGACGACGCTGTACGACACAACCTCGGGGGAGATGCTTCGGATCACGGTTGAGGCCAAGAAGGCCCTCCTGCGCGCTGTGCTCGGTCCTGACGTGGAGATTGGCGATGCCGACAGCGTACTGGCGAAGCATGGCGTGTCGGCCAAGGCGAGGCAGGTCCTCAAGGTCAAGGGAATGACGATTGAGGATTTTGCGAGACTGGATGAGGTTGAGGTCGAGGAGGGTGAGGTTGGGATCAAGGAGAAGAAGCGAATTTTGGCGCTGGTGAGTTGTGCGGGGCGGTTAGGGTTGGGGCTTCAGATGATTTTTTTCTCATACCATTGGCAATGATTGTAGGTTGAGCATGTCCGAAATCGTATACGGTACGTCAATGGGTCCACTTCACTCTTCGCACGGTTAGCTTACCGCCCCACTACTGCAGTGACTGCGTCCTGGAGGAAAGCCGGGTCAAGTTCGGGATCGAGCGGCGGATTCTCAAGGGCAAGCGGGAGCTCGAATCGCTCACGGACCAGATCAAGGTGCTGACGGACCGGCTTTACACCACGGACATTGCGGCTCTTAATTTGATGAGTCTGTTGAACCCGGCTACGGTGGAAGTTGCATTGAAGGCGCCCAGGATCTATGGAGATATGGAGGTGAAGGATGGTCTGGTACAGCAGGAGAGGCTTCCGGGGTGTGGGAACAAGGAGTGGGATTCAGAGTGGGGTGTGATTCCGTTCGAGGTAGGGCAGGACACGGTGGACAGTCTGAGCAAGCTATACTCCGAATGGCGCAACCTCCGCAAAGCCCGCACGCGGATGTCGTCATCTGCGCAAGACGCTGACTTTGACGACGGCGCGGCGGCGGACGGTTCGGATCCCTCGACACCCACGAACGAAGAACGGTCCGTCGAAGCTGCCCTTCTCGCGTGTCTCGCCATTCTGGTCCGGCACGTCTCGGGCGAGTCCAAGTTCCTTGTGGGGTGTCGTGCGAACGTAGCGGGGATGCGCAATGGCACGACACTGGGGCCACTGGAGATGAGCGTGCCGGTCAAGGTGGATATGAGCGGTAAGGCGGGCAGTGTGTTTTTGGATGTGTTTGGTGCTATGTGGAGGGGGTTGAGAGTCAATGAAGACAAGGCTGCTGTGCATCATACGCAGGCGGCGATGAAGGTAGTCTCGGCCATGACTGTGCGTTATGCGTTCACAAGGACCGTTAATGAAGAAACGAACGCGTTCACACGATCTGTCAATGGTAATGAAGCTGAAACGAAGACAACCGTCAAGGAAGACACGAACGAAACGAAATCAGACGCGAGCACGTTGGTGTGGTCGCACGTGGGCGGTGTCTCGAGGGTTCTGGACCTCGATGTCCGGTACAACCCTGCTGGCGCAGTGCGCGGGCACGTCAAGTTCCACCGAGCCAGTCTGGACGCGACGCGGGCTGCCAAGTGGACGGACAAGCTGCTGACGATTGCGGAGAGCGTGGCTGTTGCGGGGCAGAAGGCGACAGTGCCGCAGATTGTGTCGAGGTGAGTTAGGGGAGGAGTTTTGCTCTGGTGGATGGGATGTTTTCTAACGTCGCGTGTCTGTCCAAAGGTTGTATCAGCCAATCTTTATGAGCAGAGTGTCTCTCGATAATTTGGCGCGGCAATGACACATACCTCTGACTCGCACAATCGTTGTAAATAAGATGGGGGGCGATGACGCTGGAGTTAGCCCTTGGCAGCGGACATTGTCATTAGTGCTCTGATGTGATTAAATTTGAATTCGAATAATAGCAGACATCATCAGCCAAAGACCTACGCTTCTTCAGAAGGTGCCAGGGTAAAATCGTTGGGTGTATGATATGTGCAGACAGGTCCACATCCGGAATAACGCAATGCGATCCATGGCCTCAAGGAGCTTTGTATGTTCACTTTCTGACCATTGAAAAGTGTATCGACGCTTTTATTCGTGGGTCATAATTCAGCGGAGGGAAGACGATTGCAGAGGGTGGTGGCGAGGGACATGTAACACGAATTCTTGAGACTCTGATTCAGACTTTCCCATAGTTTTTGAAGCCGTACATAATGCACGAAAACTTGCAGCAATGCTCTTGGGTGGAACTGATTTCTGCAGATTTACGAGACTCTCACATGCAATATTTATCAGCTCATTTTACGGTTTTTGCTCTTGAGCATCCACTAACTCTAAACAACAGTCTGAAGCGCAAAGGCAGCAAAGGCGTGCTCACTGACGATCGTTGGAGGGGAATTGAAGAGCAGAAATAGCACCCGAAATGGGCATTAATACGAAGTGGGTACCTGATACGTTGGGAAGACGTTTCACGGAGGTCACACTCAGTGACGGCTGTCGAGTCGTTTGGACTTTTCAAAACGAGCGATGAGTTCATTTCAATCACCCGCAGGATATTGGTTGTCGATATTCTATTCTGAAACTCGTGGTCAAAGTAATAGTTAATTCGTTCTGATCCGTTCCGTGTGTCGGTACACTTTCGGTGCGTGGCCATCCGATCGGAAGAGCAAGTTTATACGCAGCGACCTTCTCCGGGGACTTGCGCGCACCCGCAGCTCTTGCTCGTCGCCCTCTCTCCCCCCTCGCACTCTGCGCTCTGCAATGGCCGCGCTCTCCCACTCTGCGCTGTCAAAGGACAACTGGAGCACTCACGCATCCGCTTACCAGACCACGCTCGGATCGGGAAGACCGAATGCCAACCCAATCACATCCACAATCGTCAGTCTGCTCGCCGCCGCAAACACCGCTCGCCCCTTTTCCTCTGCCTCGCGCATCCTCGACGTCGGCACGGGCACAGCTGCGGTCGTCGAAGCACTGCTCTCCACTCACAACGCAGAGCTCCCACTGACCACACAAATCTTGGCGACCGACTTCTCGGCGGGAATGGTCGCCATCGTGCAGAAGAAGGCCGACGACCTCCTTGCCCAAGGAAACGATGGGTGGAAGCGAGTCCGGCCGGCTGTTGTGGACGCGCAGGACATGTCCGCCATGGAATCGTCATCCGTGTCACACATCACTTCCAGCATGGTCCTCATGTTAGTTCCCGACGGGTTCAAAGCCCTTCGCGAGATGCACCGCGTGCTCGAACCAGGCGGTGTCGCCGCCATCACCACTTGGGAGAAGCTGGGGTGGATGGAGATTGCCGCCCAGGCCGTTGGGCGCGTAAAGCCCGGCCAGGAGCACGTCTTCAAACTCCCACAGGCCTGGTCAACACCTGCGGGCGTCCGTTCCGTCCTTGAACAGGCCGGATTCGTCAACGTGCAGGTTGCACCCCAACACACCTTCATGGCCGTGGCCAACCCCAGGGAGTTTGCTGACGGATTTATCAAGGGGTCCAACCCGGGCACGTTGATGCTGGTCGATGGTATGTCCGAGGATGAGAAGGACAAAGCCGCGGACGTTCTGTATGATCTGCTTTTGGAGAGGTTTCCCGACGGCGTGGGAAATGTGCAGGGGACGGCGATTGTGGCGACGGGGAGGAAGGGAAATTAAACGGTGTTCCAACCTGGGGTGTCGGGGGGGGGNGGGGGGGGGAACTTTATTAATCAATGCATGCAATCCGTGAAAAATTCTCTCTTTTGTACTGCATTTTCAAATGAAAAAAAAAATAATAGAAAACATTATTGAACCCTGTGTTGTTTCGTGCCCCCATTACCAGTATTGTAATAGTAACAACCCATTTTGTACCTTCACCTACATTTTTTATCTCCACCCACTCCACTCCCACTCCCGACCCCAAAATGCCACCATCCCCCAGCCTCCTCCGCACCACGCGGATCCTCTCCCACTTCCCTCTCCCCATGCACGCGGCGGCGGCGGCGGCACGATGGCCTGTGTGTGCTGCCTGGTTCATGGTGACGACTTCAGGAGGAAGTGCAGAGGAATCAACAGGCATTCGCGGACATTGATGCAGGAGAAGTTGAATGGGGTGGTACGTGGTCCCTTGCGTGTGGGGGTTATTATAGTGGATGGTGCTCAAGCTGACGCAAATATGGGCGTGAATGCCAATGTGAATGTGAACCTTGACCATGCCGTTGACATGACAAAGGCTCAAGTGATGCTGCTCACCACGGGCCTCTCCGTGGATGACATTTCAAAGGCCCAGGTTGGGATCACTAGCGTGTGAGCATACGTCCCACTTTCCCATGGATTGGGGTAGAACGCCCCAGTTCTGTACAGGACCTTGACTGACCACACAACCCCGGCACCCGCCAGATGGTATGAAGGCAACCCATGCAACATGCACCTGAGCAACCTCTCCCCCAAAATCAAGGAGGGCATGCTGGCGTCCAGGCTTGCTGGGTTCCAGTTCACAACGATTGGGGTCTTGGACAGCATGACTAATGGGAACTTGGGGATGAGGTACTTGCTGCAGTCACACAAGGTTATTGCCAACTCAATCAAGACAGTCATGGGGGCATTGTCACAAGTTTTACATACCCCCACCCAGGGGAGTACCCCCACTCAAAGGAGGGATACCCCCACCTCTTTATCTTTTACTTTTGAATAACAGGTTTGATACTTTGAAATATTTTAGTTATGGATTTTGGTGATTGAATTTTTAAATATTTTACTTATATTTGTTAAACCAGTAACAAGCCCAACATGTTTTCATATTTCAGATCACCAAAAATAAAAAAGCTTGGATTATAAGTAATATTTATTTTACATATAAGAACACATCAAATATAAATGGTAAGCTTCAATTTGTTTCATAGAAAAATATTTCTAACATTTATTGCATTGGACATTTTCTTGTTTTGATACACTTGTTAACTCATACTATCATCAAGATATCATCAGGTCCATCTCCAATATCAGGTCTGTACTTGTTTTGGTAACCCAGTACAGCTGTAAAGGCAAAAAGCTCCCTCTGATAGAATAAAAGGTACCTTTTAAGTTGCTCCTTGTTGGGGCTTTCAAAATAAACATTTTCTCCTTGGAACATTCTTTCAATTGTTTGAAAGTTCCATAGTGCAAAGAGTATTCCCATGCATGTAAAGACACCACAGTTGTAACCATCTGGTTGTTCAAACCAATGCTATATGAGTTGAATGTATTAGAACCACAGTGATGCATTTCTTCAATAACCCCACCTTTGAAATCACTATTCCAACCCGTTCACCAATGTTCAACTCAACAGCTTCAGTTAAGAAATTTTTGCACCTCACAATATCCTGGCAATATCTGGACCAAGGTTGNNNNAGAGAATCCAGCACCAGAAATGTATCATGCAACTTGTGGTATAAAACCAGGTACCAATGAGTCTCCCTGATATTAATTGGCATAACAAACCATGCAGCATGTTGCATGAAATGCTTCCTGACAGAATTTACTTTGTAGACATTTGAAAGAGTGCTACCCTCAGATTTTTGATAGTTTTCATCTGTGAAGTGTGATGACACATATCCAACAAGAGGCACTCCAGCAGGGTGAACACTGTCTTCAATCCGGCATGTGGCAAATGTTTCTATTATCTCATCAGTGAGATAAGTTCTGTCCTTTAAGCATTGCAGTTCCTTGTAAATCTTGGGGGTTCCAGCAACTAAAATTCCCCTATTATATGCTTCAAGATGCTCATCCCAACTGTGGGTGACAGGGAGAATAACTGTAGAGAGGGGTAGCAGCTGATGAAAATCTACTTTACCAACAACTTGTAGAGGATTGGAGTCTGGCATTTCAATGCAATCTTCAAGTCTGTTACAAGTGATCCTCTTCTGTTTGAAAACTGATGCAACCTGTTGGTTTCTTACGTTTGCAAGATTCATCTTAATGAGTTTAGCAGGGATGTTATGGGAAAAATTTGGATGAAATCTTCTTGATTCTATTGCAATCTGTTCATCTGCTTTCATAAACTCTTCAGGTGTGAGCAAAACTCCATCATCTCCATCCTTCAGAAGCATATCTGTCTCTGCATCATCAAGTCCCATCTCCTTATTTGTTAGACGAAGAATTGAGTCTATATCAGCAGGAGGAAGATCTGTGAGGTCCTGAAGTTTAGACTCCATGGCATCCACATTAAAATTTAAATTTGACCTAACAATCACAGTTACAAAAATTTTGAAAACTACATTTTGATGAGACTCACCTAGGCTCCCAAGTAGCAGCAGAAGGGGGCCAACCTTCCCATAGCACAAGGTATTTTTGATTTGCCCCATCCCCTTTGTAGCCCAGGATTGCATCAACATGGTATGTTTCATCAGTATCATCAATGCCCTCAAAGTGCTTTTGTCCAGCAAGAATATCTGCCCTGGATACACCTTTAGGGACAAGTTTCAAGTACCTCTGATGGTACCACCTCTCAGTAATTGAGCCAGGAATATCTTTGACAAGTGGTCCAGGTGAGACCCATTGAACATTGTACATGTGCTTTGAAGGAGAAGATTCCACAATAGTAGCTGTGTACAGCCAAATAGCACCACGACTGTGTCCTTTTTGCATCTTCTTCTTGTTGATATCCTTGCTCACCAGGACACTGGCACCAGTGGGTAAAATTTGAGGGGCACCTTTTAATTTTATCAGAGCTTTGGGACTGAATCAGCTTTGTATATGTATGAAAGATTAATGCACTCACCTTGCAACCATTCTTGCAGCAGCTGCCTTAATGTTGGTTGCAACTTCTGCCAGTTGAGCTCTGTATTCAGCTGCACTAAGCTGTCTATCACTGCAGTACTGTCCTTTAGCCAAAGGTGGGAGAAAATATGCATTGTCTGTTCTGCCTTTGAAAACCACATAAGGTATGTGCTTTGTTGTGCTATGGCGCTCATGGTTGTAGGTGGCAATGGCATCTTGAACTCACTGGTTTGCTTCTTCAAGTGTGATTGTTGAGACATCCACATTATCTTCCCGAATGCTGGCCCACCACTTGGCTTTGATTGTGGCATGCGGGCATTCAATAACTCCCTGACTTTGTGGTCGATAAGGACGTCCATGTGAGATTTCAACACCTAGACTTTTGTGCATTGCATTTAAGCTTTTTGAGGTGAATTCACCACCATTGTCACTTTGAGTCCTGGATGTTTATAAACTATTGTTGTTTGGATCAAGGAACTCTGAAATGATAATCACTCACCTCCCCACCAGCCCATGTTCATTGTAGTATCTTTCCAAAAATGCTTCCACATTGGCAGATTCCTTTGTTTTAAAGAGCTCTCCAACAAGAAATTTTGAATAGTGATCAATTGCTGCAAGAAGTTGAAACCGTGAAAGAGTGGTGTAGTCATACACTAGAAGCTTTCTTGGTTCCGTAACAATAATGGGTGTCAAGGGGACAGGATTTGGTGCTACATGGGATGTAACACAAATTCCACAACATGCAATGAGAGATACAAAGCAAGAAGTTAGACCTCAAGATAGTAATTTTGTTGAGTCTTTTCCCAAGTTTGGTCCAACCCAGAATGGGTTCCACTTCCAGATGAAGAATGTGTGTGTTTGAATATTTCAATAAAGTGAACAAAACAAATGTTAAGTGCAACACCAAAAATACAGGATATCAAATACCTCTTCTATTGAGTTGAAGACAATTCTAAGGAGCTTTGTTCCATAACTGTAGTGCAGCCTGCCCTGCATGATATAATACTTTGAATTTGCCTGCATGATTGATGAATGGGTTCAAAAGAAAGACATTGCACCTTGCTCGTTTTACTTACCATCTTCTTGAAATTCTTTCTGCTTTCCCAATTATTACTTCCTTGGAGATGTCTTGGAAATGTCCCCTTCATAAGATATTGCCCAATCTCAGCATGCTTAGAAAGGTATTTTAGAATCGAAGTTATCTCCCCTTTGGTAAATTTCATTGTGGTTTCTTTCTTATAGGTTGGTGGCAACACAGGCCCATCTGATTCCACATCAAGTGCCACATATGAGAAACAGAAGGGCCAAGAGCAATTGATGTCATGTTACTAACCAGAACCTGAACTGTCCAGTGAATCCATTCACCCATGCCATGTAAATACCTCTGCTTTGGTTGGCAGCAGCCCCCCTTTGCACAAGGAATGATTACATATTTGAAGTATGGCTGTTGCAATAACACTATTGTAACCTGTGACTAAAATTATGCTTGCTAATTTTATGACACATGAGCGCATATGAGCAGAAGGATTGACAAGAAGACATGCATAGTTTGGAGGTGGAAATGTAATCCTGGATCAAGTTCGGTCTGAGCTTGCTTCAGGAGAGAGGGTGGCACTTCATGCAAGGTTGGTCCAAACTTGTGTCAGTGAGTGGTTACTGTTGAGATGAGTCATTGGTGACTCATACTGGATGACTCATGAGATGAGTCATAGATGACTCATGTGGTGACACATGGTTGACTCATAGATGACTCACACATGGAGTCATGGGATGACTCATAGTATGACTCATAAGTGTTAGTCATAACTCAGCACTGGGATCTAAATAGCCCGGCTTTGTAGCATTAAGTGTGAAACATCAATCATCCATTTAGGCATATAGTGAACCCAAACCCAGACAATCCTTAACAGGTTATGAGCCCGTCCTGCTGAAGTTATCTGGACTTGGATCTGGTTTTATTGGACATTGGTGCAGTTGTGTGATAAGTTGAAAGTGGAATGGGAAGTGACATCATGTCTGACAAACTCAAACCCTCTGAATTCAAAATGAATGTGGAAGTCTTGAAGGAGCAGAAGGAGTACTGGGCATGGGCAAAGAGGGCTAGGTTCTATCTCAGAACTGTGCCTGATGCCCTGGACATTTTGGAAGGAAGGAAGGGATGTCCTGCTGACACCTCAGAGGACAGGGAGGCAAGGGAGAGGTGGATACAATTGGATGCAGAGCTGATGGCTGCTCTGGCAGGGGGAGTGAGTGATGATGTTTTGAAGAAGGTGGAGGAGGCAGGAACAGCAGCAGCAATGTGGACACTCATTAAGGAGAAGATGAACAGGCACACACTTGGGAATTGCTTGGCCTACATCAATGCACTCCAAGCACTCAGGATCACCACTAGTGCACAGGAATTCAACAACCAATTTTGCAATCTTGCCCTGGACATTGCCAGCACTGGCGATCCTCTCAGCAAAATTGAATCCATTGGCTACTACCTGCAGGCTATCAAGGAAGTAGCATGCCACATCTACAACCACTATGCCCTGCAACAATCATCAACAGAGCTGGACGACATCATGAGTGCATTGGAGAATGCAGAGCTACAAGGGGACATCACACCAATCTCTGCATATGCTGCCACACCTTTCGGCAACCCTCCACGTTGCTACCAGTGTGGTTCTACTGGTCACTTGAAGCATTGGTGTCCCCTACTGATTGACACATGGCAAAGAGGACAGATGGTGTATGGGAGGGGAAGGATTACTGGAAACAGAGGAAGGGGCATTGGAAATCGTGGCAGGCAAAGCCTTGGACCCCAACCTGACGGCGATCAACAGTATCTCTCTATTCAAGTGCACAGTAATGAGAAGTCCAGGACTTCCTGGCCATCAGACACATCAGCTTCAGTTTCACCAAATGGGAGCATGTGTCTGGTGAAGGGTCATGGCCTTTGCCCTCAAAAGGGGCCGCAGGGTTGCTCTGACCTGCAAGGCCAAAGTGGAGATAAGTTGACACAACCATC
>KQ965758.1:328095-403822 GCA_001574975.1 Gonapodya prolifera JEL478 | reverse complement strand
GGTCACCCGGTGTTCTCGGGATACTGGAGACTTTGCAGTAAGGAAGTGGTGGTGCTTCCCATCCTCCTTTACTAGCACAGAAGCCTAACCCTAACCCTAATTTTGCTGTCAAGTATGATGTGTACAGACATTCCATCTCATCCTTGAATGCGCAGATCTTAGGCTATGAATGTTTTGATTCATCAGCCTTTGCAGTGGGACCTTTGTAATTTTATGGAGGGGGCTGGTGGTGGGCCCACTGTTCTTATTATATGATAATGTAGTACATGAAATATTTCAAAATCTATTATTTCTTTCAAATAGTGAAGTTGGCTGAAACGGTGCATGATTGTAGCAATGCGGTACTGGGTTTAAGTGTATTGCCTGGTGGCATGTTAATGTGCTCCAAGAGACATGACTATATAAAACTGAATGGTAAAGTACGGACACCAGATTGATGCAACATAATAATTTTGGAGTGTCCCAAAGCAAATAATCTTAACCCTACTGGGTCCACCCACGGTCTCACAACAGGAATATAGTCAATCAATTTATAGACTCACCTAATGCACAGCTCAAATTTACTAATTGCTAATGAAAATAAGACTCTCCCTTTCATAAGAAGTACAAAGCACGCAAAAGAAAAAAAGAAAAGAAAGAAAGGGTCGCTGAGCCGAGCCCGTTTCCTGCTCGGAAGGGTCCAGGCTCGGGCTCGTCTGCAACCCTAACGCCCGCCATGCCATTGCCCAGATGAGCTACTTTTTGATGCTGGCGGATTTGCTAGCTGAGGTAGGCGTGCGAAAGCCACACGATTTGCCCACAGTGGAGCGGGACCTGATTTGGCTGCTGGTGTTCACTGCGCCAGAGTGCTAATAATGCACAGCGTGGAATTTATCGACGCAAGTGCGTGTGCGAGAGTTGGAACCACAATACAAAGCATTCACGGAGCAATCACTGAAGACATCAGAGGTGGAATCACGCTCCACGAGTGGACAATGTTGCTGCTGTGACTTGTATTTCCCCTCACTCCACAAAATAAAAGCAGACGTGAATTAGAGGTGTCAATCGCCCCACTCATCCTACAAAGTGCCTTGCTGGTGACAACCACGTACACTTGGAACTTGGAAGTGTGCTTTGCTGGAGGAAAACAGTCCACCATTGGAACAGAATATAAAATCAGTGCTTTTGCCCCACCTCCCGGTTAGCTGCAATGTTGATAGATGAGGCGGAAGCACGGTGGGAGAACGGTGTGCCGTGGCATTTCAAGCGCAGTGTGTGTCGTGTATGGAACCCAAGGGGTGTCAGTGGAATGTTTTTGGAGAAGCTGAACTCGAAACCAATGTTTTTTGCCTTTCCGAGATTACGAAAAGTTGACGAAGTGGACCTTGCCGTGCGACCACAGAGTTCTGTCATCGCTGTCAAGGCTCGCTCAAGACATGTCCGGCGCTCCACCAATGCTGCCCGAGAGCAAACACGGCATTGGCACTGCGACCGTTCAACTCACGCAACCCCTGCAGCCACCGGGGCAGACGAACGATTCTCCGCGTTCTGCAACCAAGGAGCTGCCTGTCCCCCCTGCCCCATCCGGCCACTACAAACCCGTTGATGAATCTGCTGCCTATTCTGGCAAGCCCGGCGGCTCTGAGACAACCCTGAGGCCTTTGACGCCGAATGTGAACACCGGCAACCCAGTACCCCACCTGGTTGATCCGCTGCATTTCTACGGCCAGGAGGTTTACGGAAAGGGAACACTGTCTACTACTGACTCGACCATGTCTTCCGGCGCGAAGGGCTCTCACCACGTCCACCAGGGTGGTGGTGACCAAAAGACTGCCGGAATTGCTGGAAGGGACTGGAAGGTACCCATTGGACCACATGGCGTGGTTGCGCAACATCGAGGAGGATACTTTGGCGTTGACCCGGACGATTAGGACGGTTCCGTGACTGGTAGAAGCGTGATAGTTGTCCCCCGCGTACCGCAATGCGCCGAACACTTGCTCTTCTTGGATTTTCTGTTACATCCTGTGATTGTAAATAGTGCTGAGATAAAACTTCAACTTTTCACTTGCTTTCCATCATATCTTTGTGGTTCGTGATCGACTGGTGTGGGTTGGTTTAGTCCCATTTTTCCTGGTCGGCATCCGACTTCGATATCCTTTCCGCCTCTCCATCGACACGATTTCGTGGTGCAATACTTTGTTTCCGAGTTTAATCCAAACGTACGATCTGCATAGGTCTATAGACTCCTAACTTAAAAACGTCCCCGTGCTCAACTCAAAACAGATAGTAGCAACGAGTTGACTCGTCAAAATACCAACCGTCCGCTCGTTCTCGGCCGCTCGTGACTCATACGTCCAACCAGCGCACGTGTGGTCTCAAACGTGAGCCAAGAAGTAGAATCTGCCCATGCTTTTCAGGCACCACGGAACGTCTATCTCACGCAATTTACTCCTTTTGGCATTATTCCTCCCCGCAACCATCCGTCCATCGGTCCTTCGCTCTACCATCATGAACTCCCAGTCACCCCCTTCAACTTCCTGTACGCCTCCTCAGAAATCTCCCCACGAAGCCTCATCTCTTCCAACACCTCATCCGGAATCGCTACAGGCTTGTTCCCGAACCCGCCACTGGGTTGGCTCGAAACGGTGCTTCCCATATACGCGGACTGCGATCCGCTCATGAGAGCCTTGCCCAAGCTCACAGACCTTGCACCAACCGCAGCCGAAAGAACCGAGGTGCCCAGGGACCGGTTCGTCTGGGGGGCGTATCCTGGGCGGGACGAAGGCGGCCCAGCAACGTACACCGAGTGGTCTCGGGGGTTGATGGCGGAGGAGGGTGCAAGGGTGGAAGAGGCCGACGGAGTGAGGAGGACGAAGGGAAGGTTTCCAAGTTGGAGGGTAGCGAGGTTGGTGGCTGGCGGAACGGGTAATTTTCGATGTAGATTGCGTGGAGCGCCCGCGAAGGGAATGGCGATCACGGGGTGGGTCCGACGAAAGAGAGTTAAAGTGAGACACCACCACCTCAATCAACAACCACCCTCCCAGAACTCACCGATACACCATCCATCTCTGTACACCAACCACACATACACCCCCTCCCCAGCATTGACGCCCAACTCGTCGCCGTTCTCCGGGCTCCATCCCTCCGCGGCAGTGAAGTACGCTCCAACTTGCACGGCCGTCTCCTCGGGCCTACCCCCGAGAGCCAAGTACGAGGAATCAGGTGCTACGTCTGGGGAGCCATAGCCAGGCGGACCCTTGACCATGCTTCCAGCGCCACCCGACGAGTACCCCGAGGGCGGCGGTGCAATGGCCGCAAAATCCACGCGGGTTGGGGGGATGGACGAGGGTGGATAGGCCGGGTAGGCTGGGCTCGGCGGGCGAGGGCCGTTGCCCAGAGGTGAAGGAAGTCGTCCGGACGGGGGCTGTCCACCGAGCCTCGTGGACCCGACGGCGGTCGCTCCGGTACTTCCCGACCTGCGATGGGGCCCGCCGTCCTTGGAGGGTCTGCCGTCGTTGTACGGCATGATGTAGCCCGATCCATCGTGCCATCCGTGTGCTGAAGTGTTCTGGGAGTATGGTCCTGCCCCCATGGGGTACCCTCCGTGCGAATACTCTCGTTCCTTGTTGGTCTTGCGGCGGCGGTACACAAAGAATCCTAAGCCGGCAAGAGCGAGAACGGCCAGAACACCGGCAAGGGCAGCGGCGGCGAGGAGCGCAGGAGAGGTGGCATTTTGATCGCCACCTTGGGCTTTTTGTTGGTCTCCGGAGGAAGAGGCAGTGGATTGGAATGTAGGGGCGGAACTGGCGGGAGCGGTCGTCATGACGGCGGCTGCACTGGAGGAAGACGAAGCTGCTGCCGATGACGTCGCGGAGGCGGACGCGGCGGTTGTTGTGGAGGCAACTGTTGCGTTGACTTCGCACGATGCACGGTATGGGTTGGTGTCACCGTAACAGTCCGCAATGTTCGCAAGAGTATAGCCCAGTCTTGTAATGGCGGAGACCGTGGCATTGGCGGCGGCCTGTGTGCATGCGCTCGTGTCGGAGAGCCAGACGACCCCGCCCATGGCGGCACTCGTGCCGTAGCGTGGGATTCCGGTGAGTGTGGTAGCCACTGAAGCTGTACACGCGGCGCCAGTACCGGTGGCAGGAATGTCACCCTGGAGGTCCCACTGTACGCCTACAGTCACGTAGCCCATAGAGGTAACGAGTGTGTGGATGTGGTCGTCGATTGACGGTAGGATGAGGTACTTGGGGACCCTGCCCGTAGCGGTCTTGATGAGGTTGCATTCGGTGACAAGCTCCTTTTGAATGTCGACATCTGACATGGAGGCAAAGTTGGGGTCGATGGTGGTTCGCCAGCGCTGAGCGATGATGGCTCCCGCTGAAGCCACTGCCGTGAGATTAGCAATAATTGCCTATTGTCGATGTGGTGAGATGGTAGGTATGAGAATAGTTGCAGGGGGGTTAGGTTGGATGGGTTGACGGCGACAGCGGTGAAATATTGCAATGGTGCGGGTGAGACATAAGTTGGCGAGGAACGGTGCATTAGGGGCGAAGAATCAGCCAGGCAATTGAGTCAGGTAAACCCACATCTGAGGAAAAGGCTCCCGTGTTGGCAAAGAACGTGAGCTGCGATGCCTGAACTCCCGGAACGGTCACCACTCCGGCGGTGTATGCAGATGGTCCGTAGAGGAACGTCACCGCCATCTTTGACGTGCTGTTGGCGTGCACATGGTGCAAGTGAGCAGTAGGAGGAAGAGAGGCGAACGGAGAACGGTTCGGGATTGGTGAGACCCGTTCGAGGATTGAAGGCAGCTTGTCACTACAACCACTCCCACAGACAGTCGCACACCTTCACTCACTCGGTACAGTAGATAGGCGTCAGAGGATTTGGGTCTGCAGCCGCCGTGTCAGGCAATACGTTTCACGCCACCGTCGCAACCAGCACCCGGCTCACCTTGTGCCATCACTCCGCCGACCGCCGCCAGTCCCACGACTGCCGCCAGCGCAGCCACCGTCCGCCCGCGCGCCATCGCCGCTCCCGTCGTCTGCCCTCGTCGTCGTCGTCCCAACCCGCTTTTGTCCCTTTTTGCTCGCATGCCGCAATCTGGTGCAGACAGTCTCCGGTGCGTAGAAATCCGTATCCCCACGCAGCGAGTGGCAGGTGGCGCGACGGGTGCCCGAATCGTTGCTGAGGAAAAAAGGGTGAGGGTGCGAGGGTGTTGCTGCGGTTGTCACTGCCAGGGAGTCACGTGCACCGCCACCGGCTTTTGTTTTCCATCTTGGGGCCGAATCTTTATTTGCTGCGCGGTAACGAGAAAGCATGAATCTACAGCCCAGGTCTTACGATCACTACAACCCGACTCTCCACACTCCACGCATCCAGGTAAGTTCCTCCTTCTTCCCTCTCCGTGCAAAAATCGATCTTGATCGCGCGTGCCTCCCGTCCTGGCAAGCCCAATCTCCGCCCGTTATGGAAACCCCGTCACAGCCACGAATCTCACGCTGCACACTTCTCCATCGTGAGAGGAGTTGCCGGGCATTCCAACCTAGGTCGCCATGCCTCCGGTGTCTCCGGCATCAGTAGTGAGGGAGGGAGGTAAGCCGCCACGTTAGAACGTAAACTGTAAACCAGTGTATGGTACCATGTACATGACTTCTGCCAAGACCTCCCTCGTAATTTATTTGATGTTCCAGCCGCTCGTTGAAGGAACCCCCCACTGTTCTGTGGCCCTTTCCTGTTCTGTAGCGGGTACCTCTGTTTTTGTTGATCACGACAAAACTGGCTTCATCATAGCCCCAAGTTGCTAATCGTGCGCATTTGAGTGATGTGTTTACCAATCCCAAGGGCTTTGTTGATCGTGGAGATCTGCTCAGTACACGCGATTGAATTTGAGAGTCTCATATATTTGCCGATCTCAGAACAAAGCTAACGCTTTTAGGATCGCTTCGTGGAGGATCTGCTTTCCCGGCAGTGCGCACACCTTGTTCTCCACGTTGTCCACTCGTCGTTCCCGCACCACGACTCCAACGGACCATTCGTTTCACGGACGCACACAGTTCTGCATCCATAAGCGTCACCAGCATCACGTCAAAAATGCAGCAGTTGGCACATATCCACATGAGAATGATCTGCTCGACGTGAGGGTGTTGGTGCTGTCCGGTTGCTGTTTCGTAGGGCACGACAACAAACGAGAAATTCCCCCACGTGAAAAAGAAGCTTCCCGCCACCACGAGCGAGATCGCCGCGAATTGTAGTTCCATTCTTTTCGTGACTCTATCACCACCCATTGACATGGAGGTGATGTCGATCCACAAGGAATTTTCATGTTCGCCAGAGGACGGTACGGCTTGGGCGAAGGAGCTTCGTGCACCACGGACTGCTTTAGCGATACCAAGGTAGGACATTGTGCTCATGCCCATCGCGGATCCGATGTACGAGATGGCGGCAAAGAGGGTAGTGATCCAAACACGGGGGTCACGCGAGGTGAGGTTCACAGAGCAGATCTGTCGCAAGTGGCGTAAGCACAGACGGAATGCCAAGTCCTTGCAGAGTATCGCTATTGCACTCACTGAAGTTCCCGGGTGCTGAACGTAACCTTCAAATGCCAACAACGGGGTCGCTAATGCAAATGTTGAGATCCACACGAGCGCAATTATGCACTGGTGCTTGGCAAGGCTCACGTCACGCCCGCGAACAACCATGTTGTGGCGTTCCCAGCCTTGGTGCCCCCAAAACGTCACACTTAATTGCTCACACGAAGCACCACGAAAGATTCTTCATACCCACCAATGTGGCAGATCGATCCGAGCGTCGCCATGCATGTAAGGGCCACAGAATACCCCTCGACCTGGCAGATCCAATGCGGCAGCTGCGTGGTTCCCATGATGAACCGAGCCGTCTGGCCCAATAGCGATGTGACGATCAGTAGACTGTCGGCGACGAAGAGACTAAGGTACACGTTATTCAAAGGTTTTCGTAAGTTCTGATAGGGTTGAACGCATTCAAGAATCTTCATCGGACCAAGTCTTGGTAATTCGAACACAAGTACCTTCACTTTGAGATAGTTCCCACCCAGAATGATCATGGCAACGAGTCCGATCCCCGATACACACAGCAATACCGCTCCCCATATGCGCTCCTGCGCGTCAATATCTTCCTGCGACCATACTCCCCCGAGAGAAACCGGAACAGGATATGTAGCGGGAGCTACATTGCCCATTTATAGAGTAGGATAGGCGCAGTGTGCAATGCGAATCAGGTCAGTGGAATCTTGGCTTGGGTGCAATTTTATGTAGGGGTGATAAGAGAATAAGTTGCGATGTCATGCTTGTGAAGGTGATTGGGTGAGCCTCGATCAGGGATCCCCTCCATTCACTTCGCACCTTGAGGGGAGAATTATGCAGTGTGTAGATTCGGTAGACATGCGGTCATTCAAATATTTCGGGCTGGTTACGATCGACATTAAAGGCGGCAGCACTTGAGACGAGCCTTTCGCAGATCCATGTGTGAACTCCCCACGCGCTCGAAATCGGCCCTAGCTGTGGGGCGCCGTGCGACGTCGAGCACCAGCGGTAAAAAGAGGCTGTATTGCGAGACGTGAGATGGACGCTCTTCGAGACATGCGATTCTTCAGGGAAGAGAAGTCGACCCACTTGTCTTCCTCTTGTCACACGTCGCCCGATATGCATGATTCGCAAAGGCGGACCAAGTAGACAGCAGGAATTAAGGGAAATCAACTGGAATACCAAGTTCCATACATGAGAAGCTAATATACTGCTCTACCAGAGTTATGAGGTAATTGGATATGAAGCCTTTAAGTGCCGAAGAGCGTGCACTGTGGGTTTGCCTCCCGGTCAGGAGAGTTGCAAAGGGAAGGGAAGGACGCTCCAGGGATTTAAAACAATGCGGATGTCCACGCGGGGAAGGTAGAGCGCCAAGACGTTGTGGAGGTGCAGCGGATATCCGAATGGGGGAAGGCGCACCGTCCTGTATGGAGGAATTGTCGAGCATGCGTCGAGCACACTTTGCCCGAGGCATTTCGACCTTTGCTAACTGGTTTTGTGCAGCGATTAGGATCATTCTGTTTGAGGGCTTGATCGCGCTCGGCGGCGTCAGCCCCCACTCTCAAACACAAAGCAAACAACCAAGACGTCGGATGTCCGTCGCGCTAAACGCTCAACTGATCGACGCGGTGGAAGACGGGCTCGAGGCCGATGTGAAGCGGCTGATTGAGGCGGGGGCGAGTCCCGATGCCCTGAAGAAGGTGACACTCAGAGCGAGGGTGCACGATGGAAAGGGACCATACGCATTGCACGGGAGAGGATTCGAGTGGAAGGAGGACATGGTGGAGTGCGAGAGTGCGCTGCTGCTGGCGATTCTGTACGCAAGGGTTGCAGTTGTGCTGGTAAGGGAGCGACCGTCGACGGCGAAGTCCAGTGGCGAATCAGCGACTGGCACAGAGATCGCAATTGGAGTGAGAACGAATGGCAGCACGGTAGATGGATGTTCACGTACGACTTCCCCTCCCCGCTTGCTGCGGCCGTTGGTCGGTTGGATAGAGCGCTAGGCAGCAGCGGAAGCGAATTCGACAGTCCAAACGGCGTCGGAAAACTCAATATCAACCACAGAGGCGGTCACGTCACCCTCAACCACCTGGGACAGTAGCAGGACTCCCATGTCAATTTCGCCGTGCAGTCCAACGTCGACATCGTCCGTCTGCTGCTCGCACACGGCCCACGCGTCACGAACGTCTCGACGCAACCCGGAATAACCCAGACCCAAAATTTCTACGCATTCTCGAGAACCACCAGCCCAGTGATCGCATTCCTCACATTGCTCCACTTTCAAACTTGTTTAACTGGCTCTCGTTGAATAAGAGAATTTCGCCTTTGGAACCACGAGCCTCGCCCGGTCCTTCCCCAGTTGTAGTCGCCAATGCAGATCTCACATCGCAGTCAACACGCGAGTCTTGGCTGCCGCGGAAAAGGCGTTGTGGAGAGGTGGGCGAAACTTCATTTGCGTGGAGCCTTTGTTGATTCGAATTTCGCCTTTGCTGCTACCAACCAGTAAAACAATGGAAGCGGAGCAAAACGCCGGGGCACTGGAATCCCCGAACTCTGTGCTAGACCAGGAGATCTCTTCACTTCGACAGTAAAACACCTCGCTTCCTCCCGAAAATGCAACCCTCGACGCCGAAATCACTTCCCTGCGTTCCCAAATTGCGGCTTTACTACCGCCACCAACAAGTGTACGGCGGATGATGTTCGCGATCACCGACTATGAACCCAACGATGATGACGAGATTGGGTTTGCTGCTGGGGACAGGATCTTTGTCAATCTAGCGTTCGCCGATGGATGGGGATCGGTAAGAATAGGCATTTATATACCCCCCTCCAGTCTATTTGGCTTCATGAACCTACCCGATCCTCACCAGGGCTTCCACACTACAACCCAGGCATCGGGCTACTTTCCTCTCTCCCACGTCTCACCCGACCCCCCTCTCCAAACACCATGATTCCACCCGCCTCTACCGCTCCACCACTGACAGCACTCCGCCTGGGCTCACTCCCCCAATTCACGCCGCAAACACGCACAACCCCTTCCTCGTCGTGTGGTGTGACGGATGTCGCGGTGCCGCCGAGGGAGGTGTCGGGACGCGTTGGTGAGGTGGGCGGTAATGGGGCGGTTCAAGAAGAGCCGATGCAGGACCACGCAGAAGCGGCGGGTGCTAAATCGTGAGCAAATTCTGGAGTGCAGACGGAGATGGTTGGTGAGAGGGTTGAGCAGGGAGTTGATACTGTGGGACTTGAAGGGAGTACGGGGATGGGTACCCGAGCGGTGTGAGGTAGGGGTGTAGACTGCAGATCATTCATCAGATGGGAACCGGGGCAGTATTCGAATTAAGGTTTTGTATTCAGCTGTTTTCATTACATTTGTAGTCGCCAGTATTGCTGGCCGGCTCCGGCTCCCTCACCTTCTCCATTCCTTCTTATTCATTTCCCTTCCGGTTTTCGGCCGCCTCTCTCCATAGTCCATTCCCTCCTGCAGTGACTCCAACAGAGCGGCCAATCCCTGTGGCCGTGCTGACTTGAGCAGCTTCCTCCCTCGATATATACCCCCAAGACATGAAATGATGAGATTGTTGTATTCACAAGGTGCACACTCCCACACAACACACTTAAAGTCTATTTCTATACGACCTGCGGTCTCCAACTTGTGTGATCCCCCTCGCTGCTTCGATTGCCAACTGAGCACCTTCTTCCCGTTTCCCGCTTCCGACTTGCTTCCTTGACTTGCTCGACTTCCCTGACACAACGCGACAGTAAACACGGGACGATCCAATGACTGCACCTGCGATACGATCCAATACCACTTCGATTTCGACGAGACCTGAGACCTGACGATCCAACCCACCGACCACTGTGCACACGGCTGCACGATCCAATGTTCACGACACTGCTGACACATCCAACGACTCAAACGGTTTCCAATACGCTTTGCTTCATCCGCGATCTCCACGATCGCTCACATGCTTGGTCATGCTCTAATTGCACTTCCACATTCCGTCCCGTTGATCAAAGGCCCAGAATCAATTCTCTCAAAGACCCCCCCGCTCGCTCTCCTCCACGCTACCACCTCTCCCTTACCGATCCACCATCGGCCTCTGCATAAGCCACTCACGCCGACCTTCCCACACTCTTCCCAATCTCATACAGCAACTTTTCAATCGCCGCATCGTGCGCTCCCGGTCTATGCTGCGGCACGACGCTCTTACGCCTTGCGAGCTGCCCGACAGCCCTGTTTGGGTGCTGCAGGGCCTCGACGACCCAGGAGACCATGTCGGAGACGTCGATCTGGGGCCCGCCGATGCTGAAGATGGTCTGCGCCGAGAGGGCGAGCTGGGCGGTGTATTCGGGCGCGTGGCCCAGGCAGCGCGAGATGGCGGCGGCGAGGATGAGGATTGTGGTGGAGTTGGAGAAGCTGGAGTGCAGTGGCACCGAGGGACGACGTCAGCGTCAGGGCGGTGTCGAAGAGACGATCACTAACCCCCACCACCCTCGACTTGCGAATAACTCACACTCTCTCTGTCGGGCACGAAATCCTCCTCTTGACCCTACCTCCAGCGACGTAGATCGCGAGGCCCGGGTCCATCTCGATGGCTTGGGCGAGGAGGACGGCCGTGGACGTGGCGTGGTGGATGGCTGTGAGGAACGAAGGGGACGAGGACTGCGCGGGGTGTGCGGCGGAGGTTGGACGTGGTCATGAATTAGGTCTACCAGAGCATAATCTGACCGGCCACGCGCACCGCAGCCGGCCTGGCGCAAACTCAGACTCACCCATGCGTACACAATCGACGCTCCCTCCTGCGTCACTTGGGGCCGTCTGGCCTCTGTCCACCTCGCCAACTCCTCCAAGGGATCCTGCCCCAACCTCTCGGACCCGCTTGCCAACATGGGCTCCATAATCAGCTTGACATAGAACCACTCCAAAATGGTCCCGGGGCCCTGCAGCGTCGCTCTGACTGCCGCAAACGCTGCAGCGCAAAAGACACCCTGGGGCGTCTCGGGGTGCCCGGGAACATCCCCGGCAAACCTCTCGAGCGCGTCGACGGTCATCTCGGCCTCTGCGAGCTGGCTCAACGCGCGCTGGGACGACGGGTGCGTTGGGTTGAGCTTGAACGCGTAGATGTCGTGGTCGATCTCGTTGCGGTACTGCAGCTGGGTGACGCGACGGTAAGCGAACAGGAGCAACGGCTCGAACTGCGTGGCCATGCGGCCGGGCGGGGCCGGCGTGAGCGCGGTGAACGGCGGGGAGCCGGGCTGGGGCCCCTCGAGGATGGCCTTGAGGGTGATGCGTGCGGGCGACGGGTCTTGCGTTGGCGGGCGGCGGATGGCCCAGACGCTACAAGCGGGGTGAGTAGTGCGGGTGGGGTTGTGACGGCGGGGGCAGAGAAAGTGTCAGCATGAGGCGGAAACATGAGCGAGTGGGCGGGAGGCATGCACGTCGGCAGTGTAATGCAACTGTAGAGATACAATCGGACAGAGCAATTCCATCCCGCGCGTCCCGTGAGCGCGCTGGCGGGTGGGCCATCCGGTAAAAAGGGGCTTCTTCGGGCCGCGATCTGTGCCTCTGCCTCCCGTTAATATCTCCGAGCACCGAGCCCCAGGCCGCAATGCGACCAGGCGATTCCAATTCGACGCACTCGACGATGCGCGCAGATGCAGGCAAACGACAGCGCAATCCACAGAAGAACCGGCGACTTCCGCCATGGGCTTGAATGCAACAGCGTCCCTCGAGACCACACTACTCACGCTTCGTCGCACGGCAGGCCCAGCGTCCACACCTCCTCGTCCTGCATGCACGCTCTGCCGACCGTACACGGCGACACAACCGCATCGAGGGCGTAGACGGCCCATGTGGCTCTGCGGGCCTGCTCTCGGAGGATCCACGTCGGCACGGGGGACGCGGCAGGGACGCCCGCCGAGGACACGTCCGGGTATAGGTTGAAGAGGCCGTTCTCGGAAGTGATGCGAAGGAGCTTGGCGGTGGCGCAGGCTTGGGAGAGGAATTGGGTGGCGTCTTTGATGGACTACGAGGTGCGGGTGGGGGACAATGTAAATGAGCGTGGTGAATGCAATTAATTTGCGCTCTCGCTCTCGCTCTCTTGTTCGCAAAAGGTTAATCTGGGGATATTCCCATTGTGCCTCTGACGAGGGATTGTTGACCGCCTCCCGACCGGAAACATTACTCTCCGCGTACACCAAAGATCATTCGCCACCGACCAGGAGAACGCGGATTGCTCTTGCAGGAGCATCGCCTCCACTAGCGGCCCTCGCTCCGCTCACGTCGTCGGCCGGGGCTCTCGTGCTGAGGCCTCGAGCTCACTCCGGGATGAGTATTCCGCAATGCAGCTCCGCGGAGGATCACTCCGCGCCTCCGGCAGACAACCTCGGGTCGAGCACTGTGCACTTTGTGTCTCGGTAGATACTCCTCGTAAGATCACTCGCCTCCGTTTTGGCGGCGGACAGCTCGGGTGTGTGCGTCGCACTTTGAACTTTCGGCCTCGATGAAATCTCTCCGCGTGGGATCATTTGCCTCGCGTCTCCGTCGCGCAGTGTCCTCCAGTCAACGCTGCCGTGCTGAGGCCTCGCTGGTCCTCGCTGGTCCTCGCTGGTCCTCGCTGGTCCTCGCTCCACTAGGACCGCTCGAACCCACCTTGCTAAAGATACACGCGCCATAAAACGCATGCACAAGCCCCAGGACGTACTCCACGGTCGGCCAGATCGCCTGAGCACCTCTCACAGCATCACGGAGCCTTGCCGAGAGGACCCACCGTCCAAGCGTGCGCATGTTTGGGTCCGGGCTGACCGCGGAGGCAATGGAGAGCGCGCCGTAGAGAAGGAGCGGGTGTGGCCGGGGGGCGTCGAGGAGGGAGCAAGGGTGGATGAGGGGGGAGTTTGATGGCGGGTGGGCGAGGAAGACGTTGACGAGGGATGTGCAGACGTCGGGCGGGAGGACATTTTGGGTGTCAGAAAAGTTGTCCACCTGCGGGTGCAGGATCTGCTGGTGGTGGAGGTGTAAGGGAGGGTGCGGCGGGGATTGCGGGGATGCCGGAGCGGAGGATGACTGGCCGTAGGTCTGGTGGAGGGAGTTGACGGAGAGGCCGCGCCAGGAGCGTTTGCGTTTTCGGGCGCAGTCGGGGGAGGAGGCGTCCGAGTCCTGTGGTTGTGCGGGAGGGGGAGGGAGGGAGGGAGAGCGATATGGGGTCGAGATTGATCAGTGATGAGTGATCAAGTGAGGAGAAATGAAACCGAGGAACAGGAACAGGTGCAGGACCAGGAATGCAGGCTGTGGTTCGAGTCCCGTCCCTCAGGTAGGAAGGGAGGGAGACAGGCGACAAAGCAGGTGACAGGTGCGGGGGTGGGGTGCAGCGACCCGATGAGGACCCCGCCACGGGTACAGCGATACTGCGCAGTGTCGCCCTGGGCAGAGCAAGGGAGGACGGGAGACACGCACCTCGAACTGCGACATGACTGATCCTCTGCGCTCGAAGGAGGCGTGGGACGCGCGTCTGAGCGAGTCTGCGAGAGCGTCGATGTCGTCTGCCATTGCTGCCTGGGCGTGTGGAGGGGAGACGGCGTGCGCGTCTGATGCAGCGTCTGCGTGCGGCAGGACAGGCGCGGATTCGCGATGCAGCGACTGCGGCGGCGAAGGCAGCGCGGGGTGTGGCGGCGAGGAGGGGCGCGCGATGTGCGGGGAGCGCGAGCTGGCGTGTTGAGCGCAGGGCAGCATGAGCGCAGATAAGGCCGGAAGCAGCGAGACGAGCCGGAACGAGCGCGCACGACGGATTGCGCGCGATGTGTCGATGTGTCCCGTCTCGGAACTGTGTGCGCCGTCTGTCGGAATCACAGCGCGCACAGGCCACCCCTCTGCCCACTCCACGCGCGGGTGTGCCACTTGTGCCGCATCGGGTCCTGTGGCCGCGTATCGGGCTGATGCGGCGCACGCCTCGCGATGTCTCCCGTGCTGCCCTCCACCGGTTATTTGGGTACTCCCGCCGCTGCGGACGCGCCACGTATCTTGTATCGCCCGGCAAACTCCGCCAGTCCTACCGCACCACCACCGCAGTCACACACAGCCAGCGCCACGCACGTGTCGCATCGATTGCGCCGTGTCTGCCAGCTTTGCGAACGCCCACTCGCCCGCAAGCATCTCCGCGCACTGATCTCGCGCCGCCCTATGCCAGGAGCCTCCCGGGCGCGGCATTGTCCCGCCAAATGTGTATCTACTTGTTCTGCCGCAACAGCCGGCCATGACGCATCAGTACGTGTATATTGGCCTCGTTACCCCACGTTACCCCGCACGCCCGGGCCCTTATCTCTCGTGGAACGTCGTGAACCGTTCTCTTGGACTTCACCTGGCTTTATATGTACTGACTACACACTCATCATGCGTATGCTCTTCAGATACGTCCCCTCGCTAAAATTACCCCAGGTGGCATTCGCGTGTGCTGGACTCTGTATTCGCGCAAGTACTGTATTGCGGAGCTCGACACGTCGATATGTATTCCACGAGCGAATATATGTACCAATCTCAGCACGATCTGCCGCAGTGGCACCTCCAACTTGGTGAGAATTCCAGGAATTTCCTGTAATGCGGGAGTGCGACTCGGTCACGGAGCGGTCAAGATTTCGAATGTTCCGACTTCGCAGCCAAGATTTGGGAAACTCGGCGTTTTACAAGCTATGTAGACAATTCCGAGCTCGCTTTGTTAAGGAGATGGAACAAGTCTCTCTCGGGCCTCGCCTCGGCAATGTATCAGCCAAGATGTGGAGATTTTCCACGTATCCGTAACGGGAGGAACTGGATTCCGCCATGGCATGGAGCAGTCAAGATTTCCATTATTCCTCGTTGCTCTCATATCGGCATAACGAAGCGGAAGAGCTGGACTCTACCGCGCCGGCCGCCGTGCGGAGCGGAGCAGCCAAGATTCAGAAAGTTCCGAGCTCAAGTTGATCCGGAGCAAGTGCCCGGGAGAGTTGAATTCGGCCGTGCGAGGTTGTCAGGATCATTGCGAAAGTTCCGGGTCGTTTTCGCACAGAGCAGTGCAGCGGGAGGCGGGGTCGTTTGGGGCTGGAATTTGCACTCGGCGTTCATGGGGGGCGGTGGGGTTGGATGTGGATGTGGAGCTGGAGCTTGAAGTCCACCGTGTTGTTCCAAGATCCGACGCCCGACGACCGGGGGACGTATGAAAACAGTGTGGTGGTGACGACGAGAGATGGCCCACATGCAATCTTCCTTTTCTCGACTGGCTTGCCCCTTGGCACCGTTCGTATCCTACTCGGTCAGGTGGCAGGTTCGTTCCACCACGTGCACGTCCGGCTTGTTTGGGTTTGACCCCGTATATTTGCACTTGGCCATTTGCACGCACATAAGCCATTCCTCAACCTTTATCATTAGCCCGAGTCACACAAACGAGTGTTGGTACGGGATGTCGGCCGTTGTTTGTGGTTGTACTGGTTGCACAACATTTGATCTTTCTTTTCGCCCGACTTTCCTCACTCATACTTCTGGAAACGTTCTTGTCTTTCATTGTCAATGGGGTCGTTTGTACCATAACATAACTCTGTGGTGGCACGCGGCATAACACCGACGATTTCTTGTACACAAAGCACTACATTCTACGCTACCACTGCATCAAATCGCATACATACGTCAGTCTCGCCTCCGCTGCGCTATATGCAGTGGATAACTGGACGTGGCGTATCGCGGTCCGTGTTCGGCTGACGTACACGACCACCTCGCCTCGCCTTCAAACCTTGGACAGGGCACAGAATGTGCAAAAGTTGGCATCGGTCAACTGTTCCACAACTGTTTTCCACTCGGATATTCCGAGACTCACAGCGCACCAGAGTCGAACTCGGAGCAGTCCCCTCGGATGTACCTCTCACCGCATCGCCCAAGAGTGCATTCGTTCTCACTCCATTCCATCTAGTGTACTGCACTCCCGTTCAGATCCCAGTGCCATCACCACGTAATCGACCTCTGGACGGTCCCACTTCGTCCCGGCTCCCGCATTCGCACTCTCACCCAACGAGCGACGCTACGAGGCTGACCCACATCGTACCTTTTCCGCCACGCGCGTCCGAGGTGTCTCGGGAGATCTTGGTCCGATCCCGGTGGTCTACCCCCAGTTCACAGGGGATGCGCGTACTCCACGGCGACCCGTCCGGGTCCACGCTCCCACGCTCCCACTGCCCCCGCTCTCCCCGAATCGCGCCTGTGAACTACGCAGAGAATAATGCGACAGGTTGAGGCACACCTCCAACCGCGATCTCCTAAATAAAAAACGGCCAAAGAGGCACACACCCACGCCACACCGCTGCAGCCAGCACCAGACTGCCATCCCTCACCACCACCTCCACGGCCCGTCTCCCCTCCTCTCTCCCCCGTCTCCCTCGCCGTGATCCGCCTCTCCTCCCATGCGCGGCCGAGAAAGCACCGACACCCGCGGCGGAAAGTCCCGCTCGCCCTCGCCCTCCCCAACGTCGCAGTCGCCGGGCGAGTACGGGTCCGCGCGGCAGCGGGCCAGCGCAGCGGGAGGCGGCGGCGGTGCAGGCGGCGGCGGGAGTCGGGGACTGCAGGGCCCAAAGAAGGCAAAGACGGCGCGGCATCGTGCGCAGAAGGGCGGCCCGGAGGGCGCACCCGAGGAGCAGCCAACCCACACCGGGTTCATCAGGTTTCTCAAGAGCGCAAAGTATGTCGACTGTATACTCAAAGTGCAGACGACCGATAAGCAGGTGCGTCGGTGCTTGGGGGCGGGGGTGGTCGAGCGACTGAGGCCGGCGAGCACAGCGAGCCGCGAGCGCAGCGAGCCCGAGGCCTAAGCGCCACTAGACGCTGACCGAGGAGTCCGCCGGAGGCGAATACCCCGCGGGGCGGAATTCTTCTCGGGGAGGGATATCTGCCCAAGGCGAATTACCCAGCGAAGTGGAATATACTCTCGCGGAGCGTACATCGACGCCCAAGTGCACTAGAGCTGACCGAGGAGTCCGCAGGAGGCGAATACCCCTCGGTGCGGAATACTCTCGTCGAGCGAGTGTTGGGGGGGGGGGGGGGGAACTTCGGGAAACTCTGGTTCATTGATGACCGGTGCGGATTCCGACCCCACGAGCCGATCGAGAGTTGGCCAATGACGGCGTCTGGTTTTCCTTGTGTCTGTTGATTTCTCATCTCTACCCTTTCAATCTCTTTCTCTCCCCTTCCTCATCTTCCGTCGACCTCCCACCCTTGCACTGAACTGTTCCCAACCACGTTTCTCACCATCAAACCACACAAACCCACCACTCGCACACTACGACCACCCTTCCAGATCTCCACCTTCCCCGCGCACCGCGTGGTCCTCTCCCAACGCTCCCCCTTCTTCGACGCCCTCTTCTCCGACATCGAGCCCTCCGAAACCAACCAAAACGGCGTACCCATGTTCGACATGCCCGTCTTCCCCGCCCATGAGGCCCTGCACGAGGCCCTGGGCTTCAACCTGTGGTACATCTACTCCATGACCGACCCGGACCGCATCCCGATCCCGGACTGCGAGTGGGGACTGGTGCTGGGCGTGCACGCCGTGTCAAACATGTTTGAGCTCACCCAGCTGCACGACTTCACGGCGCGCATTATCGGCGCCGTGCTCGACGACCCGCGCGCCACGCCGAGCCCGCAGGACCTGTACACCATCTTCACCGAAGCCACCAAATGGGCCGTACGCGACGTCTCCAAAGCCGCCCTCGAGCGCCTGCTAGCCCTCATTGGCCGCCCCGACGCACCGGACGCCGCGCTGGCCCGCTCCTCGTACGACGTCATGGCCACGGTCATCAACTCGACGGACCCCTCGTTGACCTTCCACATCCTGCGGAGGTGGATCGCAGTCCGCACGGCTGCCAAAATGCCCCCCGCTCCGGACCAGCTCACGACGCTGTGGGCCCGGGTTCCCTTCCACACGCTGACGCTGCAGGACGTCGAGTCGGCCTTTGCGGGCGAAGACGTCCCCGTGCATCTCGTCCTGGACGCCGCCACCCGCCTACTCGCGCAGGACCCGCGCTCGCTCGACGGGGTGTCGGAGGACCTCTTCGCCGCCGCGCTGGACCACGCGACTGCCCCGCAACCGCAGCCCGGCGACACCTCGGTCCCCGCCCGGTCGATCCTGTTCACGCCCTGGTCCCCGGCCCGCACGTGCAACCTGCTCGCGGCATACTGCGCCGCCCGCCCCGATTTGGACGAGGAGGAGCGGTTCCATTTGTGGAGCAGGGCAAAGCTGGACGACATGTCGGTCGAGGAGCTGAGGAGGATCCACGAGGCCAACTTGGCCCCGAACGATATGGTCGTGGGCGCGCTGTTCCGAAAGTGAGTGTCGTTGTTGAAAGGGGGGGGTGGGTCTTCGTTCGGGTCGGTGGCGTGGATGTGGAGCGTGGACTGGGCCAGACGGTCGCCTTCATATCTGGCAGTCGGACCACCTGCCCAACCGAGCGGTGTGGTTTTGCGACGCGTTGCGTTTCGATATCCGTGGCTGACGCTCCGGCGGGCGCGGGTGTAGGTTCAAGTACAAAACCTAAAACCCAACCCGTTTCCCTTGCCCTCCTCCCCTTTTTTTCTCCCTCCCTCACCCTCCTTACCTCACCGACTCTACGCATCTTCGACGACTACCCCGACTACCCCCGACGCACCACTACGCATTAATCCCCTACTTCCTCCTCACACCACGATACCTGTTGGACTTACGTCACCGTACATGCATTCCCCTTCCCCCGTTGTTCCCCACTGTTCTTCGATCTTCAACACTTTGCCTCTACGTGGTCATTTGTTGCCTTTTCCGCGTCTACCACAACTCCATGTCCATCGACACGTCTCGACCATCTCCACTGCCACTCACACCCCTGCGCATGTCCCAATGAACCAACCCTGCTCTTCCCAATCACAGAGTCCGCAGCAACCCCGGAGGTCCACACCGCGGATTCCCCGCCTCGCTCCTCACCTCCCCCTCGGGCTCCCCGAGCCCATCCTCATCGGGCGCCTCGACGGCGCTGAACCGCTCCACCGCATCCAGCTACTCGAACAGCTCCACCGTGTACGCTCCCGCCGCCGACCCGCCCCTCGCGCCCGCGCGGACGGTCAGTAAGGGCGCAATGTACGAGGAGCGGCCGGTGGAGCGGGGCGGCAGCGGTGGAGCGAGGGCGCAAGCGCAAGTTGGTGGTGGAGGACAGGGACAGGTTAAGAGGGGCGGTGAGAGGCGCGATCAGCAGCGGAATTTCTTGTATGACTAGGACTAGGGGCTTGGAGCGAGAGTTGTTTGGCGTGGAGTGCGGTGTTGTAGTGGAGAAAATGTGTACAGACTACAAGTGTTCTTTTTTATGGTTGGATAATAGAGCAATGGTGATGCGCGTACGCTGTTGGTCGTGCTCGTTTTGGGGGTTTCTAGATAAGTGAGTCCTCAACCTCAAAAGTATCCTCGACATGCGAGCAACCAAAAGGAGAAGGCACGTCTCCTCCCTGTGCGGAATTCAAGCTAGTTCACCCGCTCATGTGATTGTAAATCCCGTCGCCTCGACCCGCTTTCATTATGCAGTGTTGACGAAAGACATTCTTGCATTTCAAAAGAATGTGAACAGTTCATCCTAAATCATGCACGCATAGTTCCCATTTCTGTGCTCTCTTTCGAGCGCCCACGCTAGTCGCTATGGTGCCGCTCCATGCTCTGTGGGACCGGCCTGGTCCCCAGTCTTCATCTTTTCTCCTCTCGCGAACGCGGCGTTTAACATTCCAAAGGCGAGCTGGTGAAACATTTCCGAACTCAATTCCTCTGACGTGGGCGAGGGTGCCACCTCCCTCGTTTTCCCAAACGTTTCAGCATACGTCTTTCCTAGCCCTCCCTGAGGTGGCATGGGTTCCTGTTCGACCCATTGTACAGCGGCGGAATGTCGTAAATAAAGTGATACGGCGGCGCTGGTACAGCCTGAGCGGTGGAATCTGGGAATGGGTCAGTAAAATGGGGTTCGTAGGCGCCAACACGTCATAACAGACTCACCTTGCTGACCAGCACCGCGGTTTCCAACTCCCGCACTGTTGCTTCCTCCGGGGAGAATTGGACGTGAAGGTGTCATTGGGGACTCAGAGGGGTCATCGACTCTGCCAGGTGGGGACAGTTGCTGTTAACGTGGCGTTCCAGTACGCGATGACGTTTCAGTTGCCAGAGCTCTTGGCTGGGTAATACGGTAACTGAGTCTTGTCTGATCCTGCTGTTGTGGGGTTTTAGAGGCATCTGATGGACGGAGATCGTGCGGAATGAGATGAAAGGTCGTCGACAAACCACACGGGTACAAAGGAAACACCAGCAAAGAGGAGCCCACCGAAATGTTGGCCCATCATACCAGCGCCGTCGTTCGAGCGTTGCGATGGGTAGTCGGCCATGCTTGGCGTTCGGGTCTTCCTGTGTGTGTCGTCACGTTGGGCGCAGAGCTATTGCTGAGTTCGGATTGTGGCTTGACCAAATAGTCCTCCCGCTTTCTTTCACCCACAAGGACTTGCCGACACTGAAACACACTCCACGAAGGGTAATCGAGAGGTCGCAAACATGTGCCCATTGTGAAGAGCATCGCAACTTCGCACTTCTCCCTACGAAGACTTTCCAATATATTTGCCATTTACGTTCAACTTCTTGTGAATTCCCCCTTTCATTTTCCCCCATTCCCGCTCGTTTCTATGAGCCTTATGAACCTGCCGGAAAAGCATTACCCGCGTTCATCGTTTCCTTATGAACCTTCTGAACCTGCCGGCAATAATCACCCGCACTTCTACGACGACCACCAGCCAATACCAGGGCGTATCACTTCATGCAGCAACACGTCTGTTTCTTGCTAGTCCTCTCAGTTCGAACTTGGCGTCCTATCGCTGTACTTCCGTGTGCGCAAGAGAAATATTGGGCGTCGCATTCCCATCCCACGTCGTGTCCCCCACCTCCAAAGACAGGTCGAGTATGATGGGACCTGGTGTGACGCCAATTGCCAAACCCCACGCTCGTCAGGTCCTTACATACGGCTTGTCTCGTCTTGTGGTCTTATTCTTGCTTTCTCCTGCCAAAGCAACATCCTTGTTAGAGCGGTACACGCCGTGACCCAAATTTATACTTTCTCTCAGTAGGGTTAGCTTTAGCGAAAACGAGCATCATGGATAAACAAATAATAATACCGGTCGCGGTGCCCTTCCGCGGGGAAACAACTCGACCCCAGTCACAGCACAGAGCAATTGCCGGTGCCACGCTTCACGATTACTCGGGCCTCCGATGGAGCATTTCAGGTCTCCGGGCGAACTCCTTTGCGCCCCGTGAGTCACGTGTCCTTCCGCCATCCCCGTGCCCTGAAATTTCTGATCGCCAGGCCCTCGAGGGCGGAGAATCCGAGAAGCACAAGAACCAGGCGTGGTATGCTTGGAGCGATGCTGAAAGCATTTTCTGAGCGCGGCAGAGGGGACGCGGTCACTGACTCCGCTTTTATTTTACGGCGGAGGGTAAGTTGCCTCCCTGATTTGGATTACTATGCACTCTTGAAACGTTGCACTTCAACTTCTTGAGAGTAAACGCTTCATGAAGCAATGTGGAGCTTGAAATCGCTCCATGATGGACCAGTGTCTGCCCTCGACACAGTTGAAATGGTTTCTTCGCGCTTATCACGGGGTAACAGCCTCGATCTTTGGAGCACTTTAGTCAAATGTGAGCTGTAGAGAGTCGATGAATTCTCGTTGATGAGAAGCAGGTCAAAAGTGAAGGAGAGTTTTCCCACCACCATAGGAATACTGGGCGGAAAGCCAGCTCCACGAGTATCTAACAGTCGCTTTACACAGAAACCACAGAGGTTCAGTGTTGTGGTTTTGGATGTGGGACCCTTATGTATAATATGGGTAAAGGGATGTCAAGGGGGCGGAGGCGGGCCGGCAGCAACGCGGTGGCAAAAGGGAATTGATAGTTTCATAAATGTTCGGTGCGTGGGTGCATGTGTTCGGTGCGTGGGTGCATCGGGGTAGTACTTGACTTTCGAAGCAATGAATATATTGTATATTGTGTTGGTGATGGCCCGGGCATCAAACATCCCTTCGATTTGGAACACACTTTGGTGCGGACGGTAACGAGACTGATTGCTTGCTGCCACCGGCGAAGGCGAGAACACTCAGCGGGATATTTGGATAATAAGGGTTGCGCGGTCGGAGCAGCGGGATGGAGAGTTCCGCAGGGAGTCACCGGTCAGCAAAGAGTCCGCGCCCACCGTCCATGGCGGTCGAGGACAGGACGAGGTCCGTGTCGCCGAAACCTGCCAAGTCGGCGCGCTCGGGAGGACGGTCCGGGTCTCCGGCTGGAAAGAAGCGGGCAAAGTCTCGAGACCCCGGGAAGAGAAGCAGCAGAGGGCAGAACGTGGTGCCGCCTCAGTCGATGCCCGCGTCTTCGATCGGCTTTGTTCCGTTCTTGAAGTCGACCAAGTTCGTTGATGCTGTCCTGAAAGTGCGGACGAATGAAGGGAAGGTGCGTGATCGAGAATTGACGCTGCTCGGGAATCCGAATGGGGGACTTACCCCGCGTACCTACTCCGGGTACTCCTTGCTCTCTGTGCCTTGTCCTGCCGCCTTTCTTTCCCCTTCTGGACGCGTCCTTCCTCCGCACTCAACTCCAACACGACCTTCCTCGTGCTTCTCTCTCCATCGAATTTCCACAACCAACATTCGCCTTCGACTCCCACTTATCTATCTGAATATTTTCTGTTTCGCCGCTCCGCTGTGAATTCGCCAGCTGAGCACTTTCCCCGCGCATCGTGTAGTACTCGCACAACGATCCCAGTTCTTCGACGAACTGTTCACCCAGAACCGTCCGACGGAACTCTCCGCCACGGGTATCCCCATGTATGACCTCCCTTCTTTTCCTGACCACGAACTTCTGCACGAAGCCTTGGGCTTCATCCTGTGGTACATGTACTCGGACGAGTTGATGGACATTTCCACAATGCCCGTGCCGGAACGACAGTGGGACCTCATCCTAGGCATCCACCGCATATCCAACATGTTCGAACTGATCGAACTCCGCTCCTACTATGACCTCATTCTTCGCGACTCCCTTGTCGACCCGGACGCTGACACACCTCCAGACGAGCTTCACTCCATCGCGGTGCAGGCTCGACGATGGGAGGAGCCCGAAATCGCGCAGTCCGCCACTCTGCGTCTCGTCGAGGTCGCAGGCAGTGTGGACACGGACGAGCTCGTCCTTGCCATAACCTCGTCCGAGGCCTTTGCACACATCCTGGACAACGTGGAGCCTTCCAAACACTTTGAGCTCGTGCGCAACTTTGTTGACGTGAAGCAGCGCACGAATATGCCTCTGAGTCCTAATGCGGCCGCTGCGTTGTGGTCGCGGGTGTCGTTTGAGCGTGCCGAAATCCAGGACCTGGAAAGATTGTGGCGAATGGCGGGAACGCCTGAACACACCATTCTCGACGCTGCTGCCGAGGTTCTCAAGGAAGATCCTTCCGCCCTCTCCGGGTCTTCTATCGAATTCTTCCTCCGAGCAGCCGACCATGCCACCGGACTGGCACCTTCCCCTCGTCCAGTCAACCCTCCCTCCGAAAGCCCCTCGTCTCTCTACTCCGATGGTCGAATTCGCTCAGTTCCCAGCGCTATTCTGTGGACGCCCAGCGAGACCTACACACTGGTGCGAGGGTACATTGCTGTGCATAGGACCAAGCCTTGGCTCAATGACGCAGCGAGACAGGATTTGTGGGACAGAGTGCAGTTCTACGAGTTGCCACTTGAGGTCCTGCAACGGGCGGATGTGGAGGGCATTGCTCCGAAAATGAGTGTGGTTGCAGCCCTCTTCCAAAAGTGAGTGTTGACCTGGTTTCGAGGCGAACTAGGACGGACATTGCGTCCAATGCGGATATTGAAGAAAATTCCACGAGGTGGAGAGCCCTTGATTGTGTTCAAGCAGTCTAACCAAATAATTCCTACACTACCACCACTCAATCACCCTTTCCATCCTCAGACTCCGCAGCAATAACGGGCAAAATCCCCGCTCTAATCTCTCCAACCATCCCAACCTCCTCCGCACATCGTCTGATGCGACGCTGGGCTCCTCACCGCTCGATCGTCAACCATCCACCGCCTCGTCCTCCTCCTCGGTCTCCACCGTCGTACCCCCGTCTACCGTATCCCGCACGGCAAGCGCGGATGCCATCTCGGCCATGGCTCGGAACTCGTTTGATGCGCGGGGATCGTTTGATGTGGGGGCGGGGCCGGGTCGACCGCCCCAAGGGTATTCCCCCCGGTCCCCGGGTCAGCCACAATCACGTACACCCGAAACGGGCTATGCTTCCATAGCGACTACGCTGGATCCGCGAGACAACTACGCATATCGACAGGGTCAGTCAACTGGGTCCCCGAGCGCGCTGATGAATGGCGCCGGTAGTGGCTACAGTCCGGCTGGCGCATATGGGTTTCCTTCGCCGGGCAGTGCTCCTGGATCTGGACAGTATGGATCTCTTAACGGGCGCGATGCGCAAGGACCTGGGGGCGGGGGTGATGGGTCGGGCACGAGTGCCACGCGAACACGTACGGGGAGCAGCGGAGGCGGACCGACCGCGAACGGGAATGGCACAGCAACGTATGGTGCCCAAGGAGGTGCTCCGGGAGGACGGGTAGACGTGAAATCGGTCCTTGAAGGTTGGCTTGGCCAGGGCGGACCTTTCTCGAAAGAGGCTGTCATGTCACCGAAGACGGGCCCTTTTGAAAATGGACAGTCTGGGAATGGACAATCTGGAGGAGGGCCGCAATCTGGCGGGTCGGACTCACGTTATTGGGAGCACGAATGAGGGGTTTTTTGTTGTGGGGGTAATCTAGTAAGACGTCAGTGAGCATCGCCTGCTGGGAGGAGATTGAGCCGAATTTCAACACGACTTGCAAGAAAGTGTGCGACTCGATGCCATGCAGGACGAGTCAGCCTCTGAGAAGTATTCATGTAACTGCAACCCACGGTGTCCCTTCGTATATATTCGTACCTGCCTCGTCAGGTGTAATAATGTAGGCACGCGTGTAGGAAAAGGTATCGAAAATTGTTTCTGTGACATATCTCGAATTGCGGGGACGTCGTGATTAGAATATTTTCCCTCGACTTCGAAGTTTCCGGTAACCACATCGTTTCTTTTTCATTTGCAATACAAATGGTATCTGGATTGTCACGTAAACGATGCTTTTTCAGTTTTTCTCGAAGTACACGATGAGGGGGGTGCCCTTGCTTTTCTCGGAGAACACCGAAGTGGGGTGTCTCTGCTTTTTCTCGAAGTATATAATGCGATGGTGAGTGTTTCCAAAGCCCATTACGTTCACTTCTGCTCTCCCACATCAACAATGTCGTATTCTTTGTTTTGAAGAACCTCATCATTTTGTTGGCTCTGCTGCTTTCGAGAAGCGGAAGCTGATTGAACCCAAAAGACACAGGCCAAGAGTCCCGTGAGTCCTGCCAGTCCAGCGTCGAGGAACAGAACCCTACTGTATCCGGCTGCAAGTGCTTGAGGAGAAGTTGGGTCCTCGAACCTCTCAACTGCACCGGTGACGAGCGGGATCGCAATGCTGAGAGTCAAAGCTTCACCTAGCTGGGAGCATGCGTTGAAAATGGCCCCGGCGATAGATCGTTCCGAAGGTGGAGCTCCGGTGACAATTTTGATCGCGAGAGAGTTGAAGATGAGTTCGAATCCTCCAACGCTGATGTGGGTGATACGCAGTGCAGGTGAGCCATCGCGCTAAGAACGACAACCACACGCCACTCACGCCAAAATCAAGCTCGGGAATGGGCGTGCCCAGTATGACGTGTCGACATCCGTAGTTCCGAAGAGTGCACAGGCCGTCAACAAACAGCATGAGCCAAATGTGAAGACGTAAGAGAGATTGCTGACGCGGGTGACTGTGCAAACGAGAGGTCAAACACCTTCGAAAACTACACTGTGTTCTGGATGCTCTCACAAATGAACCCGCACATCGATGCCACAAAGGCACCGGTCACTGCGATAGGGAGGAAGTGCAATGCTGCAATGAGCGGTGTGTCGAGATATACCCTTTGGAAACTGAGGGAAATGGTTTATAGTTGTAAATCGGCATCAGTGTAAAGATGAGAGTACTTAGAACTCACAAGAACGTGCAATAGGTCACAAGCGAAAAGAAACTCATTTCGGCAGTTATCGTCATCACCATCAACACAGGCATTCCTGGCGCCTTCCAAAACGCCCTTGGGATGAGAGGATTCTTGGCAAACTTTATATCGAATGTCAGAAAGCCGACGAGGCAGAGCGCCCCGAAAAGAAAGGCGACCACGATGTATGACGATCCATAGCCGTTGGGTGCGATCGCTCCGCCACTTTTCGTGCGGTTCGATACATCAGTACTTGAACGATTTTCGGGAAGAAGCCAAAGCAGGACTCACGATAGGGCGAACGTCAGAAGAGTGAATCCAGCCGTGATCAAAACTGCTCCAACGACGTTGACACGACCACTTTCCTGGTGGGGAACATCCGCGGCGTTTTGATTTTCGGGAGACTCGTCAAGATCGTCAGCAGGCTTAGAATCTTCAGGTTCGATTTTGAAGTCCGCAGTCGACGGAATTGCAAGCGCTCCAATCACGAACGCAGTCGCTTCCAAACCGAGGGGCACGTAAAACATGTTTCTCCACCCGACCGTCTGTGTAAACACGGCCCCCATCAAAATGCCTGAAACGGCGCCCAGTGCATTCATGGCTCCGAAAATGGAAAGCGCGGCGTTCCTAGCGTCTTCGGTGGTGTGGATGATCGAAATGATCCCCATGGCGGCAGGAATACTCATTGCTGCGCCCAGTCCCTGCATTGCCATGGCGATATCGAGCATAATTTCATTACGGGAGAAGGAAGCGACCAGGCACCAGCACAAGGACCAAGCGAGCCCGACGAGCGTCGTCCGTTTCTTGCCAAAGAGGTCGGCAATACGACCGAAAAGTATAAGAAAGCCACCGAATGCGATAGAGAAGGTTATTATGGGCCACTGCAAGTTGGCTTCGCTGATGTTCAGCTCGCGAGCAGCTTGTTGAATAGATAACGGTTAAAACGCTTTTGAACGCACGATGACCCTTCTGTCTGAGCACGAACCTGTTGGAAGAGCTGCTGTGATGCAGGAGTTCGCGTACGTTACCACGAACTGCGTCACGCAGAGTGCAGCGGTGGCCAATGTCGTCCGCGGAGGTGGCATGTCAAGGCTGCGCTTGCGGAGAGACGAGAAAGGTATCCTCTAAGCCACTTGGGACCTTTTGTTGACGCGACGACAAAGGATGGTGGGCCATCTTCGGAGCGCTGCCGATTCGGCGAGTCCCCCGACAAACACGGCTGCATACTGAGGAATGCAGGGAATACGAGAAATCACCACAAGGGAGTCCGCCGGAGACATTCACCAAGCACGCCTTTGACTGTAACGTGTCCGCCGTTTCGGCTGCATGGCGAGATTCGGCGGTTCGCTTAACCTTTCGGTTACCCTGAACGCTTGATATACATTAGCCGGCCAGGGAGTGCAATAGCCATTGTTCAAGTGTCATTAAATAAAAATACATTGCTCCGTGCAACCAAGTAATCATCCTTGTGGTCCATCGTCACTCCGACTCTTCCTTCGTCACTTGGAGTGCTCACCACCCGAGTACTGCGAAACCAACACTTCATCAGTGTTTTGAGACACTTTGTCGTCCCCCGCCTGGGATGGCCGAGCCCACATATAACACGCCAAGAGACCCGTGACCCCTGCAAGGGCACAGTTCACAAAAGAGACCCTGTTGTAACCTGATGCAAGAGCCTGAGGGGACGATGGATCCACGTAGCCGGCGACTGTCGTGGCTACTATGGCGGCTGCAATCGATAGCGTCAGGGCCTCTCCGAGTTGCACGCAGGTATTGAAGACGGCACCGGCGATGGCCCGCTCCATGATGGGAGCGCCGGTGATAAACTTGACGGAGAGAGAGTTGAAGATCAATTCGAAAACCAGCAATACTTGAAGAAGACGATGGATGAGCTCCTTCGGTTATGAATCATCGTCATGGGTGGGTCAATAATCACCTCAAAATTAGGCCCGGAAAAGGTTTCGCCCACTACGATGTTTCGACACCGGCGGTGGCGAACAACGCACATTCCGTCGCTAGAAGACATGATCCCAGAAGAATAAGGATGGACAAACTTCGGACATGTGTAACTGCATATTGAATGGAGTACATAAGTATCAGGCGTCATTGTTTTTCGGAAATTGAAACCACATATACACACCAATATATCCGGAGAGTGTGGCAACGATGAATCCAGTTATTGCGATGAGGGTAAAATGCAGTGCGGCAGTCACAGGACTCTCAAGGTAATAACGGGAACACGCGTACAGATCAAACTCACGTTCGAAAACTCCAAGGCAACTCACAAAAACGTGCCATATGTCGCAAGGGAGAAGAAGCTCATTTGCACAGTGAGCGTCATCAACATGAGCAGCGGTATTCCCGGGATCTTCCAGATAGACCGGGAAACGAGCGGATTCTTGGCAAATTCGGACTCCAACACTGCGTACGCAGAGAGCAGAATGGCTGCGAGGATGAACGCAACGATGATGTAAGAGGAGCGATAGACGTTGGGGGCGATGGGCCCGCCGTTATCGAAGACGTTTGTTTACTGAGGGGCTCTTGCAAACAGCATTTCGCCACCCGACCTTCTCTGTAAACGCGGCCCCGATCAAGATCCCCGAAACGGCTCCAAGCGGATTCATGGCGCCAAAGAACGAAATCGCCGCGTTCCTGCTCTGTTCGGTCGTATGAATCACCGAAATGATCCCCATGGCGGCTGGGATGCTCATTGCAGCACCCAGTCCTTGCATCGCCATGGCGATATCGAGCATAATTTCGTTCCGGGAGAAGGACGCGACAAGGCACCAGCAAAATGTCCAAGCGAGCCCGACGAGCGTCATTCGTTTTCGACCAAAGAGGTCCGCGATGCGACCGAAAAGAATGAGGAAGCCACCGAAGGCGATAGAGAAGGCGATCAGTGGCCATTGGATGTTGGCTTCGCTGATGTTCAGCTCATTCGCGACTTGTCCCGATTTTCAAACGTCAGACGAATCCACGACGGCTCCTCTTCGTCCAACTCCAGACTCACTGGTGGGAAGTGCGGCCGTGATACAGGTATTGCCATACGTGACAACGACCTGCGTCACGCAAAGGGATGCGGTCACCAGCGTTGTCTGTGCAGACGGAGCCATTGCCAGTAACGGAGCGCAACAAGCGGCGTAAGCCGACGAGACGACGCAAACGGAACCGAGTTCCGATCTATTCCGACGAACATTATAGTATCAAATGCCGCCCGCAGGGACCGGCTGGGCACCCTGCCAGTGCTTCGGTGAAAACTGGTACCAACGACAGGATAAACACCAACTGCCACCTATTACCGCATGGTTAGAGACCATTGGTGCCCGAATAATAATAAGTAACTGAGTTCCGACATGTCCAGAGTGTGAAACTAAACCGGGAAGTACAGTTGGAGGGAACCCGGAAATAGCTCTATAATTCGTACCAAAGAAGGTGCTCTCTAATAGTCGACTACTTAGGTTAAAAAGTAACAAAAGTATGTATCCATACTGTCCTACTTGTGACGAAAGTTACAACAAACCCAATCCAATTAGCACGGAGGTACTGTCACTGTCACCGTCACTGCCCCTCTCCCAACCGAACCCGTGTATACAACGGTGCGGTAACGTCTCACATTCTCCTGCTCATGCTCTGGCTCCTTTGGGGGCTTCCCACGCTGCCCATTCCCTGGCTCATTCCCATGGCCATGCTGTTGCCCTGAGGCGGGAGCAGGGTGACCATAGGCACGACGCCGGACGCACCCGACGTGTTGTTTGTAGCGTACGCCCAACCGTCTTCGTACTGCTCGACGATCGTGACGGAGTCGTTGGGTTGGACGTGGAGCTCGTCGGGCATGGTTGGCTGGAGGGATTCACACGCAACGTTGTGTTAGGATCAACTCAACACCGAGCAATCAGCACCGACCAAAACTCACAGCATACGCCTGCATGACCGCGTACACCTTCCCGTTGCTAAACATGTTGGCATACGGTGCGTTGGGGTTTGTCGCCGGGTACTGCTGGCCCATGGCCCCGGACTGGCCGTACCCCTGGCTCTGGTTAAGCTGGCCCGACTGGCCATACCCTCCTTGGCTGTACCCGCCACCACCACCGGCCTGCCCCATGACGGCCGTTGCGGGAACAGCGTAAGTGGGGCGGACGCTGTGGTTCCGGTCGACAAGCGAATCCTGCGACGCGAACCCGTACGTGCTCCCACCGAGCCGGCTCGATCCATACTGGGACCCACTGAGCTCGTACTGGGACGACCCGCCACCTCCGGGCGGGCGGGTGCCGAGACCCTTTGGCGGGGTATACTTGCGCGAGGGCTTTGTCATGGCGTATAACCCGCCGCCGACGAGGATGGCGCCCGCGGCGCCCCCGACGGCGATTCCGATGACGGCGCCCGTGGACAGACCCGTGCCGCCCGAGTCCGCGGGGACAGTCGCGGTGGCGGTCGTGGCGGTCGCGGACGCGGACGCGGTGCGGCTCGAGGAGGCGGTCGTGGATGACGACGCGGATGAGGACGTGGCGCTGGATGATGCGGCGGCGGAGGATGAGCTTGCGGCGGCCGCGGAGGACGAAGGTGCGGCTGCGGACGAGGATTGGGCCGGGGCGGCGGAGGACGTGGGCGCGGCGGCGGAGGAGGTCGCGGACGAGCTGACGGCGGTGGTTTGGCGGCGGTGCAGGCGGTCCTTGTGCCCGGCGGTGTCGCGCGGTGGGATGCGTTTGGGGGCGCGTGGGGGTTGGTAGTCTTTTGCGGTGGGGTCGTTCAGTAGGGGGGCAGTCGAGGAGGCACTGTTGGGGGGTGGTGGGCGGAGGAGGGTGGAGAAGTGAAGTGGATGTGCCGAAAAGGAACGGGTTATGCAACAAGTCTTTGATAGTGAGAAGATCTATGCGTGCACGCTCATCCACCACCAACGCACCATCCATCAATCGTAAACCCGTCCACGCTCTCAAAGCACCCGCCAAAGGGCAAGTAGGATCCGCCGCCGACATGTTCGGTGCAGTCGGGGTCCTAGAATGGATGGAGTGGAGCGGAGTGGGGTCAGTGATGCACGTCAAAGATCAAAGAACGAATCTGCTGTTTCGGAACTCTGTGCCACATGCGATTGCAGGATACCTCTCGTCCGTTTCTAGCCCGCAAGCACCCCGTCGCCCCAATCCCCGCTCGCCCACCCCCCAAAACGCAACGCACCTTATACCACCTCCACCCCTCCCCGCAATCATTCCTGACCCAATACCTAACCTCAAGCCCCCTGGCCTCTGGCAACGTCCACAGCGGTGCGCACTCGCCATGGGCGAGCCACGCTTCAGTGTCGCGGAGGGCGTGGCGGGCACACCCGGAAGCGGAGGCGGGGGAGGTGAAGGAAGGGAGGAGGGAGGAGGTAGGGGGTGAGAAGGTGGTGCGGATGGAGAAGAGGGGGGAGGCGGGGAGGAAGGGTGCTGGTGGGAGGTAGGATATTGGGGGAAGAAGGGTGAGTGGGAGTAGCACGACGGAAATCGGAATGCAGTGGTGGTATCAAGCACGAGTGTGCGCCTCCGGCTGATGCATCCGCACCGAGTGGGATATTCGCGTCCACGATGAATACACACTCCGCGTGCGCATAGGTTCATTATCCAGGTTGAGCTCCCTCGGTCATTTCTCCCGCACTTGGGCTTGGGCCTCGATCCACGCTCTCGGCGCGTCGCAAAATATGAGAGCTTCTTGCGACCTCCTCGGCCATCGGTCATCGCTTCGCGCGGGGACTCTCCCGCTCCGGTAAGAACTCGCCTACGCGACTCCGTCGCACGACAGCCTCGGTCAGCGCCTTCCGGCGCTTAGGCCTCGGCGTCCCCGCTGCGCTCGCACCGCTCGCCTCCACTCCACTCGGCATCCGCCTCGTTCCGTTTCGTCTCTCGCATACACACCTCCATTCTGCACCACCAACGGCCCACTCTCCTCCTTCAACCTCAGTTCCACCTGCTCAATCACGGTGGACACGCTCGCGTGCCCCCTGACACACCCTTCCCTCTTGGACCCCCAGACGGGAGCAGCGGGCGAGGAACCGGCGAAGGAGGGGGAGGAGTAGGAGATGTGGGAGGATGTGCATTCGAGGTGGAGGATTGAGTCGACGCAGGTGGAGAATGAGGAGGGGGAAGAGGGGGAGGAGGAGGAAGAGGGGCGGGAGTTGGCGTGGGAGAGGTAGAATGCGTCGGGAGAGCCTGGATGGCGGCAGTGGGTGCGCACGGACGGGCGGAAGGGGGCGGAATATAGAGGGAGAGTGGGGTTAGCGAGAGGTGAAGCGCGAAACGGAGGATCCTGTCACTCGTGCTTCACGACGATGCGAGCCCCGCACGTCCCTCCACGCCTGATCCTCGGCAGACCGACGCGACCTGCCCCCGCATCGCCTGCTCATCCACGTGACTGTGCCACCACTGAGTCGCCTTCGCCCTCCCCTCGCGTCCGGGTGTCCGCCCGTGCGCGTCGCGCCACTCGTCCCGTCCCACCAACCAATCCTGTCCATCACTCCCGCGTTTCCCCGCCATCGCCGCCCCACACCCACGCACCGATGCAGCCCTCGCCCGAGTACACCAACAGCACGCCCGTGTCGCCTCCCTTCCCTCCCCCAAGAATTCCCCAGTCGCGCCACGCAGCCTGCACGGGGTGTGCGGCGAGTGCGGCGAGGAGCGCGAGGGCCAGTGCGAGTGCGGTACGCGGCATCGCGTGCGGCGTGCGGTGCGCGTGGGGGAGTGGAGCGGGTGGGTGCGTGGACAGGCGAAGGGAGAACGAGGTGTGCCCCTGCACCCGACAAAAAGTTCCGGTAACAGGGCGCAGCACCAGACCCTGATCATGTCCCGATTTGGAAAGAGGTCGAGAATGCGCGGCAGGGCGGAGGAGATGCGAGTGAGGCAGAGCGTGGTAATGCGTCAGGACTGCGCCGGATCCCGCGACCGTGCGGTCCCTTCCGCCGTCGCTTCGCGCGTGACGTACCTGTCCTATCACGTCGGCCAATCCTCGTCTTGGCGTGCGTACCTGTCACACTGCCGTCACCCCCTGCTCATCACTTTCAACACTGCACGCGCTGCTCGAGCTGCTGCGAAAACGGTATCCGTGTGTTTCCCCGGCCGGCCGACTTCACAGAATGTCTTGGCACGGGTATAAGCATCAGACCGAGCGTGGTCCTTGGGCGGAACTCACGTTGCGAAAGCGCCCAAGCACGTTCCCGACACTCAGGATGTCACTGGAATATATTAGAATGTTGCATGACAAGCTTATGCGGGTTCTCCTTATTATATATATTATATATAAGACATTGCCGAAAGAACTTGTGAATGTTGCTCTTCCGTGCTTGACGTCGCGAAACTTACCACGATGCTTGCGAGCAGTGAGAATTTCGCCCACAAGTCTGACAAAGTGTTGGTTTCGATACTTTCCATAATTGGTGCCGCTTATTACACTGTGATGGGACGTAAGGTACTCAGTTCACTAAAGCGAAATTCTGAGGACAACGTACGCATCACCCTTGGCAAGACTGTCGATCTCGTCATGCAAAGAATGTTGATTGATAGTGTTCGGGCCGTCGGCATGGTTAATCTTCTCGGCCATGCGAAAGAGGAGACTTCAACTTCGCAGCTGACGGTGTCCTGAAATGTTGCGTAAGACCAGCTTCAATGCGACAGCCCAATTGAGACAGTCGCAAGATTTGCTGTGACGTACTCACAGTTATGGAGGCGATGCGCGGGACGGGGGCAAACTCGCGAAAAGACTCGGCTGCTCCGGTCGCCCCCAGAAGGTCCCTGACAGAGCGATTCAGCGGAGAGATGGTACACAAGGGCTGGCTTTCAACCAAACCTACTCGAGCGTTTTGTACTGCTTTTGGATTTTCCGCAGAGGCTTTGTCAAAGGTGGCGGCGGCGCGTTCTCGGCGTCATCCGGAATTAATTGGTCGTCACGTCTTTGTGCTCGCTGCCGCTCCGACGATTCCTCTAGCTGCTTCTGGTCGTTCTGGATTCGAGGGTGTTCCATGAAATTTGCCCCGCCCATGCCGCTGCGTGGCTCGCAGATGAAAGAGCACACCTGGGCACTTGGAAACTCTCATTTAAATCTCCCACGTCCTCAAAGGACGTTTCTTCCCCCGGTTCGCACCAAGATGTGCAGCAGACGCCAAACTGGCCTCTAAGACCTCACCATCGACCCTGCGACTCAATTTCAGTCGCTGCTGTGCGCTTGCATTTGATCCGAGCGATGGCTGTTGCGATCGCGATGCGGTGGTCTGTTTGAAGTTGGCGCCACCTAGGTTGGTTGCGAGACGTGATGAGGGAGCCGCTGGTGGTCGAGCGAGTGAATCTGGGGCCATGTGCTTGTCTGGGCCCGTCCCGCGTCCCCGTGGACCGGTCTTCTCTTCGGGCATTGGGTAGTTTATTAGTTGGCTGTCCTGCCAGTTGTCACACACCGAAACACACTTGACTTTCTATCGTACTTGACCCGCCCCTTGTGCAAGCGTCGCACGTTTTCCCGTTCATAGATGCAAATCTCGGAAGAATATGCATGGATTCGCCACTTGTGCGATGCGGCCCCTGGCTGCAGGGTAGCAGTTGACGGACGCACACTCCGATCCATATTTACCGAGCTCCGACATAAATAGTACTCGTCTTCTATTCTTCTGTACGTCCCCCAACACTCCTTCCAATCACGTCCCGCTCATCCCTTCAAGTAGTACAGTCGCAAAGCACTGACGCGACATCCTTTTACTCCACTCTACCTCTACTTCTCCTTCACACCCGCCGCCTCCACATACACCTTCCACCCGCCCCCGCTCCCACCTTCGCCCGACTTGGCTCTCTCCACAGCCCACGGCGCGTCCTTGGTCGCACGTTCCATCAGCTTCGCCAGACGGTCACGAATGTTGGAGAACGGCACGCTGGTGGCGATGACGGGGCCTGACCTGGGGTCCGAGAGTTCGGTGGCGGAGGGCTGGGTGGGCGTGGGAAGGGGGTTAGTATCGAGGTATAATAAGCAAGAAGCGCTGACAAAGACCGAGGCCTAGGCGCGATACCGCCGGACAAGGCTCTTCACTGGCGGCGAGATATCCTCGCGAAGTGAAGCGCGAGCGATCCAGCGCAGGGCGCATACTCCCGTCTGAGGCGAAATCGCCGCGGAGCGGAGTACTCTCCCGAAGCGAGAACGACGCCCAAGTGCGAATAGCACCGACCGATCCCCTCCCACCACGTTCCACCATCAGCACTTGCCCACCCACTCACTTGGACATCCTTCCCTTCGGTCACGGTGGTCACAAACTCGAGCAACCGCGCATACGACGTCTGCGTGGGCTTGCAGTCGAAGAGTTGGAACACGTGTGGTTGGTTCTCGCTAAACGGGGGCGAAGGAGGGGGGAGGGGACGTTGGTGATATGAATGACACACGGCATGGGAGTGTACACGAAGAAGGGAAAACGTACTAGATTTCGAGCTGCACAACGTCGCCGCGGTCCTGCCTCGTGAGCGCGTACGCGATGGATTCGGCGAGGAGGCGATCGTGCGTTCCCGTCGTGATCTTTAGGCATGCACACCAAGCGGATGTCAAGGAGAATTGTGAGAAAACATGCAAACATGCCAACAACACACCCACCCCCAATCACGGAAACTCACCAACTGCGGCGGCAACCCCTTCTCCCCATCAAAAAGCGGCGAAACCGTCGGGACCATCCTCCTCTCCGCGTACTTGTCCACGCCCGTATACTTTGCCGCCGGGTGCGCTCCGGCGCGGCCCTCTTTGGGAAGTTGCGGGAGAATGTCGCATGCGAACTCGTGGGCGATGTACATGGTTGGCGTGGAGTGGGTGAGGTCGACCCAGGGTGAGAAGACGGTTATGCCTTTTTGGTGGGCGTGGAGGGGTGGGGGCGGAAAGCGATTGGTGAGAATTGTAGCCAGGGGAAGAAATGGTGGTAAGGTGGTGTGGTTGAGGAAACTCACCAGCTGGTAGTTGAACGCCGTGGTCGCGGAGGTATATGGCGAGAGAAAGCGTGAGTCCACCACCGGCGGATTCACCTGCATACATTCACGAGTGGGAGGGCGGGCGAGGCATGTTCCTAAGCCCTGATCTGACGTCGTGCAGTCGGAACGAAAACACAGGCGCACCAGCAATGACGATCCGCTCAGGCTTCACGCCCTGTTTGAGCAAGTATTGGTACCCGGAGTAAGCGTCGAGGAGGGCGTCTGGGTATGTGTTTTCGGGGGCAAGTCTGCGGATCGTCGCGACATTTGCAACGGTGAGCATCTGTCGCGCTTGAATGGTGGGTTCGTGTCGAACAGGATGTGACACCTCACCTGTATTCTATACTAAGTGTCTACGTCAGGGTCACCAAAAGAACGTGAGATGACGTCGCACTGCCCACACGGACAAGCTGAATCCCACCTTAATTCCGGCCCTCGCCAGTCCATACACATGCTGCCTCGCCATCTCCTTCTCACCGACGACGTACGCGCCGCCATGCGACCACAATACGACTGGGCTTGCGTCATTGCATTTCGCCGATGCGATCCACTCTGCCTCCATGGGCTCCGCGATGGGGTTCTTGTCGAGTCCGGGGAGAGCGACGCGGGGAACCAGGACCTGCTCGATTGTGATGTCGTGCGGGGGTGCAGGTGCGCGGCGTTTCTGGCGCGGAGGGTATTTTCCATCGACGGGCGGAGGGGACGGTTGGGCTAATTGATGTCGGACGTGGCGTGGTCAGCACACAGGTACATGGGGAAGAGTGGCGACAACGCATCGCTCACACAGGAGCCGCTTGACAAGCCACGAAAAGCCGAGACGCTGCAGGTTCCTTTATTTCCGGGTTGTTGTTGTTGGGGTGGATCGATTGGAAAGAAGAGGATCGAGGCCCTCACCAGGTCTTTGGGTATTTCTTGTCTGTGCCGATCCAGACAAAGACGCCGACGAAAGAAAACACTGCGCGCACGATGGGGCTGTCCATCGGATGTGAACTTGCTGCTTAGGAGAGACGGATGCCTTTTTGGTCCGGCAGGTGACCCGCGGACTTCTCGCATAAACAGGTTGTGCCGAGAATTCAGCCGGTGTGCTCCTGTGATTTTGGATGATTTTGTCGTTCTGCCGGGGTCCGAATGGTCTCGTACTAACGTTTATTTGCAAGCTGTCCGCTGTATCGCGTTCTGGAACGCACCGTGAGGACCACGCGTGTTTTTCCCGCAAGGAGTCTTCAAAACATGTTTCGAGTTGGTGTTCTCCATGGCATCACTAAAAAGGCAAATCATCGACAAAAGGGCAATGGCAACAACGATACATTCAACTACGATGAGAGGCTGTCAAGTGATCGCAGTGAGTCTGTCAGCGTGTCTAAGTTGGGTAGAATGACGATGCGACACTCTCGCCGCGCTCCGACAAGCGTCACTTGTCAAGTGCACCATTTAGATCGCGAGACATGACTTCTCACATCTAGCCGCAAATAGCTTTGCGTTGCTTTTAAGTATGCTACCCTGAAACATGTTTTGGACAACACTTGCTACTGTAAGAGGCAGAAACATGTTTCGGTTACACAGATGATGTTCCTACGACCAACAGAAACATATTTTAGAATCATGATGTGCGCCGAAAGGGGCCAGATGATGGGCAGTACTGGGCGTTTGCACAGAGTCCCAAAACTGCAACGATAAGCAAAGTCTCCATCTTCAAAGCTCCAAGTCAACTCAAGTTGCCTCCCTGTAAATTTGCTCCGCAATATATGAAACGGGGCTAATACTGCGAGCCGTCGGACTGACGCCAAAAGTTTCCTTGTAAAACCCTCTCCTCCCACCTCCCCTCCCCTCCCTCCACCACCACTCCTCATCTCCCTCCCTCATGGCCGACGACGGACCCTCAGGCTTCGACTCGGGCGGGGGCGGGGGTGGAGCCGTGTTCGGAGGCGACGACGGGGACGACACCCACACCACTGCGAACACGGCGCGCGATGAGAAAGGAGGTACGTTGCCGTGCTTGCTGCGTAGAGCGTTGATGGCGCGGCCGGAAGGTTTCGGACGGATGGGTGAAGGAAGGAAGGGAATGGGTGGGGCTTTTCTCGATCATGTGATGTTTTGCGCAGCCGTCCCGTCGCAGCAATCCGTACGACTCTGGTGATGACTGGCGCGGGAGCTCCCGGATGGGGATGGGCAGCGGAAAGGAACAGGAAAAGAGAGGCTCGTAGAATTTGCAAAGCCATCCGATGGGATTGGGAACACACGGAATCGCAACCCTCCACGCTCTGACGTCGCTCCTTACTGACGATTTCATGGTGTCCCTATCTTACCCGCACGTACGCACGGCTGTTGCTGCAAATCCTGCCCGCCCCCGTCCCATCCCGCACCTGGGTCTCAGGGACCACCGTCGGGGTACATTCGACCGACCCGGCCATGCACTCTACCCACGGCGTCTTTGGGTCTTCCAGTGCAGCAGGGAGCACGCCGGTCGCCATACCTCTGAGCCGAGCCGACCGAGGAGCCGCCGATATACCCAACGGAACCGCCAACGACTTTTCTGGGGACACGGGGAGGCGACGACGTTCACTACGTGACGGTGTGCCGTCGTTGGCGCATACGGACTCGGACTCGGCTGTGGGGCTGGACGTGTCGCAGCCCGAACGCGGTGTCCCGGTGCCGGGAGCAACGACGACGTCTCCTCTCGCTGCTGCTACTCCGAATCCCGAACTGAAAGCAGGCGGTCTCACAACTCCTCGTAGGCGTCGATAGATCACTTTACGCGTGGCCCAGTCGTTGTGCTTTTTGGATTGATTCGTGCCGCGTGACCGCTTCGCCCCCCACTCACAGCCTTCACCGGCCGCCTATCAACCTCGACCGCTGGAAGTTCCGGACGTCGGTACGTACCTCGGCACCGTACAGGAGGTCCTCCAAACGAAGAGGGGACCGGGTTGAAGAAGATCTGGAAGGGATTGAAGGAGTTTGTGTTGTGAGTGGTGTTCGATACTTCCAATCGTCTGCTTCGAGCACGGCTGACACGAAAACCATCTCCGCCACTGCTCTACGTATTGTGGGGTCTGCTGGTGGGCAGAGACAACAAGGAAGTCACCTACCACTGATTCGCCACCTCATTTTCGCATTGGAACAACGTCGACTGCGTTTGGACGCCACAAGGCTTATACTAGCATGCTATCGGTACACATTTATGAATCATATATACGTGCAAGTCGTTCGAGTACGCAATTGGGTGTGATTGGGGACAAGGGAGAGGAGGGGGACAGGGGGACGCGGAGGTGGGAACGACAGTAATTGTGGATTTTGGCGGAGAGAGATGTTTGATGCCCAGTTTGACCAGAACCCGACGTGCTGCGGTGGTGGGGCGGTTCCATTTTGTGTGACGAGTTTCGGTTTGTGTGGTGCAATCCATCCACAAACCACAACGATTACACCCCATTCGGACGGACCGCCACTGAAATCCCGGTCGCAGTACCAAGCTCCTCCCTCATGTAACGAAACCTTTCACTTTTTAAGACGGAACCACTTTTTGAGACGGAACGAGCTCTCATCACAGTCCTGCATCGACGTCGCGCTAGTCCCGACCTCCCCCGAGTCACGAACGGAACAGGGCACTTCTTAAACAGGCAATCGTGTAGTGAGAAGCTGTCTGGGTCCTGGTTTGGTGGAATGGAGCGTCGGGTGCGGCAAGGAAAGGTCGGATGGTGCTCGAGGAGACCGAACAATACATTCGGTCGTTGGTTTCGGAATTTCGAGCCTCGTGGTGCACTTCTAGTATCTAAGTGCGGCGAATCAGGGGAGAGCGGGAAGTATGGGGTCACCTTTTGGTGTGGTTCCGCATCTTTCGGAGATGAAGGAGACGCCCGCTCGTTTTACCGAGGATGAGAATTTGTGGAGCAGATTCAAAATGTACATTACTTCTTCTGTGATTTTCTAAGCACTGTCGATCGAGATGGAGCTCGCTTTGGTGACGGAAATGTCGGGAATCTTGATCACGGACCATTTGACGAATTCTTCCAGCCAAATCCAACAACTTCTTTTGCTCGGTGCTTTTTCCTTGACGTCATTTTTAGTCGGAGTGCGAACTTTTGTCGGGAAAAGTTAACAATCACGGAAGAAGCCAAACTGCAGTCATCGCCTCGCCACCGCATCCACGACATGTAAGGATCAGAGCTGGTGCTGCAGTGCAGTTGTCACAGAACAGAGGTCGTCAAAAGGCACGACTTTGGAAGCGGTCGCCCGGGTCAAGAGCTGCGGCGCGACTCTTACCGACCAGCTTCCTGACGCCTTTTTTGGATCTTGAACCGGCCTCGGGAGCTTGGATCGGGTACTCGGCTGCGCCCTTATCCTCCGCTCGGACGGGAATTCACCTCGCGCACTCACTTCAGTCGGCCCAAGTCAAAGCGCAGGATCTTGTCGCACCAGGCGAGTCGCTGCATGTGGGTGTATTGTTGTGTTAGGACACCACTGTCAAGCTCAGCCGCCCCACGTGATACGTGAGGAGTGTCCAGCGTGGAAGGTGGAACCGTGGAACAGGATGTCCGCCGACTGAGGGGACAAAACCATTGCCAGACTGCATTGCTGCTTCTTCTGACTGACTTAGGTGAAAGGACGCGCTCCGGTACTTCTGGCTTCATGCGAACACTCTAATGCTGCCTCAGATACTGACTATATACTACATGAAAGGCAACTCAATATCCAATGTATTCACGATGCGGTACCCTCCACCCAAAAAGCATTCCACCCCATTCTGGGGTTCATAAACGTACTGTATGTTGTCCAAGCGCCTAGAAGCCAGTGACGTCATCCTCGTCACCCTCGTCATCCCGAGAGCTCTCGGACAGTCAGTTCACCAAAATGAACCTTGCCGAATGGAAGCGCGCGTTTCACCGCCCGCTCAATCACGTTAACAAGTTCACTTCGGTCGACTTCGAGTACATCAGACTGCCGGAGGTGGACCATTGGTTGCCAGAGATGGTATGGTATCCAAGCAGCGTCGATGAATCTTTGGAGCGGCGAGATTTTCTTTCGAAAAGCAGCCATGGCCTTCTGCCCGAACGCCATCAATTGCAAATCTTCTGCTAAAGACAAGAAATTGGACACGGAGTGATCGGAGACGTAGACGTCTACAGTGGATGCTTTAAGCAGGGTGGGTCAGCGTTCACCACAGGACCGCGGAATGAACTAACAATCCTTTGAGGATAGTCGACTGTATCTCGCGGAAGCGATGGCACACAAAAGGGACATGTGTAGAGAACCCTTTCTTATCGGCGAGGAGAACAAGAGTTCGAACGAGGATTTCGTCCGGGATGGCGTTCATGGCTCAGCGTATACGCAAAGAAGAGTAGGCGGCGTGTGACCAACGCTCACTGGATCGGCGCCTCAAAACGTAAAAACATTGTGCAACTGGAGAGAGCGGGTTGAATCATGTGCAGTTCGCTCGAGGGCATGCGGCCACTGACTATTCTCACGACCATACACGATGTGTTGTCGTTCTACATGCCCTCACTCACAACCAAGACATGCTCCTGCCGTCCTTCCGTCACGTCCATCATGCCACAACCCGCATCGCCAATTCACCCCGCCCGCTCACATCGCTTGTGTCTGCACAGACCCACCTGCCGCACCACAGAAGACCGCAGCATTTCTTCCGAACTGACGCAATCACCAGTTTATGGTCCGAAGTTTCGCGGTCACTGGTGAGGTGGTTGGAGAATGACATAACTGTTGGTCGAGGTGTCTATTGGAATGAGGATCAAGTATCACGGCATGGGAAGCGATTTGTCGTCAGCTCAACATCCTATCATTTATATCGTGCCTATCGAGCCAAGAGTGCACTCATTTATATGACCTGGCGATCGAGTACTGCTCTCAACAAATTAAGAGAACCACTTCTGTGTGGAAGACGCGAAGAAGGCACAAAGTCGAAATAAAAGTTTCCGTCATCTATGCCATTGACTTCTCCGTCTTCCAATTGGATAATTGGACTCCGCTCCGCCAAGCGGGAAGCCTTGTGCCAAGATTCGGCTCCTTGCCAAGGCAACGGCCTGCAACGGCCACACAAACAAACATCCTCATTCCACCAACCAAACGGACAAGGTAGAGCGTCAGATAAACCAAGAAGTTTTATTCGCCGCCTCAGTTTTCGGCAGAGCAAGTTATGCTATGTAAGACAGTGATCGCAAATCGCAATAGTTCTTTTGCATGCGAAGATACAGTTAGATAACGTCTTGCGCTGCGAGGTTTATCATTTGAGGCAGATCCCCTACATTAGAATACAATTGCAGTACATTTCGACCTATACAAGCTTTTTATGACGGCCGCCAGACACAGCAAATAATAAAAGAATAATAATAATAACGCTGCTCCGGGTGCAAGAAAATCGAAGCAAGCACCAGCGCCAGAACGTCCTATACCTGGCCAGCATTGATTTGCGCCAAGGTCTGCTGGATCCAGGTCGCCATCCCGCTGAGACGCGTGACGACGGCAGGGGTGTTGGCCTTGTCGCACGGGTTGGGGCCAAACGAAGTGACTCCCCATTGAACGCCACCGACGACGTGAGGGCCTCCAGAGTCGCCCTGGCAAACTGCAGTTTGCTGTCCGGCGGTGTTGACTCCCCCCATGATGCATCCAAGGTTCGGACGGTTTGCAGCACTAAGACCGAAGAACCATTCGCAGTCGAAAGGGTTAGCGACAAAGAGGGTGACGCCTTGGAGGTTCGTTGGAAGCGTCTCGTTGCCCTGGATTCCACCTTTGTTGGTGAGCCCCCAGCCGATAGCGTTGGAGGGTGCATTAACAGCGGGCACGTTCGGGTCTGTGTTGATGACGACGGGGGGGATGTCGGTGATGGGTCGAGTCTCGTTGAAGGGCGCCAGAATCCACAGAGCTGCGTCGTGTCCGGTCACGTCCACCTGTTCGGGGTTTGCGATACCGGTGTAGTTGGGATTGGGGATAATATTTATCACGTTCATCTGCCGACATGTCGCTTGCGCCTTGCACGGCTGTGCGGTGGTTTGCGCCCCGACGTAGGCTCTGCGGATTGTGGCGCCGTCGTTGTTGTTTCCGCAGTGACCCGCAGTCAGCACCACGGGGACCGGAGCGTTCTGGATCAAGGACCCGGTGCATGAAGATGTTGAGAATTGTTGCGGGTTGGCAGGATTGGGAGTTGCCGAAACGAGGTAGGAGGTGTAGGGGTAGAGGGCGATGTCGACGGTGGTTCCACCGACGATGACTGAGACAGCAAGCGTCACTGAGTAAACTATAGAGCGGATTGAAGCAGGCGCCCCAGACTCACAGGAGGATGACTTGACCCCGCCGGCGACGTCGCGCACAGCAAGAGAAATGGGCGCGGAAACGAGAAACCCGATGGCGCCGAGCACGGGCGCGAACAGCCGGAACGAGCGACCCATCGATTGCAGAGATTACGCGGGGGATTGCAAATGAGGGGGCGACTGTTGCGAATAGTTTTATCGAAACTGTGCGGTAAAAAAGGATCGATTGCCGCTACTTTGGCCCAGATTTGCGGAGACCCTTCGGAACACACCAACAGCCATTCAGCCAGAGAAATATCAACACAAAGAGGGGAATATTAAAAGATGGAGGACCTTTTTTGACCATCCCATCATGGTTTGGTGACGGTTTCCAACAACGACACGCACTCTCGCCTCCGATCTTCGCCAACTGATCTCGGGAGGCGAGTATTAGTTTTGGTCACCGGATCTCCTCAGGACTTGGTCCCTCCATATTGGTGGACAAGGCGCTGGGTCATCCATAGAGCACGCAACCAACATCATTGTATTGCACCATTGTTGGAAGGAACTATAGTTAACGCATTGAATGCATTAGTGGTGAGCTTAGGACATGTTTACTTTAACGGATTTGATTTGAGTCCTGGTAAAGAAAGAATCGAATAGAGACGTATTGTCGATGGGTGTTCGTCCGCGATGTTTGGATGACGACGGAATGCTTACCACTCGTTCAAAGCGTATTCCCCAAGTTCACGACCTTGTCCTGACTCCTTGAACCCGCCGAAGGGAACAGTCGGTCCGATTTCCATGAAGCAGTTCACCTTGCGACGTTTGGTGTCAGCAGTCTTCAGCAGTTTTCGTTGACGACGACTCCAGGTGGCTTACCCAAACAGTCCCCGCTTCAAGAGCGGATGAAACCCTGATAGCGCGGTTCAAATCCTTTGTGAAAACACCCGCAGCTAAGCCCTGAAGAGGATTTCATGGAGACAAGAACTTGTCAACTGCAGGTCAACGTTAGTGATGAATTCCACTCACATAAGTCGTGTTGTTCGCGCGTTCCAGCACTTCATCTTCTGTTTTGAAAGTGTTGATGCAGGTCACCTATCAAACACACATGGACCGAGTCAGATCCTTGAACCGACAACTTAGTAAATAGTTTTGTCCGCTGTTTCACGCACAGGGCCGAATATTTCTTCACGCTAGAGATTCAACGCAATTATCATCATTCGTCAGGACGAGTCATTCAACTCTTCATCGACGCACCATGATCTTCGCCCCCTCAGGAACTTCCGAGAATATCGTGGGCTCCAAGAAGTATCCTTGTGAACCGATCCGACGGCCGCCGGTGACAAGTCGAGCGCCCTCTTCCTTTCCCGCGTCGATGTACTGCAGGTAGCCGGTAGTGGGCGTGAGAATATGAGACACCAAGCAACAGTGACGTTTCGTAAACACCTTCAACACATTGTTGAACCTGAACCGTGGTGTTCGTTTGGAATCTTTCAAAAACCGACACCGCATTCGGTTTAAACTCACTGAATATCGTCAACGAGCGGTCCTTGGTTCACACCGTCGGTAAATGGATCGCCGACCTTGATCGCCTGTGCAGCCGCGGCGAACTTCTTCGTAAACGCGTCTGCGATCCCTTCTTGCACGTAAATGCGCGACGAAGCGACGCAAGTCTGAGCATTGTTGAAGTAGAACTTGGCCGCGACTTTGATGCACCCATTAGTTGGTGTGGAGGGCAAATTGCGTTCTGGCACAACTTACGGACAGAAACAGCCTTATCTATGTCCGCGTCATCGAACACCACGGCCGGCGACTTCCCGCCGAGCTCGAGCGACACTTTCTTCAAGTTGGTCTTGGAGGAAGTTTCGAGAATGCGACGGCCGGTGCGGCCAGATCCAGTGAACGCAACTTGAGAACCAGCGTCAGTTATGAGTGGAATCGTAACAACCAAGGGAGCGCTCTACAACTTTTTGCGATTTCTGGATGCTCCACAACTGCGAACGGAACGAGTGGTCAAAGGTTCTTGATCATGGCATACACAGGTGTGGGAGAGACTTACGTGCCTGTCCTGCAGTTGGTCCGTACCTGCACTCGATGAATCGGGTAAGAAAGTACTATTGACAGCTTGCTTACGAAGAAAACAAACCCATTAAGCACTTGAATGACGCCCTGGAACACGGAGGCGCAATTTGTTTAATGTAAGCCAAACGAAGGATACAACCGCAGCCGAATTTATACTCACTGGAGGAAATCCCGCTTCTTTCGCGTACTGTGCGAGAAGCAATGCCGACAGAGGAGTCTTTTCGCTGGATTTGACGATAATAACGTTCTTTGGCATTGGGAGGAAAGAGTTAGAACATCGTCCACCCCCTTAGCAGGCTATTAACCTTACCCCGGTTGCCACCGCGGGGCCGACTTTCCACGCCCACATGGAAAGAGGGTAGTTCCCTTTGAGAGAGAAGTGTTGGCACGATGAGCGAACGGGGTAAAGATCTGACGCGTCGACTCGTCGTGAGACCACGTACAGGGAATAATACCCGCAGTCTGGAGGCAAAGGAGAAATCACGATACTGCCGAAAAATCTCAGGCGAGAAACGTTGAAACCCACCACGCCGTACGGCTCATGCCTTGTGAAGTTGAAGAACGAATCAGTGTCCATCATCGTCTGCGACGTTCATCTGTTACGGACAAAGTTTTGCTCGGGTATGCGATGGGTTGACATACTTTTCCGTGAATCTTGTCAGCCCAGCTGGGTTTGGCCATGGCGGTTTCCGAATGAGACAACGTGCAAGTAAATGACTCCTGCAGGTCCTCGCACTCACCCGGCGTAGTATCGCAGAACGTTCGCCGCAGAGATCGCGTTAGCTTTGCTGCCAGCAAGAGTCTTGCCCTGATCCGCCGTCTCGACTTCCGAGAGGTCCATGAGGTTCGCTTCGATGATTGCTGCGAGTTTGTAAAGAAGCTGGCCCCGAGCAGCGCCCTCGGTATGCCTCCATTCCTTGAATGCCTGTCGTCCAGAAGGTCCAGCCAAGGTGGAAGAACGACGTTCTCGACAAGGATGAATGTTTCACCTTCTTTGCATTCTGGACTGATTATTGCAGGAAGAATCAATGACAGTGGAGGACAATCAAGCATCAATAAACCTACCAGCGATGTCCACATCGGCTTTGTCCGCTTCTGTGAGATACAACATCGTAGAAACAAAGCATTCGAAAGTTCAACGACATCAAAGATCCGGAAGTCAGACTGAATCCCACCTTGCAATTGGACGATGACCTCGCCAGTTGCTATTGGAATCGTCGAAACGTTTCAGTACATAAACAAGATTGTTGGACTATGGACTCCCCCACCTGGGTTGACTGTTGGGAAAGTTTTTCCGTTGGCACTCGACACAAACTCATTGTTTAGGAACAGTCCGGTCTGGACGGTAACTTTCCTGGCATTGGGGAGGGTGATTTCAACTTCGTGCTGGCGATCGTCACAGAATCCGACATTTGACGGTTGCATTAGCCCATCAGTATGCTTTATTTGGAGTAGGAGACGATGGAAGACGATGGAGGAGACTTCTTACCGCCATTTCCGGTTTCTGTGTATCCGTTTCCGATGATTACCAAAAGGCAATACTCTGGTGGGCGGGCCGGAGTTTGCGGAGCCTTTTCGAATGTTGTGTTCAAATCCAACGAAGCATATATTCAGATAGACTGTTAAGCAACATAATTAAAACTCGAGTTACATGGCAATCTTGACGGACTTGATTTGAGTCCTAATAGAGTGTCGATAGGTGTTTTTAAATCAAGAAATTTGCAGCTACAGGGAAGTGTGAACCCACCATTCTTTCAGAGCATCCTCGCCGAGTTCACGACCAATACCCGACTCCTTGTAACCACCGAATGGCACTTGAGGAGTGATGTTCAACCATTGGTTCACCCAGATGGTACCGGCCTCGAGGTTGGATGACACTCGCACGGCACGGTTGAGGTCCTTGGTGAATACACCAGCGGCGAGACCCTGGAATAATAGACACGCTTAAGTGATGGATGTGAACAAACTCTAGAAAGCATTATACGTACGTAGGTGGTGTTGTTGGCGCGTTCGGTTACTTCCTCCTCGGTTTCAAAGGTGTTGACACAGACGACTACATGTAAGGTACCGTCAGTTTGAAGTGTTCAACATCTAGACTCATGCAATTGATGCATACCTGGTCCGAAAATTTCCTCGGTCATGATCTTCGAGGTCTCGGGGACGTTGGAGAAGACAGTTGGCTCGATGAAGTAACCATCTCCGGCGATCTTGTTGCCGCCAAGGACGAGTTTACCACCCTCTTGCTTGCCTGCGTCGATGTACTTCAACACTTGGTTGAACCTGATACAGAGTCGTGTCAATATGTGGGACGATTATCGGGTGAGCAATGTAGACGTACTGCAAGTCGTCGACGATAGGTCCTTGGGTGACACCCTCCGCGAAGGGGCTACCGACCTTGATGGCCTGGGCGGCTGCGGTGAACTTCTGGGTGAAGGCATCGGCGACGGACTTTTGGACGTAGATTCGGGAAGAGGCGACGCACTAGGGAAAGGAGAACGATTTTGTTAAGATCATCCGAATGGTAAACACAAGACCAATCCTGCACTTACAGTCTGTGCATTGTTGTAGTAGAAGGTTCCGGCGACTAGTTGAGAGATAGGCGTTAAATTCTATGGAAGTGTATGTGGAGACATCCTTCTACTCACGGACGTTTGCCGCGAGGTCGAGATCGGCGTCTTCGAAGACCAAGGCGGGGGACTTTCCTCCAAGTTCGAGGGAAACCTTCTTGAGGTTGCTCTTTGCGGAGGTCTCAAGGATGCGCCGTCCGGTGCGGCCAGAACCGGTGAAGGCAATTTTGGAGATTTCGGGGTGCTCAGCGACTCAGGTCGGGAAGAATAGTTGCAATGCCTCAGTAACAGCAAGCACAACCGCTTTCAGCTTGTTCGAGACTCACGTGCTTGTCCACAAGTTGGGCCGAAACTTTGATCGAGAGCGTTGCTAGGATGAGCTTCAATAAAAAGAGAAATTGGGAACTCGATTCTCACCCGCTAAGGACTTGGATGACACCCTAATAGCAAGGTAAAACGTTTACAATGGCATGTTAAAAGATCATCATGAGGCACTCACGTCTGGGAAGCCAGCTTCCTTGGCCAAAGCTCCGAGGATAAGACCGGTCAAGGGGGTCTTCTCGGACGTTTTGATGATGATAACGTTCTGTTGGCGTGATCGAGTGAGCTTTCACGCACGAAAGGAAGGTTTCGGACCAGTTAACTTACACCACCAGCGATGGCGGGTCCGACTTTCATGGTCCACATGTCGAGAGGGTAGTTCCCTGTGTGGAAGCTGTGTGAGCTCGAATTGTTCCTCGACAATATTCGGGATGAAAGTGCTCACATGGGATGATACCGGCAGTCTGCAGTAGCAATCACATCTGTTACCACCGTGGTCGTCGAGAAAAGAAGATATCCGAACTCACCACTCCATAGGGCTCGTGCCTGGTGTAGTTGAAGAACTTGTTCGTGTCCATCATGGTCTTTCCGTGGATCTTGTCGCTCAGGCCAGCGTAGTACCGGAGGGTGGACGCTGAGGCGTGAGTGTGGAACAAGCTAATACCATAAAGCTTCCCCTGGTCGAGGGTTTCGATGGCGGCGATCGTCTTGGCGTTGGCATCCATGAGGTCGGCGAACTTGGACAAGAGCTTGCCACGCTCAGCGCCGTCGACGTGGCGCCATGTTTTGTAGGCCTGTGAAGCGGTCGCGTGTGTCAAATCGATGTTGAGAAACCGATTTACGCGGTAATCGCATGAAAACTTACAGCCTTGGCAGCCTGCACGGCGTCGTCCACATCGGCTTTGTCGGCCTCTGTGGAATGCTACGCTTCAGACTGGGGGAAAGAAGGAGAAATGGCACGAAATCCTCACCGTAAATTTCGGCAATGACTTGGCCGTTGGCTGTGAGGCACCATCAGAAGTGCGAACGTTTATATCCTGTCAGGAATACAATCTAGTAGCATCCTTACCAGGGTTGACAGTGGGGAACTGGATTCGCGTGTCAGGATCACGTAAGAAAACAATGGAAGGGATGAGGAACATACCTTTTTCCCGTTCTTGCTCTTCACGAATTGACCGTTGATGAGAAGCCCGGTGTGGATCTTGGTCTTCTCGCCAGTGGGGAGAGTAACCTCAACTTGGTCTTCGAACTGGCCGATGGGTTTGCGCAATCCACCAACACATACGCAGTGAGGCAACGATCACGGAGAGACGGTCAGATGAAAACGAATGATGCGGTACCAACTCGCAAAGATATCAATGGTAGAGTCAAGTTCTTCGATCCTGGTGTCCTGATGGTGGATTGTCTCCCATTTGTCGCTTTTGGCGGTTTGTCTCGAGAGATGAAGAGACTCTGCCACCTCCAATCGCATGCCTACTAACCGTCATTTCAGATGATAGTAAGGTAAAGAGAGAGTGGATTCGGTTCGGGTTGGCTGTTGCCCTGTGATAAGTGGCAGATTTATGATGACAAGAAGAGGGTCGGCGGAAATTTTGCCACCCACCGCGGAGTAACAACCAACTTGAATAATACCAGCCAATACCACTTTAACCGTTCCGTTAAGGGGCCATCAAATCAATTGATTGTTACGGTTTCGTAATTTCGTGTTCAGGGATTTGTATTAATCCCTGTTTGCGTGCGCCAAACCGTCTCCCTGCGCAATAATGAAGTTGATCTGAACAATGATCAACGAATCAGAGAACTGCACCCGTGAGCAGAAACTCTTCAAGTAACGGCTGTCACCTGGGGATCGGGTGATAGATATGCAGGATTGTAACATGGCATCCTTTGTTCAACGTTACAATGCGTTCGCGAAGGTGGAATGAGAATGGAGTCTGTACCTTATATTTTAGCACTAGAGGCTCCCCCCTTTTTGACTGCAATATCGGGAACTTCTGAAGATTGCCCTGCTCGGTCCCCTGCCGCATGAGCTGCCCTCTTTCTTTCCATGCGACGTGCGAAAGCTGCCCTGTCAACGACTGCCCTTTGATGGCGTCCGCGTGCAAGAAGTTCTGAGGCGTCTCGAGCCTGCGTCGGGGCCATGAAGTTCGGTGTGCGACGATCCCTCGACCAACACAGTGTGGATAGTATGGACGACCCACCTCAACTTCGAATTCGAGTACTCCGTGTGTGAGTGAGTCAAACCTGACAAGCTTAGCAGTAACTGTAACGGTAGAAGAGAGAGAGGAGCTGTCGTTTTGTATAGTAACAATTAATTTGAAGGTCAAATGACCACTTGTAGTGAAAGTTTCCAACAGCACGAACCCGGCGAGATGTGAAAAGTCTACTCTGAGTCCAACTGTCGTGTATTTGGCGGGGAGATACTGTTTGACCGCTTGGAACGCCGCCTTTTCAAACAGAGCGACGACCATCGGACCTATTTTGCCGTAAACGTGAGTGGAAATGCTCATGAGGACACTAAGAGGAGTCGTACTTGCGAATGCATCGACATCTTAAAAGATTTGAGGATGGAATTGCATCAATCGACAGAAAAATCCACTGGCGAGGGTGAACAGAAGGAATCACCTCCTGTTTCAGTCGCAGACGCCAGAGTATCCCTCGTCACGTCACGTGATGCTGTTCCCGTTACTCCCAGCGGAATCTGAATGTCGCCAAACGCCATATTCGGGATTTTGAGCCGATGAAGTGACCAAAGTTGGTTCATTCCAACTCGATGCATGCCCACCCGCTGCCATCCCAGCCGCCATCTATTTCGCACACTATGACAGACTCCATTCAAACCTCAACTCTCCACGACACGGAATCGACTGTCTCCCAACACGAATCGGACTCGTTTGAGGTTGTTTTACACCTGCCCCAAAGCAACACAAACCTCCTCGACCTTCCATCCGAAGTCTTGCACCACATCTTCTCGTTCCTCGCTACCGATTCTCTCGTTAACATCAGCCTCACGTGCCAAACCTGCCTCCGTATCGTCGGCCAACTCAAAACGTGGTCGCACCACCACTTTCGGGTCGAATCTGCCTACCATTCGTCGCATGAGTTCGAAGCTGCAATAAAACGTGCCATGACCCTACCGACGTGGACGCTTTTCGCCGGTGATACCACCGCGTTCGCCAACACGGTCACTTCGATCACACTGGACATGTCGAGGAACGGGCACTTTCCCATAGATACCGGTCTCATCTTCCTCATTATGGAGATATTTATTGCGATTCGAGAAGCGCGTTTCGTGGGCTGCCTCTCCTCTGGAAGAGAATTTGTGGGCACAGCGTTGGGTTCGATATTACCAAACCCAGTCGACAGGTGGATGGCGAGAGGAAACCTGACGCTCTTGGACCTTTCGGATGGAGAGAGATTGGTCAGAAAGAGAGGTGCTGGGCCGATACGTGGAAGCTCCGATCCGCTCCCACCTAATTTGGCTTGGGGCAGCGGTGCGGCGACTTTTTCCGACGACCTCGCCTTCTTCGAAACCTTGTTTAGGTTTCACGCAATCGAGTATTACCCGACCGTCTGCACTCGATGCCGCCGCGAGCCTTGCTACTCGTGGTGCGCCGACGGTCTGTGTTTGCTCTGCAGTCTGCGCGGAGCTTGCTTGCAGTGCCAGTGTGGACCCGAGATTGATAGCAGATCCTTTTGCGTCCGGTGTGACTTACAGTGTCGCTGGCAAACGCAATCGTGTGAGCCTTGTCGCCTGTCAGCTGGGTGGACACCGTGCTCCGTACCCAACTGCAGATCGGAAAGATGCCCAATATGCCCTGCACCTGCGCTAGGGGTATGCGATGCTTGTGGCGGTACTTCTTCCTATTTCTGTAGCGCACACGAACCCCAGTGTTCTTGTGAGGTGCTATGCGTGGAATGTTTCAAGGAGGACCTTTGTACCGAATGCGGTAGGAAGTCGGGGTGCTCCGGGTGTAAATTGGGCCGGCTTCAATGCGACGGATGTGGTGTTGCAACGTGTAGAACGTGCCTACAGATTTGCACAGAGGACGTTGCGAGCACTTGCTTCGGCGAACTGTGTTCTAGGTGCATTTTTAGCCATGATTGCACGGTTGTATTAGGTCGGACCGTCGGAAACCCCAAACGAGGAATTAACATTTCTTGAATACCGGTGCAAGCAACACTCCATGTTCTACGGCGTGCTGGGGCAGTGTGAAGAAGCCCAAGACCATTTCCGATTCCACAAACCAACCCGTATCGTTCGGAAGATACGACGGGTCAATTCACGACGTACGTTGATGCAAAGTTCCCGGTGCCTATACGCGAATTGCACTTCATTAGACCGCTCGAATCGACGAGCCCGCCAGGGAGCTGGTGCAAAAGGCCTCAAACGATAGTACCGCCGCAAAGATAGTTTATAAAGCAGCATAGTAAAGAACGGTTACTTAAGTTAATACGTTTTGTTGATTTCGACTACGTTTGTGTACACCCAGTCAATAATCCCGCTGACTCGCTCAACGAACTGTGCGAGACCAAACGCGTTACAGATAAACCACGGCGTAAAGCTGCTCACACCCAAATTTTGCCATCAAACACGTGTGGCCCACCAGAATCCCCGTTGCAAATCGCCGTGTACTCTCCGGGAAGGTCCGCATTGAACGTCCCACTGATGCAACCAAGATTGAAATTGTTCCACTCGGTAAGATCATAGTTTGGCACGACGGACGACAGGTCGGTCACGCAGCGAGTTGCATTTCCCACTGTCATGGAAAGCTTTTGAAGAGTGGTTGGAAGTGAGGTAGTGTCAAGCGGGGTGGTCCAGCCCCATCCAATTGCCGTACTTGAGCTTTCCGTAGACGGGACCGTCGTGTCGGTGTTCAACCTTCCAACGGGAAGCGCTTGGAAGGGCCGGGTCTCATTCCACGCAGGTTCGAGCACCCAAAGAGCGGCGTCGTGTCCAGTCAAGTCGGTGTCCGCCTTTGACCATGCTGGATTCGCGAGGTAGAGGGGATGGTGGTAGATGTTACTGACGACGAAGTGACGACAAGTGGTCTGTTCCCCGCACGACGACGCGGGTTCCGATACGAAGGCCCACGAATACGTCCTTTTTCCAACCGTCTACGTTGGAACCACAGTGGGCCGCAGTCAAGAGTATGGGGACTGGAGTGGCTTGGATAAGTGACCCAGTGCAAGCGCCTTCACTTTGGTCTTGGAATATGATGCCGATTTTCGCCACAAAAGGGTACTCGTCGATGAGAAGTGATTCTCCCCCAACGATGACTGGTAGACCATTGGCGCGATACGATGGTTGCAATTCGATTGTCGATCCAAGATGCATGGCGGGTATGGCCGACTATTGTAATTAACGTGAAGCAAAATGCATTACTGAAGAATACAACACCTACAAGATGCCGGCCCCACGTGGCTGTCTGTAGTTCGCACGGGAGCTGCGAGAGCTCCAAACATGCTAGTGGAAATGGACGTCGCGATGCTAAGCGCAACCAGGAAGCGAAACATTGCCACCATCGTCAGCTTGCTGGCGACTGGGGATTTCAATCTCTTTCGACCGACTGTCTGCGGCCTGTGGACCTTGCTCATGGACCTCAAAGGCAAAAACGTGAAATCGCGAACATCAGAAAAGAGAAGCGAGACGAAGCACAACGTTGATCCTAACTGATTCACATCATGAAAAGCAATGGATTGATGTGGCGTCCGCCTCTCAAGACAGCTGTGATGCGCCATGCGGAACCTCAACCTCGCTGCAATCTCGAGGTTGCCGGTAGGCGGCTCTTGATTTGTCCGACTGATCTCCTTCCGGAAAACAAATTAATTCCTTGATACGTAATGAAAATTGTCCTAGATCGTTTAATTACGTCTACTCCTGTGGTGGCGTCAGCGTTGAAGGTTCCAATGTGCCCCGGCCAGGTGTTGACACGTTTCACGTAAAACGCACGCGACTACAGCAGAGACAAGACTCCACCGGAAACTTCATATCACGTCACACCATGTCTCAAGGCAAAGCCTCCATCGACGATATTCAGGAGGGCGACAAGGTCCAGTACTTGTACGTTCTATTCGCGTATTCTTCCATCGGCGAGGCAATCAGACCAACATCACCTCTAGCACTATTCCAGGGTCCGGAACGCACAGCACCGGGGTTGTGGAGGTGAGAACAGGACCCAAAGATGCCTCAAAAATTTGCTGAGTGCTGACGTCCTCTCTTAACGATCCTAAAATCCGTACTTTTCGTCGGGAACCAGGCAATTCTTACTGAGCCTCAGCCTGCGGGAAGCACTGGTGTCACTGTCAAAGCTTCAGAGGACGAGGTGGGACACTATCATCACCACGTCATCCTTCGCAACTCAATATTCTTTACCGATTGACCGTACGACCACGTGATTAAAGCCTCGGATTGTCATCAAAAAGTGAGCGAGAACTTGTTCTTTCGCCCGTTCAGCTGGGTGGAAAGTACTCGTACTGACCCCAATGGAACTACCAACTTCCCTCAGTGACCATACCGGAAAAGCCACAGGTAAGATTAGCAAAGAATAATGATAGATCGGGATCTTTTACTAATAAGTATCACACCTCCAGCTTACAAGGTGACATTTGAAAAAGCCAAAGAAAACCGTTTTGTAATGTCCTGACGAACGTTTTTGTTTTGTGGTTCTACTGCAGCTTGATCATATCGAAAAAGTGCTTGAGGGAGGAGGCAAAGAGTGAATTGCAAAGTAGTTGTTGTTTTTGATTCGAGAACGAATAAAGTTGAGTCCCAACGAGTCGTTGAAGAGCTCGAAAACATCCCTTCGTTGAAAGTATTCATGAGAATAAGCCCTGCTTTTATTTGCCACACGACACATTAATATTAGAATACCCTGTCGCTCTGTAATCACCGCCCCCCTATCCCCTTGAACCATTTTGGCTTCGCAGATGGCCCACCTCCAGATCCTTGCTCCCGTTCCCTCTGCTGAGTTTCTCGCTCAACCTCCATCAATGCTCTCCTTGCTCTTTCTTCTCTCTCCGTTTCGGCTCTCTCAGCCGCCTCGTGCGCGCGGGCCTGCGCCTCAATCACCGACGCATCCACCGCAGCAGAGGTGCCACCAATTGCTGTGTACTCCGCAAGGTCGGGCATCTCCTCGATCTTACGCCTCCATTCCTCGGAGAGCGCCCCTTCGCCGGCCGCTCCCCACTCAAGCCTGACCAACCCAGAAGGAGCAAGGCCCGCCTCGAGAATAGTAGGTCCACCAGAACGGGCAAGTGCGCTTGGTGGGTGTGTCGATGCCGAGAGAAGGACGTAAGATGCGAGTGGTTGCATCATCGGGTCCAGAAGAGCGTATAAAGCCGACGCTGTGGGTTTGACAAGGTAAGCAACGACAAGTCGAGCTTCTGACTCCAAACAACTCGTACCTGACTCGCTCGACCAGAACTCGGCCTGCACCCACCACTCGCCAGGCATTCTTACCCTCACTCTCGCCCTGGGGTACTTCTCGTACCGCTTCTCGACCTCCCTGGCGTGCTGGGCCGCGCGAAGGGACTTGGTCATCAGAGGCGCATCGGAGGAGGCCGAAGAAGTGGTGCGCCCTTTGTGCGCGAGAAGGAGCCGAAGCTCGGCGGGCGTCAAAGTGAAAAAGGAAGGTGGTAGGTCGACTGAGGAAGTTCAAAGAAATCGATGTGAGGCTCAAAACGTGGAGACGGCATTGATTGGCTACATGGCTCACTCTTCATGCCACCTTCTGATCCAGCTGGCGTGCGGAATATCTTAACGTTCCTAGCGAGCGGGGCTAGGGGCTCAGGCGGGGTCGATGTGACTTGTTGGGCAGTAGCTACGAAAGGCGCAGCGGGTTCCTTGGAAGGGGGGGGGGGCGCTTCCACAGGAGCGGAGGCTTGGACACGTCGATCCGATGGAGACCCAATTGAAGGTGATACAGGGGGTCGTTGAGGTGGTGACGGGGTTTCATTGGATGTCAGAGATGCCTGAGGAAAGGAGTCTTCCATGCGCTGATCCCCGTCTCCATCTTTTTCACTTGTTGATTGGGCGGCCAACACGGCAGGGGGGATTGACGGGGCCGGGGGGGCTGACGGAGCAGGGGGGCTTATTGGAGCAGGGGTCGCCACGGACGGTGTTGCCGAGGTCGAGATTGTAGACGGCCTGCTGGTTGGGGCGCTTGTTGAAACCGCAGCACGCAGTCGGTGTTCGACTGGGGCACGCTCCGTCGCAGGTGGTGAGCTAGCAGTCGGCGTTTTCTGCTGAGTTCCCTGCCCAAGTTGGTTGGCAGCTTCACTTGTCCGCACAGCGCCTCCTGTCGGTGACACTCCCGCGAGAGGGGCCTCCATCTCCCGTATGGCGTCTTGAAGTGACTTGTCGGAGAATCTGTATAACAGGCGAAGGGAAGCCGACCCAGACGAAACGCCAGCCCGGGCGAGAGTGGTTGAGCGGAGAGCCGCTATGGATGCAAACTTGATGCGAGAACGAAAAAAAATGCGCAAAGGAGTGCCGAGGAAGAGTTGGAACAAGCATTATCCCGACATGTCGACGGAGCGCTGGTTGTCACCGACACCCACCTCGCTTGTGAGCATGATGAGAACAGGTTGAAGGTACATTGGAGTATCCTTGTCTACAAGCGAAGAAAACGCGTTCCATAATGGCTTTGACGGGTCCTTCGGCGGTACTCCTTGCCGTCTGGTGAGGTTCAGGGTTCGTCCAGAGATTCGCTCGAACGCAAGTAACACATCCCAAAGGGTCGTATCAGAAGGAAACTGTGAAGTGACTCTGCCGCCCTCTTCGAGTTGGAGCGCGATGTTAACCTGGGCAGCTGGCAGGGGTTGGGATGTGCTCGACCTTGAACTAGCCGAAGATGGAATGAGGTCCAGCTTGGCACCCGACGCGAGATTGGCGAATCGAATGGGTAAGGATAGGTCCAACGTAGTCTTGCCATGTTTGAGCGTGTAACTGCTCGATGTGAGGCGGAACTTTGTTGCGACCTGTTCAACGATTGACGACAGCTGCGTCGACGGCGTAACCTTCACGATATGTCTCCGGTTGTCGGGCAAAACTACAACCACATTAGACGTCATGAGGCCCGATTGGTTGAGTCTGCAATGGCACTTTTAGACGAAAGTTTAATCTGCTGAGAGTTTCCTCCTTCTTGATTCTCATACCTTGATTAAGCTGTTTCGGCGGTGACGCTCCTCCGTGTTTTCGATTCCAAGTGGTCTCGCCCCCGGTTGGTCTGTCAATGGAAGGTGCAAGTGCTTTGCTGCGGCCGGTCGATGCTCGCAAGTCTTCACAACGCTTGCGCAATTGAGAGACCACCCCAAAAACGCGTTCTCGGATGGCGATATAATTCAGAGAATTGTCCGGTTAACTGAGTCGAAAGTGCGAGCTGGTGGGGCATTGGGGCGCCTCTCACCTTTGTCCAAATGTAGTTTCCTTCATAAGCTGCAGATTTTGCAAATGGAGGTGTACACTCACTCTCCCAACCAACCTCACTGTGACCACGACAAAGTTCTTTGTTTGTGAGCTTAAAATGCTACGTAGTCACATCTTTTTTGGAGCACATCAGCGCCAGTGGTCATGCACCACGTTCAGCAATCCTGCTCAGACGATGCAAAAGACAGCTCCTTGTTACTTTTTGATTGTGTTTCCGTCATGTCTGTCATGCTATACTCCCTCCTCAACTGTCACGCCAATGACACTGCCCTGGTCGCGTGGCTCGTGCACACTCGCACTTGGCCAAGTTTTTTGTCAACGTGCGGCAGGAAGCAAGCATTTGCTATGACTGCCTCAGGTGAGTTTCTATGGTAATGTTTATTTGCTTTAGTATCTAATGTATCATTTGCTACAACTGCCTCAGTCCATCTGCTGTCAGCATCTGTGCTTGGTACTGTTACCTTACAGCAACTCCCGTCTCCCTCTGAAAACTCACCTCAGTCCAGCTGTGTCCACGTCATCATATTGTTTTTTTATGTGACTAATGGGCTGCATGCATTGCACTCATTGTGTCCACACTAGTCTCTATCTAAATTACTACCTGTGGAAATGCTGGAGTGACATTTTGATCACTCAGTACTCTGGATGTAGTGCATTGCAAGCAACCTGTTATCCTGCTCACTTTTTGTTTTTGATGTGCAATGCAGAAATGACTTACCATGTCACACTGACATCCACTAATGTGAAATATATAGAGTAGTAGGGACCTTGCGCTCACTTGCACATTTTCATTTGGCTACTTAATGCCAAGGGTACTTTGTAGTGAAAATGCATGAGTGAAAATCACACTAGAAACCCCCTTGAATGAAAATTACTTCTTTGAAGGGTTTCTAGTGTGATTTTGACTGCTCATTGTTGCCTTTCCCCTTCATCCCCAGGTCCACCCCCATCCAATACCCTGCCAATTCCAACAACAAGACATCTGATTTAGGTGCTGCATCTCTTGGATGCACACCCCCACCCTGAATCAACTCCCAATGTAGCATGGGGCATGGACAACCCAAGAAGGTGAAGCGTGGCCCTGGACAGCCTTGCCTTACTGCGGAAGAGAAGTGACAAAGGAAGGACTATAGAAATCAACTGAATTGCTACACAACCTAGGTGAGCTGCACAAGCCTGTGAACTGCAGGAAGGTGTATATATGATCAGATGTACATAGCAAGACGTGATGTGCATAGAACTCACCTGCAGGAATGTGATGCCAAACTTAGGGCACGTCCTGCAGGTGTGCACATGTAAACCCGCGGCCACAGTAGTGGCACAGCAGCTAATACCCAACACTCATACTACACTATATACTTCACAATAGTGGATGTCAGTGTGACATGAATGGTCAACCTTGATTTGCTGTCCCCGCAGCCATCTCACCCCCTAATGCAGCTCAACTAGCAATACATGGCAATTGACAACAAACCAGGCGCTGGTGGACCAAGGAAGGTGCCATTCTGATGGCCAATGGCAATGGTCCTCCACCTTCTCCAACTTGCCATCAAAATGGAGCCTTTTTGACATGTCCTGGGACAAATACTGGTGGAGAACTACATGGAGCTCTTGGACATGCTTGTGAGCCTCAATCCCCTTGCCCATGCAGGTGCCAATGCCACCAACATTACCTGAAAACTGGAACAAGTGCTGGACACGTATTGCAAGAAGAACATCAACACTCTCAAGAAATCTGGAGACAATGAGGAGTACACTCAATTGGACAAGTTGGCCAAGAAATACTGGGTGGCAGTCAAATTTCGTGCACAAATTGAATTGATTCTAACCCCCCAATGGCACCCTGCCCATGATTGCACATGCAACCTGCTACCAGGTATACAGGATACACAACGGAGCAAGATGCAAGGCAGAATGAAGTCAGGAGGAAGCAAAACATGGAAATACAGATACATACAAGTGAGTCCCATTTATTGAAGCAATGCACAGGTGATTCCAGCCTTGGCAACTATTTTAGCACTAATTGTTTCTCCTCCATGCCAGCAACTTGTGAAAACACTCTGCGGCGCCTATCTGACAAGATAGGCATTTGGACAAGGACAGGGAGTGGTGACAGCAAGGAGTCATCAGAGCTGGAGAGAACGCCACTGGCAAAAAAGCAGCGGATGGTTGCAAAGGATGCATGCAACATGCTCAGGAACATCAAGGACCTGATGGACAAGGAATAGGAGAGGCTGGATCCTGTCATTGACACTCTTGCCCGAATGATGGACAAACAGACTCAGGACCAGGCACTTTGACAAGAGGAGTTGGAGTTGCAGAGGGTGCAGCTGGAAGAACAGAGGAAGGAGCGGGAACAAAGGGAGGAGACCAACCAAGCGATGTGGGATTTGCTCATCTGCCTTATCCAGCCCCTCCAACCAGCAAAGAGCAGTAATAATATTGTTAACTAGAAGTTAATAAAATTTACTGGTTTACATGTAAATAATGTTCCAATAGGGGGGGGTGGCACAAAAAGTGCAACCAAGTTTCACTCCCATACAGACATGCATGAGCATTAGTTAGTAAAATACTGCAACAAAAATATAATGCAATTGGAGACAACAAAACCTTATGCATTCACCACCAGTCCAGAGTGGCAAATTCCATTTTTGCCTTCCCCCATCCCCACTCAACACAAATCCGATGCTGGCTCATCTCCACATTGCAAGTGTGCTGTTCCGGTGTTGGAAAAGCCAACTTGATGGGGTACTGGAGGTGGGGGAATTTGCCTGAGTACCCAGGGTCACCGTAGATAAAGAGAATTTTGCCATTCGGACCAAAAGCTGAAAAGGGCATAGAGCACCAATTCAAAGGCAAACAACAACAACTGGGGCACTCACCATGTTCAACAAGAAGATTTTTGATCCCGCTTTGTTTCCATAGAGTAATGTTGTGAAATGGGCTGTTGAATGGCCCCCCAAGATGTATCATGATCCTGTCCAGGGCCATAATTCTGTGAAACTTTAGTGCTGGTATGCAATAACGTCTGTTAAACAATTGCCACTGATACTGCAATGGTCTGCATGTCTGCCAGACCATGCTGTCCACGAATCCAAAGCAATCCACATATGGTGCACCGGCATCATGAACAGCATCTGCATATTCCCAGAGAACCTGAGATGTGAGCCAGTTCTTGTCCCAGTACAAAGCATCACTGAATAGTGTGCAGATGTGGGCCATGCCCCACTGGTAAATCCATGAAACCTCACTGCCTTCATGGCCAAACTCCTTTACCAAGGTCATCCAAGCAGGTGGGGAAGGAGAGGCAGCGGAGCACAATACAGAGTATCTCAATCCCAGGTACTATCAATCTGTTGTCTGTGCTGACAATCGCGGGTATGTGGAGGGCTTGTTGGCAATGGGGCATGTTGGTTTTGTTAAACCAGACCACAGATGCCGCCCAGGTCATCCAATGCCTGACCCATGGAAAGAATGGCACAGTAACTCACCTAAACCTCAGCCTACAGTCTGCAGGTGTCATTGCGTCCAGATTCATGCAAGTGGAGGGGAAAGTAGGGTGTTCCCATGGGATGATTGAAGCAGCAAGGGTGAGCACCACCTGGAGCAAAATCTGGTGCCGCTGCTGTTCCTTCCTCCTTTGCATGCTCATGACAGCAATTCCTGCAAGCTCTAAGGAGGATCAGTCCATCAGGGAAAGAATTGTGTATTGATGTTTTTAAATTGTGCACAAGGTCAATAATCAAGTTTTCACTTGAGGTGCCTGAACTATTTTTGTGAGTGAAAAATAAACTGTTGCACAAGGTCCCTAGTATGAGTGTTGGGTATTAGCTGCTGTGCCACTACTGTGGCCGCAGGTTTAGATGTGCACACCTGCAGGATGTGCCCTAAGTTTGGCATTACATTCTTGCAGGTGAGCTCCATGCACCTTACAACTTGTTATGTATATTTGATCACACATACACATTCCTGCAGATTACAGGCTCATGCAGCTCACCTAGGTTGTGTAGCATACCACTTCTTTACTGTGTCTCTGTGACCAATGTGCTCAACTTTGTCTCCTCTTCTTCCCATGACCCACCTCACCACTGGAGCTGTGTATATGGTGCCTGCCCTGGTCTCTGGAAGCAACTGTACCTGTACCCAGCAGGGAGTTGGGAATACATGCTGACCTGATATTTTGTTGCTCAGGATACTGAGCATTTCCCCTAGTGTAATTGGATGAATCACTTTAGCTGCACAACTTCAATGAATGCTTGTTGTCAACACAAGTTTTGTATCCACAAAATTTGATGGCAATCATTATTAGCTTACAATCTTTTTAGAATTATGGTGATGGGAAGACAGAACAGGGATTTGCTGGCAAACCTATGTGGTCATTTTTCTTTGATCTGCCAGGCCCTGGTAAGTACAGGCAGCATCTTGAAGTAAGTGCACACAAAGTTACAGAAGCATTTAGAGAGTTAGGTGCTTGTTCTTGAGCTTTCCCCTTTCTGTCATACAAAATAGTGCCAGTATTTATTATGGTTGCACACTCAGTATTCTTTTGCCTTCGTGCAAATGTGTATCAACCAAGTTGCTTGCATACCCTTTGTGGAGCTCCAAGCAAAGCAAGGTTGTAGCAAATGTGCAAGCAACTTCCCAGTTTACTTTGTAGCAAACATGGAAGCAAGCAAGCAAGAACACACACACATTGTTTAGACTATGTCACATCTCTTGAAGTAGTTAATCTGATTGTAATTTCTTTTCTTTTCCCATTTTGGCATTCTAAGCAACAGCCCTTTGTTGTTCTGTGTGATAGCACTGAGTTAGGGCTTGTATGTTTACTCAGCCATGGAGACCTAACTACTACTATCACTTACATTATCCATGATGGTGCTGTGCCACCCATGCCACCTTTCATGATGCCAAAGCACCCATGCCCACACCTAGTCACCAAGTGGTAGCTTGGCAGTGTAACAATTGCCCTTCTTTTAAAAGACCAAATGGTTGCATACATTGTATCTGTGAATGTCTCCAAATATTTTCTTCACATCCAGAGTGTGTTGGTGGGACATACTTTTGATGCCCTCAGTGTGATGTGCAAGTGGCCATAATAACATATCACTGTTTGTCTTTCCTGATTGAGAGACCTAATGGATGTAACTGTAGCATCTGTGCTGGTCTCTAGAGGTGTCTTTTTGAAAATGGGAGCTAGTTGAGATGTAGTGTTTATTATCCTTTTCAACCCCCTCACCTACTTCACCAACCCTACCCACCTCTCCAACACCTCTTGCTCTGAAACCCGCTGCATGCACTGAATGACCTCCCCCACCTCCCCCTTCCATCAATGCGCTAATCCCTGACATCATTGTCACTGTCACTTGTAGCATGGACTCTATGCTCAAATGGCAGTTTTGTTACAACAAACCCTCTTCCAAGGTGTCATACATCTGCTGTAAAATGCACCTTGTGGCTTCCCCTCAGTGAGATGAAGTCTTGTGGCTACTGCCATTCCATGCTCACTGAATTTTGAGTGCACAAGCTCCACTCTCCTTTGAAGACCTTTGTGGACATGCTCCCTACCTCATTGTGTCACACTGACACCCCTTGGGATCACCCTCTACTACTACCTCCAACCTGCCTTGACAACTAACTTGACTTCCCTCTCCCTGCTTTTCACTTTGGATTGTTAGACTCCTCTTTGGTCCCTGTTGTTATGTTGTAAACTTGGATAGAATGGACTTTAACAGAAACGTCAAATCTTTGGACACTGTAGACAGACTTCCTTGATTTTGCCCTAGTAAATTTTACTCTCATTCTCACCTGGGTGGTAATGCAACTTGGGCAAGCTCCCTTGCAAGTTGCTGCAGCTAATCTCCTTTTGGCACAGTGCTTCATCAACACTGGAAGCATTTGGACTTTATGCTTGTGAAGAGAAGCATAAACTAGAATCTTGCAATTTATGAACTAATGTATATTAAACTGCTACAAAATAAGTTCGAATGTTTGGAATTTGATCCTCAAACTTATCTTTCTCACTTATCTTCTGGCTTGTCTTGCCTCCCCAGTCATTTGGCATTACCTCTTGGCTCTCTCTCTTGTACATGTCATGTTTCACACACCTGCTTGCCCTCTGTCTCATTTGGCAACTCCTGCCCTCCCCCCCTGACATCACACAAAGGGATGGAATGGCCAAACAAGTACCACAATCCCATTTCATTTAACCCTTTCCCACATTATAAGAACCACCATTAGTATGGTGGTATGTTGGCTCAATTCAGCACCCCACACAAAAGAGATAGCCACATAGTCAATTGAGGGCAATTTTAAAGTACATATTACAGAGTGTTTCTGAATTTTTTCAGACCAATTTGGCAACTGTGGAGGGAGAAATTGACGTAACAAGTGTAAAGCACCATTGGTATTGTCCTCCCTGCTTACTCAGGAACTACTATGAATTGCGAGATCAAATCATGGGCACTACTGCATTTATGGAATATCTCTACAAAATAAATCAGCAGGTTTTTTGGAAGTTGTTGTGTGGGTGGACAGGGTTGGAAAAGTTTATGACATTTCTTGCCAGCAACCCCAAATCAATTCATACAAGATGGGGACATGATCCCCCACTGCTACCATCCCTTCAGCTAGTGTAGATGGTGCATTTTCCATGACAGGAGTGCCTCCATCACTTGGAAACACATTTGTTTGGTAGTAGGATTGTCTCTGTTGATGAGACAGAGACACACATTGACACTTATTTTGCTTGCATGCTTGATGTAAAATAATTAGTATGTACACGTGGCATAATCCTAAAATCAATTGTGAAGGTTTACAGCTGCTGCTTGGGTGTTTGGGCAAACTGAGACCCACTGGAGGATGCTTTCATGCTGCAGACAGACTGGATGTGGACACACCTGCCAAGATCCCAGAATTTGCATTAGTCTTTGTGTTTGCCACTTGACTCTGCATGGAGAACAAGCAGTTGTAAGGAGATGGGGCTGAGTTAGAGGCACAATGCTTCCACAATATGTGGTAGTTGACTTCCCTGACTACCTATGGTCACCATGGCTGGACAAGGCTCTGGAGTAGCCAGAGAGGGCAAGGTTGCCACCAGTCAGACCCTTTGATGTGACAGACAAGATGTCCTTGGCCAAAGTCGATTGCCATAACAAGCAGTGAGAATCATTCCAATTGTGTTGAATATGATGAAACAAGTACCCCAAAACGTGCAGAGAGCTCAGAGAGATATGGTCAAGTGTTGCGCTCGTGTTGTGCTCTGTGCTCTCAGTCTCACTCCCTGTTGCCCTTTCTTGTGTGAGGCACATCAAAGTCCTCACCAACATGCTCTGCAACTTCATTACTTCAAGTGTGTCTTGGGGCCAGGAAAGAGGGGAGGAGCACATGCTGGTGGGATTCATACAAACTTTCTGGACTCTCCAGGACAGGAACATCACAGCAACTTGACCCAGCTAACTCCTGCAAATTTAGGATCCAAATCACTCTCCTGGTGCTGGATGCTGCCGCAAGGATTCTCCACACACAGTTCCTTAGCTTAGTGTCTCCAATGTATTTCACACAACCCCACTTCTCCAATACAATTGTACTGCTTATCTAATCCTGTTGGGCATGGGAAGATCTCCTTCCCCCTGATGGTTTTGTAGTGTTCTGATGCCTTTGGACATTTACCTGTCTTCTTTTTCCTTCCATTGTTCTATTGTTTTCCACTGAAATCCACCAATTGGTCCATGCACCAAGTTCCAACACAAATGCTGTCTCCAGATGAACCAAGGCAGGCAAAGCATGTGAATTGTGATATGTTAGTAGCCAAAACAAATACACATTACCATAGAAACTCATCTGAGGAAGATTTAGCAAGTGATTTGCTTTGTCCTTCAGCCCTCAGGCTTACAAAACACAACTGAGCGTTGCAGGGTACAAGCCACAACGGCACAACCACAGCATCACGACTGACGTGACACAACAGCTTACTTTCAAGTCACCAGAGATGCTCTTGTGAATGATGAGTGATGACACATGTACCATCACATCTTGTAGTAGACTGTGAAAGTCACGATCACTGCATTATGCTCATTTCATATACCAGACGACCAAACACAGGTGCACACTACGAATTACAAAACTGTCACGATGCCTAAATGCTAAGAAATGGTGGAATGCCAGAGACCCTCCCTCCGACCATCTGTATCACCACGCCAACGCTTTGTACATTGGTCCGATATCAGCCAATTCAAGCCACGTTTCAAGGTGCTTCGACGGTGTTACGAGAACAGGTGCGACTGAGGAATTTGTTGCTCGTGTTGAGACCACACGCAGACGGCGAATGGAATTGAATTCGGTAGTACTCACCCTGCGTGGACGCTCCATCCTCCAGCAGGGGCAAGAAATGATGGTTTTGTGACGGGGGGGACTTCAAATCCTGAAACCCGGACGCGGTTGAGTTGGAGATGTCACCTTCGCAATACCAAGCTCCCAAAAGTGACGCTACCTCTATAAGGACGCTGTTTGGCGCGCTGTCGGTCTCCGCAGAGCTTGGCAACGTTTGGGTCGTCTCTGGCGTACCCGTCACAGATCCACCGTGGGGAGCTTTGTCACCGACTGGCATCGAGTCCGACACAGGCACCGCCGTCATCCTGTCAGGCTCCATCTTGATGACGCTTTGAGCCCTTGCCAGCTCCTTGACCAGCTGCAGCTGCGCCTCGAGACTCTTATTCCGCTCGCGCAGTTGCACGTTCTCCATCTCCAGGTCACGCAGGCGGAGCTGGCTTTCGGACGCGCTGGAGCGGAGCGAATCGAGCTCGGAGCGTTTCCTCTCACGCCACGCCTGCCGGAGCCGGATCGATGAAAAACGAAGGGGGATTCGCAACACAATTCAATTTTTGGTCACGAGACTCGCCTTCTGAGCCGCCTTGTTTTTCTCCCGCTGCGCGCGGAGCTTCGTCGTAGGGACCTTCGCTGGCTCGTCCTCACTGGACGCTTCTGCTTCGTGGGACGATTGGGAACCGCGGCGAAACGATCTCTGTGGTGTTGCGACGGGAATTGCTCCCGATGTGGCTCGCAAGGCGCGTTTCGGCGTCCCGACGGGTGGCATGCTGTGAATCGGTGCTCTGGACGCGCGATGGGATGAGAAAGACGATGAGGGTCGGGGTCGGGGTGAGTTTCGGGCTTGTGGGATAGGGTGGTATCCAGCGAGCGGAGTGAAGTCACGTTTCTCCAACACGGATACTGCGTTCCAATTCTGATACCGGCTTTTTCTCCTTCGACGGGGTTTACGAAAAGCTCAACCACGGTGGGCCAAGACAGTTCCAAGCCGGATAATGAAAAATGGCAAGGAGCCCAAGGCGATACAGCGATGGTTTGTTGTCCTCGCACGGACGGGGCAAATTGAATGCTCGCTTGGGGTGATACACAGTTGGGAGTTGTGTGTGCATTTACACTTGCAGTACCACTTCCTTCCCCCTCGCTCCACCGTAGGTAACTATGTGACACGCTGAGCGTGAGGATAAACAGGCGGTCAATGTTTCCGGCACCTCCATTTTCTTCTGATAGCGATGTTGATGAGGGGAACTTGATAATAAAATTAAGTCGCCTCGCAACACTACATACATTGAGATATATCACGCACTGCTTTTTTTTAAACACGACTTTACGCTCTGAGTACAAACTCGAAACTCCAACTTTTTGTCTCCTTTGTTCGCCGGGGTTGTTGTAGCTTTGGGCGGAACGAAGGACTTAGAGAATCTCAACGCCGGTAATCGCCGTCCGTCGCAGTAAATCCCTGGCCCGTGTCCTGATCGATTCTGAGGGATAAACCAACGTCCAACTTTGTTGGTCCGGAATGTGCCAGGGAATCGTTCTTAGCTGTTCTGCAATCCAGTTTGACATCTCCGAGGTTGAATGTCGGCCCCACCGACTTAAATTTCAGTTTGTAAAGACCAGGAATTCTTGGTTCTTCCGCGCAATAGCAGAATCGAAAGAAGTGATGATCTAGGGAATTGAAGATGCCCATTTCTTTGAAGTCGATATTGCAATCTGGTGTGAAGGAATGACCCAAGTCACTTGAGAGTTCAAACAGGGTTGACAGCGCGAATAAGTACGAAAGAGAAACAAAATATATATATGTATATATTTATTACGGGACCAGAACCAAAATTCAGCTTTCCACCCGTTGCAATCTGCCATTTCCACAACTGGTACATAGTCACCGTCACCGGCAATAAAAAGGATGGTTCCTTTCTGTGGCTCTTGCAGCACAACCTGAGCTGCCCTCATAGCAAGTTCGACGTCAATACCCTTCTCCTTGTTTTGGGAATTGCGATCACGAGTGCGAACTTCCAAGTATTTTTCAAACTTTGGCCAGATGGTGTCGGCGTCTGGTGGTTTGGAACCAACAAGGAGCCCGCGCTTGCCCAGCTGTCGCCCTCTAAGAATGACATCCACCAATTTGCCGTACTCGATCCTCAGTGGTGAAAGCTCTGGAACTGGAAGTTCAAGAAGCTGAGGGACAGTCTTCTTGGCCTCAATCCAGATATTTGAGTTGTCGATAAACAAGTAGACCAGTTCATTTGGGTCCCTTGTTCGCTGGTGACCGAGGCTGACCGTGAGCGTACGGTGGTGCTGACCCTCGAGCCCGGATGTGGGCCTGGATGAGAGGGCTCTTTGGGGGGTACTTTCGCAGCGGCAGCGTATGAAAATAGCTTCCGAGGTGGTGTAGGCGCTGTGGCGATTGCTACAAAGGCGGAGGTCATGTTCTTCCTTGTCTGAAAAAGTCTCCGACGGATGTCACTGAGCGCTCACATGTTTCAACATTCCTTGGCACTTCTACAGCCTCCTGAGCTTGCAAACCATCTGCGAGATTAGAGAGCGACCGCTTTGCCGCGGATCCGACAGTATGCTCAGAAATTTGTGGTGTCGGCTGAGAATGGTCGAGGCGTGATTTCCGCCCAACCCATTGGACATCGCCGCATTTTCGGGGGGAACAGTCACGCGTGATTTGGTGGGAGTTACGCCCGTCGACGAGGATTGGGATCGCAACTCGTCGCGTTCTCTCTCCGTGGCCGCCAATCTCTCCTCCACAACAGCTATTATCCGCTGATATTCTTCCGCAGATAGTTGCGAGGACGATACGGTCCCTGAAATGGATGGATGCAAAAGTTCCGAGGGCAGACTGAAGGTCAGTGGTCGCATCATATGTTGACAGTTGTCTCTTCATTCACCGGACGAGGACCCTCCAGCGACTGGCTCTGCTGCCTGTTGGGCGGCTTTGGCGCTCTGTTTCGATGCGTTCTTCTTGTCCTTCTTTCCCATAACTGTGGATGTGGGTGGACCGCCGCACTGTGGACACCGACCGTGGGGTGCAACTATGTTCGAATAAATGATGCCCAAGACTAGAAGGGCGAGGTGAGGTCTCTTTTCTCCCCCTTCTGACAGTGGTGTCGTTGTGCGCGGAGGTCCCAGATTCCGGCTTGGGTTTCGATTCGACAAGTTTCTCATTCGTATTGCGAAGCCCGTAGTGAGCGGTAGCAAGCGAGGGCGAGCTCAAACCTTGGGTACAGGAATTGTCGCCCGGTTCGTTGGAGCACTCTGTCTGCAAAATACTGCTTCAAAACAGGTGCGACCCACGGGTTTTTCTTTACCGAACCACATCAGTTAGATCATACGAGGTGCCGCCCGAACAATGACGGCTGTCTCCCTTTGGTTGGTTTGGGAAAGTCGAGGCGATCTTTGGGTATTTGTCCACCTCGGGGGTAGGGAAGTTAGAGCCAAGTCTCGGAACGGAACGGACGTCTGGGGCACTCCGGATGCACCGATTCTTTCAGGTGTCAGCGACGTGTGAGGGCGTGATTTCACTCAGCAACCGCTTGTATTTGTCATTAATATCTCTGGATGTTGGGGCCAACGCGAATGCTTGCATGAGGAGCCGTTGACATAAACAGCTCCCCTTCTCCGTTCCCCAACCCCCGGTCGACCAAACGCCCCCAAAGCTAATTACTGTTTTCCCTTACACTGACTGCCCTTTGCCGACACGGAATCAAAAACTTGCCTAAACCGAGAGTTGTACCCTGCCGCCTTCGGGCAAACTGCGGCCGCCGCAAGAAAACCTTGGCCCCTCGTGGGGCGTCGCTTTTGTGGCAGGACCGACCTTGGCAGTCCATTAGGGGCGAGATAGCGTGGGATAGCGTCCAGGGAAAACGGAGTCCTTCAATATTGTAGCGTCAGCCGCCTGGTAGTGTACAGTGTGTAACAACAGCGTACTTGTCAGATTGTGTGTCCAAAGGTAACCGAGTCCAATAGGCACCAAGTTCCAACGATTCGGTATAAAGTGTCAGAAGTCCCGGCGCTTGGCCTTGTCATATTGCCAGTGTGCGAAATTGCGCACCAGTGCGACCTTCCCATTTTGGGATAATGTTTTGGTGTGAGCCGGCGCCACACCGTTGAGCAGTTTTTTGGGTCCAGGAGAAACCCTCGAAGCGCCGAGTGTAAACCCAACAGCGACCACAACGAACCGCGCGCGCATCGGACCCGGCGGAACAGAGACGCAGTGCGGTGATTGGTCTTAGCGCGGACGGACGGAAGACGACGAAAGCGAAAGAGCAGGTGAGTTCGGATCCGAGGGTTGGGGGCTGCCTGGTGGGGGAACTGTGGGGAAAGAAAGAGACGGGTCAGCGGGCGATGCGGGGGGACGGCGAAGACTCGAGTGGGGTGCGGTCGGATCATGGGTGCGGCGCTTGCGGGCGGCCTCCGGTGGTGTGGGGGTGGAGACTCTCTCGCAAGGGGAACCGCTCCCGTCGACGGCACCAGACGGCAACGAGACCTGGGCACCATCCGTTCGAATCCTGCTGGCACGTCGAACTGACCTTGCGTCGATATCCACCAGCAGCGTGATCGAGTCGTCCCTGGCCAGGGTTGAGTTAATGTCTCGAGGTGCGGTCGACCAGGGAGCACGAAAGAGAAGCGGACGAGAAGACGAGTGAGTGCCGGACGACTTTCCCCGCTGGTGACTGCCTTGTCCCCTCTGATGGCCGTTTTGCTGGGTCCTTATCGTCCCCTGCTACATTACGTCACGTCACGTCAATCTTTGACACATATCCAATCCACTCTTCGCACCCTCAGTTTCCCAGCACCCCTGCGCTCCATCCTCTCCCTCCCTCTCCCATCTCCCGCCACTCCCACCGTCCCGTACTCCTTCCACAACTTCAACCCGCACCCCTCCGCAATGACACCCAAATCTCCCGCCCCGAATCACAACCAGGTCTCGCCCCATCCTGGCCGCGTGCCCACGCAGCTCGACGTTCTCGTCGACGCGGCCACGAATTCGGCACACCTGGCACCCGCGGCGGACTCGTTCCAAGCAAGCCAGCACGCGAAAGCACAATCACAAGCCCAGGCACAGGCACAGGCACAGTCCATGGAGCAGCAGCCTAAATTCATCTGGCATCCCTCGCAACCCCCGGCACCACCTCCCCCTCGCACGTCCTCGCAGGCTTACAGCTCGGTCTACCACCACTCGGACCTGCCCTCCGCCAAGCGCTCTCGAACGGACGGGAACTGGGGGCCCAACCCGCCCACGTCTGCCCCCCTTCCGCAGGCGGACGTCGATATGTCACCCACGGAATCTCGCCACACGCAGCAGCAACCCCACCTCAACCAATCAGCCTCGCAGGGCTCGCTCTCGTCCTCGGACGACCAGGAGAGCGGCGGGCCCAACCTGGTCTCGCGATCGGGATCCCGCCGTAACGTGCACAACCTATCCATCTTGACCGCAAACATCACCGGTGCTGCAGCCGCCGCGGCGGGGGCGGGGGCGGAGGCGAACGGATCCGCACCGCCCGCCAACGGCGTGCAAGCGCTCCGCACCACCATCCCGCCTCAACCCGCTAGCGCCACCTTCCCATACGCCGCCGCCCAACCCCGCTCCGCAGGCCCCAACGGCCCCGGCCCCGGGTTCCCTATGATGCCCGGCCCGGCCACATCCCTCCCATCAGCCCACCCGGGGGACCCCTCCCCGGGCGCCAGCCAGGTATCGCGGCGCTACCTGGTCGCCGAACCGGGCCAGAAACCCACCACGGTGCTGCTCATGTCCCCGATCTCGGCGACACCCGGCGGAGGGTACCCTCACTTCATGAGCCACGCGCAAGGTCCCGCGTCGCCGTACCCGCCCATGGGCCTCGCCCCTCCCGCATCACCCTACCCCATCTCCGCGGCGCCCACATCCCACCCATCCCCCTTACCGCCCTCGACGCCCGCCCCGCCGCCCTCGGCCCACCCCACGCGGTACCTCGTCATCACGACCCCGACTGTCCAGGGGGACGCATCGGCAGCGCAAGGGCCTCCGATCACGCCGTCCGCGTACTACCTCCCGCCCGCAACCACGTCCGCCGCGTCGGGGAGCATGATCATGCCGATCCAGACCCGCGTGCTGCTGCACCCCATGCCGCCGAGTGCCAAGTCGCCGCGGAGTCCGTACCCCAACAGTCCCTACCCCAACGGCACCGGCAATGGTGGCGCTCCGGGCCAGTTGGTCCTCCCCGTTGCGGCGAGCCCGTTGGCACGACTTGGGCATGGCGAGTTGCCACCCAAGGCCCAGCTTCTGGCGGCGGTGGATGCGCTGTACGAGACGCATGCGGGGCTGAAGAGGGCGAGGGAGGAGGTCGAGGAGGTGGTGAGTTTCTTTTTTCCTGGACGGACGCGGGTGGAAACATATGTGAATGTGACATTGACCCTCCCCAGCTCCGATCTCACCGCACCCGCCCAACCTTCCCAACCGCCCCACCCTCGCCGCCCACCACCGCCGCGGGGGCCACGTCGTCGGACATCCCGGCCTCGCTGTCGTCGTCCTCTTCTTCGGCGACCGCAGCAGCGGAGGCCCACTTCAATGCGCTTTCGCGGGACTTGTGGGCGCAGGTGCAGGGCGCTTTGCGGGAAGTCGACCAGCGGCTCAAGACGGTGGAAGCGCGGTGTGGGGTTGAGCGGAGGGTGGGGGCCGGTGGGGCGGGTGGGGCGGATGCGGACGAGTCCGGGGGCGATATGGATGTGGAGACCAAGGCCGACGTGGATCAGCATGTGAATGGCGGGGCGAGGTGAACGGGTTTCTGGTGTGTGGTCCGAGACAAGGGTGGCTGGATGTGGTTGGATGTGGCCGAAACAAATGTTGGATGGGACGGTTGTGTGCTCGCCCGCAAAATTACTTTCGTGCAAACCTTACTTTGTCGTACTTTTCCTACGTGTTCCAACCAAGTAGTTTGTTTTTGGCGACACATGTTGTTTCTTCCTATCTTTTTTTCTCTTTTTTTCTTCCTTTCAACCACACCTAAAGACGTTTGCCCTTCCTTAAGAAATGTACGAATAGCTCTATTTGAAAACTGAGGTGATCATATGGTATATTACCGTTTCTTGACTTGTGTATTGAACGATATTTGCTTTCGCCTCTCGACCCTCCGCCATCCCCGTAAAATGGAAATATGACTCCAGTAAGTAAATCTTTTCACCTTCTCTTGTCTCGCATTGTTTATTAGTGGCGCAATACCTCGCGACGAATTCTCACAACTGACACTCCAAACTCGCTTCACACCCAACCTTTCTATTCAAACTCGCACAATCTATTCCACCGTACATTGACCCCTATACAATGCAAAAAGTAAGTCCAAAGTTCCCCCTCCACCCTCCAACGACCGTTCCCATCACAACTTCAACAGCTCCACACCATACCCAACCCCACCCACACCGTCTCCGGCCGCTTGCCGCGCCAACCTCCCGAGGTTCCTGTAGTGGTACTCGGCCTGCGTCTCCTTCTTGCCCTTCTTGCCCTTGCCCTTGCCCTTGCCCTTCTTCCCCTTGCCCTTGTCCTTCCCGTCGCCCCCCACCCTGCCGCCGTACCTCGCCGCAAACTCCTCCATCTCCTTCTCCTTTTGCTTTTCCAGCTCTTTGGCCTTACCCTTGGCGTTCGCCACGGCCACAAACACGCCCCTGAGAACCTCGTCGGTGCGCTTATGGTCGTCGCACAGGGCATGCACGGCGTTTCGCCCCCGCACGACCGCGGCGCGACACGCAGGGTCCACGAGCGCCGTGCGCGCGTGGGCGTCCAGGACGGCCGAAAGCACGACTGCGGCCGTGACTTGGCTCGGCACATTCACGTGCCGCCCACTGCTGCCTTCAAGCGCCGCGACGAGGTAGTCGACCAGCTTGCTCACGTGCTCACCTTGGACCCATTTCGCCAGCCCGACGGCTAGTCCCCGCCCATCACCCCCAACTTCACAGAGGGCCTTGAGAACGGCCGACCTGCCGCCCCACCCATCGAGTCCTCCTTTACCACTGGCCGCCCACGCAATCCCTCTCGCGCGCTCGCCATCGGTCCCGTCAGCAAACCCGCCCGCGCTCACAACAGACTCCACGAGATACGGGTCGTCCCACGCCAACACCGTCTCCCACACGCTCATGCTCCCGATCCTCGTGCGAAGCGACAGCCGCTGGGCACGGGTGAGGTGAATTAAGGCACCACGAGGGCGGAACAACGGTGGCGGCGCCGCCCCAGTTCCGGTTCCGGACCCGGGCACAGTCGGAACAATAGGGGCAAGCGCGAGCCCCACGACAACGTCCACGACTTTGGAGTCGTCCCACCACCCATTGGGCGCCTCCTTCATGACGGCGTCAAACGCTACCGCGTCAGCTTTATCCCTCCTGTGTGCGAGCTTCTTGATCCACCGCTTCACATCGGCGTCCGCGTCGGGAATGGCCGCGGGTGCGGTTATGGCGGTGTGGCCCTGGGTGGGGGGGGACGTGATGGCGCGCAGGGCGGACACGGCTCCGGAGAGTGTGGGCAGGGGGAACGAAGTGGGGGCCGAGTGCAGCGTTGCCGAAATGCGCGTCGAGGCTGCAGTCGCGGAAGTGGAGGGTGCGCCGGGCAGTGTGGAGCAGTGCACGACCACGACACGACCCGACGGCAAAACACCCATCGCCACGGTTGCCTTCGCTTCGGCGTCCTCTCTATCCTGCGTCTGTGCTTGGGAGGGATTCCCGACGGGAAACACCGCCGCGACACCTCTCGGCGCCGCAAACCTCAAATCACACGCCACGACATGCGCAACCGCCGCGAACGCGTCCGAGTCCTTGTCCCCTGCTTGCCCTTGCGCTAGCGCGGCCTCCTGGCTCGCCTCGTTCTGGTCCTGCCACCTTGTCTCCCCGCTCCCGCCCGCCACGATCCCAACGGCGACATGGTTCGCGTCCACGAACTTGATCGAGGTCGCTGTCGGGGTCAGGGTCGGGGTCGTGTCAGACCCTCCCCCACTCACAAGCGGTGTAGGCACGCCCCCGAAAAACGCCGACAGCGGGATCACGAGGTGCGGTTTGATGGGTGCCGGAGGTGGGGGGGACGAGAGGTGCGGGAGGCGGAAGAGGAGGAGTGAGGGCGGGGCTGTGTGTTGGGGGGGGCGGGGCGCGGGGGGGGG